>JARHVA010001156.1:600000-1000000 GCA_037957365.1 Torreya grandis | reverse complement strand
CATTCATTGAATATCTAAGGTGTTCATATGAAAGAGAAAAAATAGTGACCTAGTTTTCAAGTGAGGGAAAGAAAGAAGAAATTCTTGAGGGTTACAAGAAGAATGAAGTAGAGAAGAGTATCATGACATGTTAGTGATATGTTCTTGATATGCTTAGAAGTGTGAAGACCTAGTTTTTTGTGTTTGAAGGGCTGATGAAAAAGGAAGATGAAAGGTAGACTTGATTGATTGAAGAGATAACTTGTTTTCATGTAGAGGCTAATTTGAGAGATAGAGATCAAAGAGACCATCATGATTTGTTAGAGGACAACAATATCAAGGTGGATTATTTTAAGGTGCTCAAGTTGGCTTTTACAGTCAGTCTTTTGAGTGCTTGATTCGTCTACAAGACCAATGTTGCTTATGATATTGAAGGAGATTGTTGAAAGTGATCCTAAAGGTTTTATGGTGAATATTCTATTTATTTGTTGTCAAGGTGACCTCATAAGTTCATAGAGGAGTATGATGACATATTGAATAATTTAAGGTTGATAGTTATTTTTGATTTTATTTTTAGAATTTTGAGTTTTTATAATACAATCTTAACTATGAGGATAAGGTTAATTCTTTGAGTCGATTTAAAGGGATTTCATGAAGAGATCAATAGACTAAGAGATTGGATATTACCTTAATGTCATGTAGAATGATTTTTATTTTTGTGGTATCCTATGTTGAGTGTTTTGAATGAAATATTGCTTATTAGATGTCTGACAGATAGTAGGTGTATACATAAAAATTTATGACTATGTGTTTCCATGAAATGCTTTGAAGAGTTCTTAGCCATAATAGTTTGTGGTGTTTGAAGGATAGATGGTTGATCATATGGGATCTATTCCTGATTGTCTCATATGTTCAAGCTTGTTTGAGGAGGTCTAATTGATCCTACAGTTTAGTGAAGAGAAAATAAGTAAGGATGATTGTTCAAAAGGTATGTTCAAGTCTTCTACTCCTAAAGTGCATTTTTAATCAATTTTTAATGCCTTGGTTGAGTAATTATTTTAATAATAAAGGTGTATTAGTTTGTTTGAGGTCATGAGAAAGATAGTTATGAGTAATTTCTAGGTGGTTTGAGATTCTATGGTGCTCAGATGTGTATTTTTTGGTCAAAAGTTAGAGTTGACCAATTTTGGTAGTGATGATTGCCTAGAGTGTGTCCAATGTGCTATTTTGATGTTTTCATGGGGATATAATGTTGGATAAAGTTTATTCACGTTGGGTTTGACATTTAAAATCATAATAGGAGGTTTGATGATGTCAATGAGGTGTTCAGGTATGTGTATGACCATTTGGTCAAGATGACTATTGTAAGTTGTGGCATATATGCATAGATTGCTTGATTACAAGGGTCACTTGAAGTTTAGAAATGTTTCATGAATTATTTTATGCTCATGAATGTCTTCACATATGTTTGATACATGATCTATGTGGTTTCATATGTTATTGAATCCTTTTATACTAGGCGGAGCATTTTGTGTGGTCACTAGCTTCTCTTATCAAGAGCATGTGTTTGGTGGCTTAAATGAAGTCATGGTTACCAAAGGTGTGGAGGATTTAAATTTGGCATGGAAGTGAGTTTTAATGGTCTCCAATTATGTTATCTATCTTATGTGTCTATGTTGATCGAAGGTTGGCCTTTGACTAAGGTTTAATTTGAAGGCCTAGTCATTTAGGCATGATTGAAAAAGTGGTCTATCTTTGGATTTGGAGGCTAAAAGCTTAAAATCAACTAAATGGGATAAAATTTTACATAAAAAAAATTGTATAGTGGTCTGAAGGTAAGAATTTTTCAAGTTATTCAAGTTTTGGTCTTGTAAGAGGCTTAATTGGCTAGTAGGATAAAGAAAGAAGTCTACTAAGGAGGATGAGTTGGGTGATCATTATTATCATGTATGAGGGGGCATGATAATGGAATTTAGATATAGATTTTTAGGATCTGAAAGTTCACACATAGAGAGTTATGAGGTCTACAATGGCCAAATAGGGCTACAAGAGGTCTAAGTAGGCCTAATGGAGAAATTGATCATTTTTTTTATATATTTACAAATAAGGTTATCTTTTTTGGTTTCAAATGAGTAGGTTGGTCTATTCTAAGTATTATTTAGGTATGGTTATATAATTGAAGTTCCTTTGGTGGTTTGTAGGGTTCCTTGAGTGTAAAGGTATATGAGCCTCCATAGTGTTATGGTGCTCTTGTTGTTATTTAAAGTAAAGGTAGATATTATTGGAAGTCTTAGATATATGCATGGATTGTATAAACTAAGGGGGAGATATGTTACTAATCAAATGGTGATAGGTCCAAGGATCTAGGAAGGAAGAGTGCTTCAATGTTGTTTAGGTCTTTTAGAGACTTAAAGGTCTGAGTTCAATGTTTAGCAAAGGGGGAGATAAGTTATTTATTTCTCAAGTGGTATTGGTCTAATGGGGAGCACTATGGTTTCTTTGTGATGTATTGTTGATAGTTGGTGTGCTCTAAGTTTCAAAGGATGAGAGAGAAAGGTATGTGCTCTTGGTTATGTTCTTGGTTCAACTTCTTTAATTGTTTGATTAAAAATAGAAGAGAATTTTTGATAGATGAATCCCCTATATTATTTTGGCAAATGGGGAGAGATAAAAAGAGTGTTTCCATCAATGACAAAGGGGGATATTATTGGGAGATTAGTGGTAGTGATGTGTTGTAATTGATGTCAAATGGTGTTGGTGATGACAAAGTGGTATGAGAGTGATCTCAGTCTAATATGCATAAAACTTAGAGAGAGAGATTTTTTTATGTTCTTGGTATGATCCTAGAAAGATAAGTCTTCTCATATGGTCTTCAGGTAGAGTGCAAGTCATCTTATGCCTTATGGGCTTGATCATGTATGGTTGCATATGGAGGTAAGTGTTGTATGACTTGTATGTTATTAGTAGGTGATTTTAGTTATTTTATTAAGTGAATTGAATATATCTAAGTTTCTATGATCTCATTAGATAATATTCCAAGTACATTCAAAAGGTAAGTTGGCATCGTGGTTCTAGGCCTAATGGGCAAGATGGACTAATGAGGTCCTTATGAATAGTCATAAATAAGATCTAACTTTTTAGATCTTAGTATGCTTTGAACATACAAGTTGGAAATGTATAGGATGTTAAGAGGTCAGGTGAATGGTTTGCAAGAGGTGGCTAGTGGTCTACAAGATACTTTGGCCATTGGCCTAGTTGAACTAGGTGGGCTTGTGAGGCCTTGGGAAGGGTCAAAGGGTGTTTGTAAGATGATGAAACATGATGTTTCATGAGGGATGATTAAGAAAGTTTTTACAAGTATGTTGATCAGGTTTGAGGTCAGAGATTGAGCTATAAATTTAGAAAGATGGTTTAGAAGCTTCAAAGGAGGCTCAAATGGCACATTTTAAGATTGAGAGCAAAGTTTTAAGGTTTACTAGTTCATGTAGAGTTTACATTTTGACTTCAGCCTTTTGTGAGTGGTGGCACATGGACCTAAGAAGCCTTTATAAGTATGTTATAGTGGATTGAGGAACAAAACTTTATGAAAATTTGTTAAGAATGTAAATTGGTCAGAAACCCTTTATAAACCTTCATAATGGAGTGATTGGAGAGATATTTTTATAAAGGACCCAAAATGGATTGGTTTACCAATTTTTACTATTATAAGGTATAGATGATTATTCTAGGAATCTCCAGGTGGTAGTGGTGTGTCAAGGTAGTGAGCAGAAGGTATAAAAATATGCTTATTTTCAAAGATTTTAGTGCTACAAGTAGGGTTGATTGAGTCAATGCATAAGATTTATTAGATATTTAAGGGTATAAATTATTAGTAAATTCCATAGAGTTTTTTTGGAAATAAATAGTCACTATTTCAATTATCTAAGTCAATCAAGTTGACTAGTCGCTGATCTACCAAATAGTGAAAATAATGACAAAAAGCCAATATGAGTGAGAATCCATTTAGGGACAGTGTGAAAGTGAGTAGGGATGAACACAATGGTTTAAATTATTTTTTTAATACCTATGCATTATTTTCCCTTGATTTTTATGTGATTTTAATTTCCATACAGAGGCAAGAAGGTGCCTTCAAGATGACTTGTCTGAGTAATGAGGATAGTAAAGAAGTATGTCTCATAGAATGATCTATATGTTTCATATATGACATTTAACCTCTACGTTTTTATGATTTTAAATGTTATAATTTTTTTTTAGGATCACATGAATGCATTTTAAGATCAATAAAGTGTCTACACAAGTGTTATATGTCATTTTTTATCATGACTAGTTTTGGAGCTTGTAGGCAGTCTAGAGTGGCCTATTTGGAGAGGCTAGTTTGAGATATTCTAAGAAAGGTTTGAGGTGAGTGAGAGATTTATGTTATTGTATTATTGTTATATATTAAATACATGGTTTTTTATATATAATTTATCTCTAGTTTTGTTGGATCAGTCAAATATCTTTGACTGAGTTTCTAGTCTGCATAACCAGTTTGAGTAATCAGTTTGTTTGAGTTGATTTAGACCTATGTGAGATATGTGAAGGTGAAAAATGGACTTAGATGTGTTTTTTAAGACATGGAAGAAATATCTATGTGTTTTTTTAATTTTTTTATAAAATATTCTGTATGCTTCATTTTTATATGACTATGTTTTTTGGGTTTCTAGACCTATTAGTGAGTAGTCTAGAAGGCTTGGTTCAAGGTATGAATTAGAGTTATAGATGTTTTAGACTGATGTGTGAGTGATAAATTATATATTGTATGAATTTTTTATGTGTTTCATATTTTTTAAGGCTAAATATGGCTAAATAAGTTCAAGGTGTAACGACTAATGAAGGGCTAATGTATTAGGCCTAATTGAGATATAAAGGAGGATTGAGCTTGTTTTGAAGTATGGAAGACATATGGAGTTTTTGAGTTTGATTTATGACATGTATGAGGATATTTAATAATTTTAATACAATTATGTGAATTATCTTGTCCAACCAATATGGGTTAGAAGATCGAGTGATATATATAAAAGGTCAAATTGGCCTATTTATAGAGGTGTGAGAGTAGAATGTTTTCAAGAAAAAGGAAGAGCTCAGTTAAGGAGAAGAGATGGGTAATTTAGGACCATTATAGGTTGAATATGGTTATTCATGTTTGAATGATCATGTTAATGAGATAATAATTTATTATACCTAATAATCTAAAGGGTGACTTGGTTGAGTGAATGAGGTAGGTGTGCATGCCTTGAAAAGCGAAGCAATATTACAAGTGTTAGAGAAAGAGAAGCTCATAATCAGGTGTAAAAGACATAAAAGTAGTGGTGGAAATTATATAAAAGGTTTTTGAGTGGGTACTTAATCACCTAGGTGGTCGTAGTCTCCTTTCTAGTTGGAGCTAGCTAAAGGTCTAGTTGGAACTGGACTAAATTGAAGGGTGGATGCTCCTTGATCAATTGGTGTTATTCCAAGGTATCATTTTTGTTATATCCTTATAATATATTAGTCCATTTTTTTAAGGATTTAGAGTGGTTTTTATCCCCCTATAGCGTTTCCCACATAAAAATGTGTTCACATGATGTATGCTCTTGTTCATGCTTTGGATGTTTAAGCTTTAGTGTTCTTGTTGCTAGATCAGATTAATGAATGATGAATGGGTTTTGGAATTGAATGTACATTTTTTTATACTAATTCACCCCAATATAAATATATAATATAAATAATTAGTATCATATCATGTCTTTATTGAGGCTTAATCAGCTTGGAAGGTGATCTTTTGAGTAGCTTGGTTAATGGTGTTTACTTAGTCAACTTGTTGGCAGAATTGATAGAGTTGTTGATGATCAGTATGGTAGCCTTGTGTTTGTCATTATTATTCATGTTTTTTGAGTTATTATTTAAAGACGAATGAATTTTGAAGGTTTCTCTAAGATGAATATGGATGTCAAGAGTTGGATTATTATTCACTTAAGCCAAGGTAAGTTATTTGCTATTACAAATGGTTCTTCAAGAATGAAGGTTTGTCAAAGAAGGCATATTGCAATGGATAATAATTATGTTGAATATAAATCAAAAATAAAACCTAGGTTGATATTAAAAAATTACATTAAATTCATATTGAAAGACAATCCTATTTGTATTAGGTCTCTATGAGACTTAATGAGGATATAAGAGATAATGAAGCTTTCTGAGTAAGGGCATATATATTAAAGATTATATATCATTGAATCGGAAGGGAAGAGAGGAAATAATGGCTATTAATTCAGGCCTCAATTTCATGCATTGATTGTCTAAGGTTCTCATATGAAAGAGAGAAAATAGTGACCTAGTTTGCAAGTGAGAGAAAGAAAGAAGAAATTCTTGAAGGTTGCAAGAAGAATGAAGTAGAGTATAGTATCATGACATGTTAGTGATATGTTATTAATGTGCTTAGAAGTGTCAAGACCTAGTTTATTATGTTTGAATTCCTGATGAGAAAGGAAGATGAAAGGCAGACTTGATTAATTGAAGAGATAACTTATTTACATGTAGAGGCTAATTTGAGAGAGATAGAGATCAAAGAGACCATCATCAGTTGTGAGAGGAAAACAATATAAAGGTGGGGTGTTTTAGGGTGCTCAATTTGTCTTGTAAAAACAAGGGTCTGAGTGCTTGATTGGTATACAAAACCAATGTTGCTTATGAGATTGAATGAGATTGTTAAAAGTGATCTTGAAGGTTTTATGGTGAATATCATGTTTCTTTGTTTTCAAGGTGACCTCATAAGGTCATAAAGGAGTATGATGACATCTTGAATAATTTGAGGTTGATATTTTTTTTGAGTTTCTTTTCAAAATTTTGAGTTTTTATAATAGGGTATTTACTGTGAGGATAAGGTTCATTATTTGAGTCAATTTAAAGGGCTTTCATGAAGAGATAAATGGACTAAGAGGTTGGTTATGAACTTAAGGTCATGTAACATGAGTTTAATTGTTTTGGTATCCTATGTTGAGTGTTTTGAAGGAGATATTTCTTATAAAATGTTTGATATATAGTAGGTGTATACACAAAAATTTATGACTGTGTTTATATGAAATGCTTTGAAAAGTTCTTAGCCATAATAGCTTGTGGTGTCTAAAGGATAGATGGTTAACCATATGTAAGTTATTATTGATTGCATCAGATTTTCAATCCTACTCAAGGAGGTCTAATTTATATTATAGGTTAGTGAAGAGAAAATAAGTAAGGATGATTATTCAAAAGGTATGTTCAGGTCTCCTAGTCTTAAACTACATTTTTGATCAATTTTTGATGCCTTGGTTGAGTATTAATTTTAAAAATAAAGGTGGATTAGTTTTTTGAGGTCATGAGAAATATAGTCATGAGTCATTTCCTAGTGGTTTGAGCTCAGATGTGTTTTTTTTGGTCAAAAGTCAGAGTTGACCAATTTTGTTAGGATGACTACCTAGAGTGTGTCTAATGTGTTATTTTGATGTTTTAATGGGGATATAAGGTTGGATAAAGTTTATTAAAGTTGTTTTCAACATGTAAAATCATAATAGGAGGTTTGATGATGTCAATGAGGTACCTAGGTATGTGTTTGACCATTTGGTTAGGATGACTACTATAAGTTATGGCCTATATGCATAGATTACTTAATTACAAGGGTATCTTTAATTTTGGAGATGTGTCATGAAGTATTTTATGCTCAATAATGTCTTAACATATGTTTGAGACATGATCTAGGTGGTATCATAGGTTGTTGAATCCTTTTGTGCTAGGTGGAGCATTTTGTGTGGTCATTAGCTTCTCTTATCAAGAGCATGCATTTAGTGGCTTAAAGGACATCATGGTTCCAAAAGGTGTGGAGGATTTAAATTTTTCATATAAGTGATTTTTAATGGTCTCCAAGTGTGGTATCTAGCTTAGGTGTCTATGTTGATCAAAGGTTGACCTTTGACCAAGGTTTACTTTGAAGACCTAGTCATTTAGGCATGATTGAAAAAAGTGTTCTATCTTTGGAGTTTGAGGATGTAAACTTCAATATAATAAATGGGATAAAAGGGTATCTGAAACAAGTCTTACGATGGTTTGAAGGTAAGCATTTTTTAAGTTATTCAAGTTTTGGTCTTCTAGGAGGCCTAATTAGCTAATAGGCTAAAGAAGGAATTATAATAAGGAAGATGAGTTGGGATATAATTCTTAGAATTTATAAGTGGGTATGTTAATGTACTTTAGATATAGAGTTTTATGATTTTAAAGTGCACACATAGAGAGTTATGAGGTCTACAATGGCCAGATAGGTCTACAAGAGGTCTAAGTAGGCCTAATGGAGAAATTGAGCAATTTTGTGATATTTTTCCAAAGAAGGTTGGATTTTTTGGTTCTATATGAGAATGTTAGTCTATTATAATCATGATTCAAGTATTTGTATATACTTTAAATGCCTTTTTTGGTTTGTAGGGTGCATTGATTGCAAAGGTATATGAGTTTGCTTGGTGTTATGGTGCTCTTATTGTTATTTAAAGTAATGGTAGCTATTCTTCGAGGTCCTATAGATATGCATGGGTTGTATAGATTAAGGGGGAGAATTAAAATTAGATCAAGGTCCTATAGGGAGCTATGTTACTAAGAAATTGGTGACAAGTCCAAGGATCTAAGAAGGAAGTGTGCTTCAGTGTTGTCTAGGTCTATTGGAGACTTAGAGGTCTGAGTTTAGTGTTTATCAAAGGGGGAGCTAAGTTATTTTTTTCTCAAGTGGTGTTGGTCTAAGGGTGATCAATATTGTTTCTTTTTGATTTGTTTCTAATAGTTGGTATGCTTTGAGTTTCAAATGATGAGAGAGAAAGGTATGTGCTCTTGGTTATGTTCTTGGTTTAGCTTCTTAAATTACTTGATTAAAAATAGAAGAGCCTATTTGATATATGAATCCACTATTTAATTTTAGAAAAGGAATAGAGAGAAAAGGAGTGTTTCCATTAATGATAAAGGGGGAAATTTTTGGGAAATTGGTGGTAGTGATGTGTTATCATTGATGTCAAGTGGCATTGGTGATGACAAAGTGGTATGAGAGTGTTCTTGGTCTACTATGCATGAAAATTTAAGAGAGAGAATTTGATATGTTCTTGGTATGATCATAGTAGGATAATTCTTCTCATATGGTCTTTAGGTGGAGTGTAAGTCATCCTATGTCTTGTGGGCTTGATCATGTATGGTTGCATATGGAGGTAAGTGTTGTATGACTTGTATGTTCTTAGTAGGTGATTTTTATGCTTGTATTAAGTGAATTTAATATATCTAAGGTGCTATAATCTTATTGGATAAGTTTATAAGTATCTTCAAGATGTAAGTTTTCCTAGTGGTTCTAGGCCTAATAGGCAAGGTAGACTAATGAAGTCCTTGTGAACAGTCATAAAGAATATCCAACTTGGAAGAGCTTATTATGATTTGAATATGCATGTTGGACATGTATAGCATATTGAGAGGTTAGGTGTATGGTTTTCAAGAGGTGGCTAGTGGTTTGCAAGATAGTTTGGTCATTGGCCTAATTGGATTAGGTGGGATTTTGAGGCCTTATGAAGGGTCAAAGGATGTTTTTAGGATGATGAAGCTTGTTGTTTAATGAGATATGGTTAGGAAAGTTTTTAGAAGAATTTTGATCAGGTCTAAGGTTACATATTGAGCTAAAAAGTTAAAAAATATGGGTTGGAAGCTTTAAAGGAGGCTCAAATGGTGTATTTTGAGATCAAGAGGAAAGTTTTAACATTTACTAGTTCATGTAGACTTTTCATGGGGAATTGAGCCTTTTTATATTGGTGGCACATGGAACTAAGAAGCCTTTCCAATTATGTTTTAGTGGATTGAGGGAAAGAGCTTCATGAACATTCGTTAAGAATGTAAATTGGTTAGAAACCCTTTATAAACCTTCATAATGGAGTGATTAGAGAGATATTTATATAAAGGACCCAAAATGTATTGGTTGACCAATTTTTACTATTGGAAGGTATAGAGGATTATTCTAGGCATCTCCAGGTGGTAGTGGTGTGTCAGGGTAGTGAGTAGAAGGTACAGAAATATGCTTGTTTCCAAATATTTTACTACTATAGGTAAGGTTGACTAAATCAGTGCATAAGGGTTATTATATCTTGAAGGCTAAGACTTTTTCTTTAATTCCATATAGTTTTTTTGTCAATAAATAGTCGCTATGTCAATTATCTAAGTCAATCAAGTTGACTAGTTACTAATCTACCAGATAGTGAAAATAGTGACAAAAAGCCAATATGAGGGAGAATCCATTCAAGGATGGTGTACAAGTGAGTAGGGATGAATTAAAGTTATATTTTACATGTAAAATAATAATAATAAGAGGTTTTATGATGTCAATGAGGTACTTAGGTATGTGTTTGACTAATTGGTCAAGATGACTACTGTAAGTTGTGGCATGTATGCATAGATTGCTTGATTATAAGGGTCACTTGAAGTTTGTATATGTGTCATGAATAATTTTATGATTATTAATGTTTTCACATATGTTTGAGACATGATCCAGGTGGTTTCACAGGTTATTGAATCATTTTATGCTAGGTAGAGCATTTTGTGTGGTCACTAGCTTCTCTTATCAAGAGCATGTGTTTAGTGGATTAAAGTAAGTCATGGTTCCTAAAGGTTTGGAGGCTTTAAATTTTTCATTTAAGTGATTTTTAATTGTCTCCATGTGTGGTATCTAGCTCAGGTGTCTTTGTTGATCGAAGGTTGACCTTTGACCAAGGTTTACTTTGAAGGCCTAGTCATTTAGGCATGATTGAAAAAGTTGTCTATATTTGGATTTTGAGGTTGGAATATTTAAATAAACTAAATGGGACAAAAGGGTATCTGAAAAAAGTTTTATATTGGTTTTAAGGTAAGTATTTTTCAAGTTATTCAAGTTTTGTTCTTCTAAGAGGCTTAATTGACTAATAAGCTAAAGAAGGAAGTCTACTAAGGAGGATGATTTAGGAGCTAATTCTTGGCATGTATTAGGGGTAACGTTAATGGACTTTATTTATATAGTTTCATGATCTAAAAGTGTAGACACGAAGATTTATAAGGTCTACAATGGCTAGATACGGCTACAAGAGGTCTAAGTAGGCCTAGTAGAGAAATTGAGCAATTTTGTGATATATTTACAAATAAGGTTAGATTTTTTGGTTCTATATGATCAGTTTGGCCTATTATAATCATTTTTTATGTATGGTTCTATACTTTAAGTTCCTTTAGTTGTTTGTAGGGTACCTTGAGTGCAAAGGTATATGAGCTTGCATAGTGCTATGGTGCTCTTGTTATTGTTTAAATTAATGGTAGCTATTCTTGGAGGTCCTATAGATATGAATGGGTTGTATATATTGAGTGGGAGCCTTAAAATTGGAGAAAGGTCTTAAGGGGATCTATGTTACTAAGAAATTGGTGATAGGTCCAAGGATCTAGGAAGGAAGTGTGCTTCAGTGTTGTCTTGGTCTCTTAAAGACTTAGAGGTCTGAGTTTAGTGTTTATAAAAGTGGGAGATAAGTTATTTATATCTCAAGTGTTTTTTTTATAAGGGGGAGCACTATGTTTTCTTTTTTATCTATTGCTAATAGTTTTTGTGCTTTGAGTTTCAAAGAATGAGAGATAAAGGTATGTGCTCTTGGTTGTATTCTTGGTTTAGCTTCTTAAATTGCTTGATGAGCTTGTTTGATAGATGAATCCACTTTTTAATTTTGGAAAATGGGGAGAGATAAAATTAGTGTTGTCATCAATGAAAAAAGGGGAGATTGTTGGGAAATTAGTGGCAGTGATGTGTTGGCATTGATGTCAAGTGGCATTGGTGATGACAAAGTGATATGAGAGTGTTCTTGGTCTAATATGCATGAATCTTGGAGAGGGAAAATTTTATATGTTCTTAGTATGATCTTAGTAGGATAAGTCTTCTCATATGGTCTTCAGGTGGAGGGCAAGTCATCATATGCCTTGTGGGCTTGATCATGT
Organism: Torreya grandis; assembly: GCA_037957365.1. Classification (NCBI taxonomy): domain Eukaryota; kingdom Viridiplantae; phylum Streptophyta; class Pinopsida; order Cupressales; family Taxaceae; genus Torreya; species Torreya grandis. The sequence goes on along the minus strand of JARHVA010001156.1, from coordinate 988,012 downwards.
ATGGTTGCATATGGAGGTAAGTATTGTATGACTTGTATGTTCTCAGTAGGTGACTCTAGTGATTGTATTAAGTGAATTTAAGATATATAAGGTGTTATGAGATTAGTGGATAAATTTACAAGTACCTTAAATAGGTAAGTTGGCTTGGTGGTTCTAGGCCTAATAGGTAATGTGGACTAGTGAGGTCCTTGTGAATAATCATAAAGAAGATCCAACTTGGTAGAGCTTATTATGCATGACATATGCATATTGGATATGTATAGGATGTTGAGAGGTCAAGTGTATGGTTTTAAAGACATGTCTAGTGGTCTACAAGATAGTTGGCCATTGGCCTAGTTGACCTAGGTGGGCTTATGAGGCCTTATGAAGGGTCAAAGGCTGTTTGTAGGATGATGAAGCTTGTTGTTTCATGAGAGATGGTTTATAAAGTTTTTTTCAAGCATGTTTATTAGGTTTGAGGTTAGATATTGAGCTACAAAGTCAAAAATATAGTTTATAAGCTTCAAAACAGGCTTGAATGGTGAATTTTGAGCTTGAGAGGAAAGTTTTAATGTTCACTAGTTCATGTAGACTTTGCATGGGGACCTAATCCTTTTTAAAGTAGTGTAAAATGGACCTAAGAATCCTTTACAATTATTTTGTAATGGATTTATGGATAAATCTTTATGAACATTTGTTAAGAATGTAAACTGGTCAAAAACCCTTTATAAACCTTCATAATGGAGCGATTGGAGAGATATTTCTATAAAGGACCCATAATGGATTTATTGACAAATTTTAATATTGGAAGGTATAGAGGATTATTTTAGGCATATCTAAGTGGTAGTGGTGTGTTAGGGTAGTGAGTAGAAGGTATAAAAATATGCTTATTTCTAAATATTTTAGTGTTACAAGTAGGGTTGACTGAGTCAATGCATAAGAGTTATTAGATCTTAAAGGCAAAGACTTGTTCTTCAATTCCATATATTTTTTTTGTAAATAAAAAATCACTATGTCAATTATCTAAGTCAATCAATTTGAATAGTCGCTAATCTACCAGACAGTGAAAATAGTGACAAAAAGCCAGTATGAGTGAGAAACCATTTAGGGATGGTGTATAAGTGAGTAGGGATGAACCCAATGGTTTTGGTTCTTTGTTTAATACATATTAATTATGTTACCTTGATTTTTATGTGATTTTTATTGCTATAAAAAGGTAAGAAGGTGACTTCAAGATGACTTGTCTAAGTAATGAGGACAATAAAGAAGTATGTCTCATAGAATGATCTATATGTTTCATATATGACATTAGACCTATACATGTTTGTTATTGTAAATTTTATAAGGTTATTGGAGGATCACATGAATTCATTTGAAGATCAATAAAGTGTCTTCATAAGTGTTAAATATCATGTTCATCATGACTGGTTTTTGGAGCTTGTAGGCAGTCTAGAGTGGCCTATTTGGAGAGGCTAGTTTGAGCTATTTTGAGCAGAGTTTGAGGTGAGTGAGATATTTTTGGTATTATTTGAGTGTAAAATTCTCAATAAATGGATTTTTTATTTATATTTTATCTCTATTTTATTTGTATTAATCAAAGATCTTTGACTGAGTTTCTAGTGTGCATCACTAATTTGAGTAATCAGTTTATTTGAGTTAGTTTGTAAATATGTGTCCTATGTGAAGGTGAAAATGGATTTGGAGGTGCTTTTTAAGTCATGTAAAACCTAATCATGTGTTTTTTTAGGTGTTTTTTTATAAAATATTATATTCTTTAGTTTTATATGACTGTGTTTTTTAGGTTTCTAGACCTATTAGTGAGTAGTCTAAAAGGCTTGGTTCGAGGTATGAATTAGAGTTATAGATGTTGTAGACCCATGTGGGAGTGATAAATTATATATTTGAGGTAGGTTTGACTTTTTTCATCTATTTTTTAAGGTTAAATATGGTTCAATAAGTTTAAGGTGTAACAAGTACTAATGAAGGGCTAATGTATTAGGCCTAATTGAGATCTAAAAGAGGATTGAGCTTATTTTGAAGTATGGAAAACCTATGGAGTGTTTGAGTTAGCTTGATTACATGTATGAGGATATTTTATAAGGGTAATACAAGTAGTTTAAGTATCTTTTCTGACCAATATGGGTTAGATGATGGAGTGATATATATAAGGTCAAATTGGCTTATTTATGGAGGTGTGAGAGCAAAGTGTATTCAAGTGAAGGGAAGAGCTTAGTCAAGGAGTATATATGGGTCATTGAGTACCATCATAGGGTTAATAGTATCATTCATGTTTTATTAATCATGTTAATGATATAATAAATCATTAGACCTAATAGTCTAATGGGTGACTTGGTTGAGCGAATGAGGTAGGTGTGTTTGCCTCTAAAAGAGAAATAGTATTGGAAGTGTTAGAGAAAGAGAATGTTATCATCAAGTGTAGAAACATAAGATTAGTGTTGTACATCAGATCAAAGTTGGTTGATTTTGTGCTTAATCACCTATGGGGTTTTACCCTCCTTGCTAATTAGAGCTAGCTAAAGGTCTAGTTAGAGCTAGACTAAATTGAGGGGTGGATGCTCCTTAATCAGTTGGTGCTAGTCTAAAGTCTCATGTTTCTTATATACTTATAGGAATGTAGACCATTGTTTTTTAGGATTGAGAGTGGGTTTTCTCCCCCTATATGTTTTCCCACATAAATGATGTGTTCACATGATGTATGCTCTTGTTCATGCTTTGGATGTTTAATCTTTCATGTTCATGTTGCTAGATCAGATTAATGAATGATGAATGGGTTTTAGAATTAAATGTACATTGTTGTCTACTAATTCACCCCCCCCCACTCTTAGTATCTACTCTCAAAAATTATCACTACCTTACCCTTGGATCACACCTATTCTTTGCAACCCACCCATGAACCATTCAAGAACTACATCTAGCTTGAAGTTCTTTTTGGATATTACATCTATAGAACTATGTAGGTAACATCCTCTTGTATACTACATCTAGAGTTAGCTCAGTCATCAACCTTCACCCTTGAGTATAAACCTACTCTATTTTTATTTTATATCTTATTGACCTAAATTTGCATTAAAAAAAAGGGGTAGAATGTAGACACTAAAAAATTACCCTATTTTTGATGTCGAAACACCCTTGAACCCTTACCCAACCTTTTGAGCTAGTTAATCACCTAATGGACTTAGCCCCATTTTTAGTGTACTAACTTAACCATTTTAACCTACTTATTTTTAATCATTTTTCACCCATTTTCATTTAGACCCTCAACCATCGATGGTTAGCCTAACCATCGATGGTCAACCTAACCATCGATGATTAAGCCTAACTATCAATGGTCAAGTCTCCTACCTATACGAAAGTAATTTATAGATTAAGTGTGATATTAAATTCATACTAAATTTATAAAATTTTCATATGGTGATACAAATCATCTTTTTGGCACCCAACTTAACATCTTTATCCTTTACCTATTTAACAACTTCTTCCACACCATTTGGCAACTTCTTCCTATAAATACAAAGTTGTAGGAAAGAGAAGGGGATATGATTGGAAAATATATAAGTACATGCTACCAAAATATTTTTTCAAGTATCCACCCTTACCAAAACACTACCTAAATCATTCTTAGAGGCTAGAGTATTGTTACATTGACAAAATTCCTCCAGGTCATTTCTACCCTTTCTCCATTACTCTTGATAACAAGTATTTTCCATTTGTTTTCCATTCTTTATTTATTTTCTAAAGTTAATACCTTTATTAGACTCTATTTTTATTCTATTCTTATTACCCTAAATCTACATCAGACCTCTACTAGACCTAAATTCATATGCAAACCTCTTTCTGACCATTTACCCAACCTACAACCCTTATTTTCTGCATTCCTAGAATTTGACAGGAAACCATCGACGGTTAGTCCAACTACCATCAATTACCTTAACTATTGATGGTTATCCAAACTACTACCAATAACCTTAACCATAATTAGTTACTTTAACCTCCACTAGTTACCTTAACCACCATCGGTTACCTTAACTACCACTGATTACCTATCTGTAACCAAACCAATAACTTTTTACCCATTGACGAAACTCTATTTTTTGCCTTCCATCATAGACCAAACTAGACCTAACCCAACTTAAATATTTATTTTTAATAATTAACATTTATCTTAATGTTAACTCATTAATTTATCTATTTCATTTGAAAAGTATTTATTTCATTATATTTATTACTTTCATGTTATTAAACTTTTCTTTCTTTTATTTATCCAACCTTTTATAAGAAAGGGGATTGATATCCATCCTATCAAGTTGTTTCTTTCTTGGATCTAGCATATGCTAGGCAATCCCCCAACTTATTGTCTAACCAAAAAATTATTTTTAGTACTTTTTTATCTATAGATCTTTCTTCCTATCCAAAGAGGATCTCTCACTTCATCTAAATATCAATGTTGCATACTTTTTACTAGGTACCCTTACACACCCCTTTCTTTCAGTTTTAATTTTACTTTCATAAATTAAGAAATAAGGAGAAATTTTAAGTAAATAAATCCTTCATGGATGACCAAGAGTTTAGAGTATAGATGAAAGTCTTCATTGCATAATTCTAGTATGATGTAACTAGTACCAAGATAGCTACCAAGGTCATAGACATTGTGGCATTTGCCAATCAAAGGCTACAAAAGGTAGAAGCAATTGAAGAGGCACTCAATCCCATACTCATGGAGCACAAAAAGTTTATCTAGGATATAATTGACTTATTTAGGCCTATGATCCTAGATTTTGATCAAATAAATAAAGACTACTAGGCATGTGCTAAAGTATGGACTAAAGAGGAGGTCAAAAAGAAGTAGAATTTGTAGCAACAACAATAACAAGTGAGCCAACAACCACCATTAGGCCCATAGAGGATATTATGTTATGTTTTGTAAATTCAAATATGTAATATTCCATTATAGTGTGGTAATTTAAACCACTTGACTATATTTGAGCACTATTTTTGGGCCCACTCGAACTTGTCTTAGGCATTTTTAGTGTATAAATAGGGGTCATCCCCTCATTTGTAAACTAGAAATAGTTATTTGCAAGAATCAATACAAGAGATCCAAAAAATTTGTGAGATTATTTGTAGTGATTAATTATCTATTTTTGTGTTGTTGTTCCTCAAGATTTTGATGTCTGATTATTTCCTTTCTATTAAACTATCAATTACATTTTATACATGCATCTATTAGTTTGAGCTTAATGCTAGGTTGACTAATTTGATAGTATATTTGCTCTCTTTTCTATCATTTTCAACTAGATGTGGTGTTTAATTTATTGTGAGTGAGTTATCTTTATGTAAAGTATGTTGTTAGATACATGCATTCTCTTCCCTTGAAGCCTCAACTACATTTATTTAGTTTTGATCATTATGTTATGGCTGGTAGATGTTAGTTTCATGTATTTGTCTTATAAGTTATCAGAATTGGTATATATGTTCATCTTAAGCAAAATCTCTTTTATTCCCTACCCTACTCTTTGGGATCCATCCATGAATCACCTTAGCTTAGATCATGTTTTATATATTCATTTTTCATTTACATTTTGGGCATTAATTGGCAAATATTAAGATAATTCATAAAGATTAGCAAGAAAAGTATCACTACATAAACATCTAATGTCCTTACAATAGGTTCTAGTTGAAAAATTAAAAAGTGGTGACCATATATCTTCTATTTGTGTTATTCCCATCAATATTTATATAAACATCTCAAGCCCCAAGTCATTACAAGACTTTAAATTAATTTTCTCACTTTCCCCTTGTTCACTAGTGACATAAGGAGCACAAAACATGCATCAACATGAAGGGAAATTATTTGATGCTAGAAAGAGGGCCATTATTTAACTATTTTCATGCATCTTTGTTGAATCATAGTGTACTTTATTATATACATGCTTAATTGCTCCAAAGTATAGGAATATTGTTAGAGAACACTAACAATCTACATTATTTACATAAATATTTGCATTCTTTGAAATATTTCATCAATATTAGTGTCCATTTGTGAAAATTTGGTAAAATAATATAGATATTTACTTAAATTCATGTGAAGATAGGTGAAATACCCCATCCTTTACACATATTAAGGGTGATTTTGGTCATATTTTCAAATTTTTGGTATAAATTTGTCAAATAATTAGAATATTTGTGTAAATATTAGTCTCTAACATGTTATTGGTACTGGATCTAGACATTTAAGAACTCAATTGCTTTATTTCATTTGGATTTAACTAGATTTGCATAAAATTATACTAAAATAGTTTGATGCTCTTGGATTGTTAAATAAGGCATAAATACATTTTGTATTGGTTTAACATTGATCTTTATAGGTTGGCATATAGGACTAATAATATTCATTGATATTTACAACACTTGGAATTTTTGAGGTCATAATTAGAGGTCTTTGTGTTTTAGTTCCCATCCTACATCCTGGAGTTGTCTAAGATTAGAACTAGGTTTTGATTTAAACCCAAGACCCCTTTATCATCCTTAGAAACCCATAGGAAGGCGAGAGCAAATAGAGGTATATGTAAAAAGTCTAAGACCTAGAAAAATTCTTCATCTAACCAAAATTTATAACCCTTCATACCAAATCCAATCATGGCATGGTTAGTTGGCTCATCCATTAATATCCCTAGGCCCATGCATGATCTACCTAAGAATCCAAAAAAATACCTACCTCTCTTTACCCCTACTAAGAGAGTGATAGCTAAAGAGTACATGAATTCATTTAAGGTTACTCAATGTGATTTATGAGGATGTGGCTTGTCACCTTTTTCCCTTCACCTTTAGGGATGCATTTTACAATTGGTTCCTTAACTTACTCAAAACTTTCATCACAAGATGGGTCAGTTTAATGATAACTTTATTTCCCAATTTGGAAGGGTATTTAGTATTGGAGTTGTATACCAATATATTACCACCCTACAAAGGAATACAAAAGAGCCAATCAGAGCATTCAATGTTAGGTTCTAAAAGATGTACACCCTGACATCCCCACCATATAAAGCTACATATGATCTAGCCTTAGAAATATACAAGAATGCTTTAGACCCAATGATAATCATTTTCTTGAGGAGATCCATGGGTATTAACACATTACCTTTAGCCTATGCTAAGGATGTTCATATTGATGAGAAAATACACCCACAAGGGCACCCCACCTTTGTCATACCAAACTTTGATCTAAATATTCCTACTCTAAATATCATCCCTAATGTGAATCAAAATTATCCTACATTAAACCAATTACCAGTGCTCAACTAGTTGCCTTTAAGTTATGTCACACCTAACCAGTAGCTTGGATTCCTCAAACAAGTAAATTCCAGAGCACACCCCCAAAATAATCAAGTAATGGTGCCTATAAATAACAATAATGTCTATGTTAACACTTCTAACAAGAGCCTAGAACCTCTACAAGGAGAGTTAGAATCAATCTAAAGAACTATCTAAAAACTCATGAATGATTTATTAGATCTCAAGAAATAAATGGGTAACACTATTGAGATATCTAAAATAAATTATAGCTTAAAAAGATACAATATACCTTTTAATAGGCCTAGCAACAATAGTGAACCCCATTTGAGTAAATTGCTTAAGAATAACATTAATGAAATGGCCTTGCCCAACTGGTGTTATGTGCATAATACAATTAGACATGGATAACTTGATTGTGTTGATTTATGTCATGCATCTAAATTTATTTAGATATAAATAGAGGGATTTGAGATGACTCTCACTAATCAAAAAAACACTAAGAGTTTTGATAACTCTAATGATACCTCTAGAACACCTAAAAAGTCCTCATGGTTGAGACTTATGACTTTCCCAACCAAGATGAGAATTAACATAAAGATAATGTTGAAGATGTGCATGTTTTCCAATAGTACCAAACGAGAAATTACACCTTGAAAAGCAAAGTTTAGAACCCACCTCTAAAAACTTCCACCCCATGTAATAAATTGGATACTCCTCTTAATAGCAAGATAGACAATAACCTTCCACACCCCAAAGGTAAGGAGAGCCAACCAACAATAGAGGATCCCTACACAACATCAAAGAGTGGATACAACATAGTAGAGGACATGAAGAAGATCAAGGTGAATATTACATTACATGAGCTCACACAAATCACTGAACAATGTGATTTGCTATTGAAATCCTTAAATTAAAATCCCATCTCTAGCAAGGCTAAATAGGTTCATGCCAATGTGGTAATGTATAAGAGTAAGCATGAAGTTCTACCATTATTATTAACTATTATAATCTTTGTTAAGAACCTCCATAATTTCTTACTTGATTCTAGTACCTCAGCTAAAATTATCCCTCTAGGAACTTATGACAATTGGGGTTAAACCCAATCAAATATAAAAAGGTAATGGTGCATTTAGATAAATCAAGAGCGAGGGTAATTTGTGAATTATTGAATATTTATATGCAGTTAGCTCATGAGCCTCAAGTATAGTAGTTCATCAACATTTAGGTCATTGATATACCAAAATCCTATGGATTATTACTAAGCATAATTGGACTAAATATTTAAATGGATACATGTCCATGGATTTATCTCACATGTGGCTACCTTGGTAAGGGATCCCAAATCAGATTAGGATCAATAAGAAACCCAAGATGAAATACATGATTACTGAATACAATGCTAAGAATGAGAAGGTAAAGTACCGATCCTCTAACTTGGGTGTTTATACTCTGTAAACCACTAACATTATTTTAGGTCATAACAAGGTGGAGGAAGAGGAAAATAAAGTTGCTTAGACATTTCACTTTGATGGTGCTCAAGAAAAATAGGGTTTTGGTGTTGGTATTATCCTAACAAAATCTAAAGGCAAAGAGTATCTAGCTTCTTATATATTTAAGATCTCTTGCACTAAAAATTGAGAAGAATATGAAGCTCTTATCTTAGAACTTCAATTTACAATTAAACATAAGATTAAAGAACTTTTAGTTTATGGTGGATCTGAACTAGTTGTGGATCAAGTTAGAAATAGTTATCAATGTAAGCTTTCTTGTTTAAGAAAGTATAAATTTAGAGCTTGGGATTTAATGGATTATTTTGACTCATTCAATATCATTTCCTTTCCCAGGGAATATAACTAGTTGGTAGATACCCTAGCATTAGTAGCATCAATCTTGGTGCCTCTAAAGGCTTTGAAGTTGTAAGAGTTTACTATAGAGATAATTTTATGCCTCTAAGTATTCGATTATGACCAATAGATAATTTATTTCTTGTGTAATACTAGAGTATTGAAGTCTCATGTCATTGATGAAGATGATTAAATTCATATACAAGATTTAAAGGACAATGAGAAGGAGTAATCTAGCTTAATTAGAATCAAATCCCTAAAGGTATGATTTCCTTGGAAAGGATATTCAATCCAAATAAACAAGAGACTAAATCCAAGAAACCCAATTTAAGTGGGAAGGACTATAAGTAAATTAACTTGGGAGGTCTTGGGGATGAAAAAATGTTAGCATTGGCCTAGTTTGCATAGATGAATAAGTGAAGAAGGTTAATGCTCTCTTAACCAAGTTCAAGGATGTTATTTCATGTTCATATGATGACCTAAAGATTATTGACACTCGTGTGATCACTGACACTATCCCCTTAAAGGAAGCCTGTAAACCTTTTAGGCAAAGACAAAGACCATTAAATATAGTGTTAGAACCACTGATTTACAAAGAAGTGAATAAATCTCTTGATGCAAGGATAATTTTTGCTATATAGCCCTCGACATGGGTTGCCAACATAGTGCTAGCTTGAAATAAGAATGGAGAAATCAAGATTTGTGTTGATTTTCAGAACTTGAATAGATCTTCCAAGAAGGATAATTACCCTTTGCCATCTTTGGATGAAGTTATATAATTGGTAAGTGGATCTAGAATGATGTCATTCTAGGATGGATTTTTAGGCTATAACCAAGTCCTGGTAAACAAGAATGATAGAATGAAGACTAACTTCACCACTAAATGGGGAATATTTTCTTACAAACAAATACCATTTAGAATAATCAATGTAGGAGAAACCTTCTAATGAGCAATGGACCATGCATTTCATGGACTAATTAGTAATTAGATCATTATATATATGGATGATCTAATAATTTTCTCTAAGAATAGGTAAGATCACATCATGCATCTAGAACAAGTGTTGGAGAAGTGCATAAGGTATGGCATTTCCTTGAAACCCAAGAAAAACATATTTTATGTGACTAAAGGTAAACTCTTAGGATATGTGATCACTCAAGAAGGTATGACCATCGACCCTGATAGGATCAATGTGATTTCAAAGGTAGAAGTTCCAAATAGTAAAAAATAGTTGAAATATTTATTTGGTAAAATAAATTTTGTGAGAAAGTTTATTTCTTGTTTCATAGAGATTGTGAGACTACTCAATTTAATGCTGAAGAAGGATGCAAAAATAGAATGGATAGTTGAAGCAAGGAAATCCTTTTAATACATCAAGGAGGCCATTGTTCAAGCCCCTATCCTAATAAGTCATGATTTTAGTAAATATTTATATTTATACTCTTTTGCTTCTAACCATAATATTGTTGTTGTCTTAACATAGAAATAAGATGACAAAGAGCACCCCATAACCTTCATGAGCACTAATTTGAAGAATGCATAGTTGAATTATCTTATTCTAGACAAGCAAGATTATGCACTAGTAAAAGTTGTAAAGAAATTTAGACACTACATCTTTAAAAACAAGACATATACTATAGTGTATGATCTAGCTATTAAATTAATGCTAGGACAAAACTTGGAGAAAAAAGAGGGAAGTGAATGACCAAACTTTAGGAATATGATTTAGAGATAAAATATGCTAAATTAGTTAGGGTTCAAGGTCTTATCCAACTCAATACAAATACTGATCCTCACATTGATGTTTTACAAGTTGAAGTAAATCAAGTACCTAGAGGATATTAGTATAAAGACATTTCTCATTACTTGTTGCATGGGGTGAGTGCCTTACACCTCAAAAGAGAATATAAAAGAACACTCAAGATAAGATCATCTCACTTTATTATCAAGATATGTGTCTTCTATATAAATAACTATGAATGAATTTATCTGAGGAGTGTTTCTAAAGCTGAAGCTACTAAGATCATGGACAATTTCCATGATAAGTTGGGAAGTGGTCATCCTTTAGGACTTACTACTATACATAAGATATTAAGGGTTGGCTATTATTAGCCAACTATTTTCAAATATGCACATACTCATGTTTGAATATGCTACCAATGTTAGGTATTAGATAGAAGAGAAGTAAAGGTAGAAATAACCTTGCAACTAGTAATCAAGGTAAATCCATTCACACAAGGGGGTCTCAATTTCATAGGATTAATAAATCCTAACTCTTTGATAGGACACAAATTTGTGCTCACTATCACAAACTATTACACAAGGTGGATCAAAGTAGTGGCCACCAAGAATAACATAATAATTGATGTCATCAAGTTATTAGAATAAAATCTTACAACCTAATTTAGGATGCCCTATCTCTAGTGTGTGACAATGGCCTAACCTTTGCATTAGCTAATTTCATTGAATGGGAGTATGATAATTATATCATCATTAAGTCTACTTCAAACTACTACCCTCAGGGTAATGGAGTGGTTGAATCCACTAAAAAAAACTTAATCAATGCCATCAAAAATTTTGTAGAAAAAGGACCAAGAGAATGGCAGTCCCTACTCAAGTTTTCTCTATGGGTAGATAGAACCAGATATAAGTAGGCACTCAAGGCATCCCCATTTTTACTAGTTTATGTGTATCAACCTATATTTCTGCTCATGTTGAGGTTACCCACCTATGATTTTATGGATGAGTACATGGAAGATGATGAAAGGGTACAATCTAGGATGCTAAACATCATCTAAATAGAGGATTCTAGAGATGAAGCATTGTAAAATTTCATCAAGCATCAGGATGTTATGAAAAGAAAGTTTGACAAGTGAGCCAAAGTTAAAGCATTCTAAATCTCAAACTTAGTCCAACTATGGGACAAATCACATTATAAAAAAGGATAGCATGATAATTTCACTCCCCTCTAGATTAGACCATAGCAGGTAGAAGAGATACTTGGAAAAAACACATTTAGACTCAAAGACTTACAAGGGAATGACTTAGCCTTGCTAGTCAATGGACAATACATGAATCATTAATTCTTTGCTACTCTATCCCAAATTCCACATGGAGAGTAAGCTTATTTACAAATAGAGTAGGTAGGAGTAGAGTACTTGCTTTTCTTCTCTATTCTTTCTTATTTTCTCACTTTGCTCTTCAGTTGTTTCCTTTCCTTTTTATTTTCTTGTTGTGTGTTTGTTTTTTATTGTGTGTTGTAGCATAGTAATAAGTATTTTGGATAAGATATCTTTGGCTCAAATCATATCAATTTATATCCTAAAATGGGAAGAAGGGATGGTTGATATTAAGCATTGGTAGCCCAAAGTAGGGAATCCTTTAGCACTGTTCTAATTCAAAAAAGTTGGGTGGGGTTGATTAGAAATTGGTTTTCTCACAAAAATCCTAAGTTCTTTTAATTCTATAATATATTTTAGAAGACTAAAAATTTTCTTGAACAAGATTTTTAATTTATGTGGAGCATCATACTATCACCTCAAATTCACTAAATGAATTTCTCGCATATAAATTATTATCTAAAATTGAATAACATTCAAACTACGTCTTGACACAATCATTAAACCTAGCTTATTCTGGTTCCCAACCATTCTAGTTTATGAACATAGGTAAAATGTGTGTGTGTGTGTGTGTGTGTGTGTGTGTGTGTGTGTGTGTGTGTGTGTGTGTGTGTGTGTGTGTGTGTGTGTGTGTGTGTGTGTGTGTGTGATGCATCAATTAATTGAAATCATAAACTACTTTATATTATATGAATGGTGATTTAGGAAATCTCTATCAGGGCTATGGACTCTTGGCTAGTAGTAGAGCAAGGCCTAGAGCAAATCCAAAGGTATCTCTATTGGGGATATAGATGACTAGATAGTAGTAGATCAATGCACGAGCCATCCCTAATTAAGAAAAGCATTATTTAATTCTAAATAATTCTTAAGTCATTTCATGTCTAGGTTTCTTGAAACTTTATATTTATCATTTCTAAACTTGATGGAAATGGTTAATGGACTTCATAAGCACATATAAAGTATGATTATCTACAAGTTTAAAGTCTAGTTATAGATTGTCAAATTTTATTAGTTCTAAAAATAATTTTTGATATTAGTTAAAATTCCTAATGAGATTATTATTTTTTTATTCATCTTTAAATAGAAGATCTGGATTCTAACATTTCACAATGTTCCCCAAAGAGGTCACCAATTTTTTATGCTCAAATACCCCCTATTCCTAGAATGGGGACCCTCCTATTTTGATTTTCAAAAATGCCTAAAATGCCAAGCTTGATAAGTCATTTATCTACATATAAAATTTATTTGATACTTCCTAATGATTTCTTGGTTATATGTCCATTTTACAATATAGACTAGCATTTAGAAATATTTAAATTATTACAAGTTATTTTGAGTTTTCTCAAAGTTTCAATGAATAATTAGCCATGAATTGATTCAAATTTTGAAAATAGACCATCAAAATTGTTCTACCTAGTTTTCAAATGAGCATGAACATAATAGAATTTGATAAATCCTAATTGACTAACCTTACATTCTATTCAAAGAATTTACTTACATAGTTTTTCTTTAAATTATCTTCATTTTGATTATGAAAAGCATTTGATGTTTCCCAAAGTCTAACTTAACTCTCACAACTTCATAGGAAATAAAAGTTAAATTAGTGGTTTGAGATGCCTCATGATATGTCAAATTTAAGATTTAAACATAAATAGGATAGATGTCCACCTTGCCAACCTTCACAATGATTCATTGCTTTGTACATGACACTTAGAATGAATCTACAAAGCATGTGAACTATGTGGCACCATCCTAAGAGCTTACGAAGGATTTAGCCATTGGAATTAAAATACATAGGCTACATGTAAAGATCCTACCCAATCCAACCAAGCCCATTCAATCCAATTCACCACGTGTCATACTATAATCCTAAAGGCCCACAAGATGCTTTCACATGTCCCCATTAGATCTATCCAAACTCAAGTAACCTTCCAAAGTAAGTTGTGTTCCCTTCAAACTCATTAGAGACCAACATGTGTCAACATCATATCACATTTGATCTAAATCTCATAAAATCCCACTAAATAAGCATGTGGATGCACCCAAGCCATCCAATAAATGCTCAATGATATTCAGTTGTCCAAGCCCCTTTCAAGAGTGACAAGTGGTAAAATAATGAAGAGAAGCTCATAAGAATGATGTGTGTCCCCCTTAGACTCATGTGATGATGACACTTGTCAATCCTGCATTACTTATATCTAAAAAACCACTTAATCACCTTCAAAGGCCCACCAAAGTGATGTTGTCCCTACTGGACCCACGAGATGATGTTGCATGTCATTCTCATGAAGCTTCATCCTTAGATCAACCAGATCATCTTCAAGATTGACACATGGCTCCACCTAAGCCATAAATTTAAAATAAAGTCATTGACAGTTTCCCAGAGACCTTTTAAAGGTGACACCTATCAAATAAAGGTCATGATTTCCCATGAGAGAGCAACCTGGCAAAGAAGAAGACCCAATTACTTGTAAAATCAATATGTGGCACTCCTACAACCAATGAAAACTAAAGGACCCCACCAAAGAGCTCACCATGAATATATTAATGCCATGTGGTAGGGTACAAATGACTCACCACATTAAGTTCCATCTAGATAGGTTGAGAGTAATCATAAAATGTCTCATGTCCAGATTTGAGCTATCTAAGCATCCTAATCACTTTGAGGCCCTGTGAGTGCCTAAATAGATCCCAAGTGGCATGACACATGTCATAAGGTGGTATATTTTATCTTCAAAGCTAAAATTATGGTGAATCAAAGGAAAATTAGTGATAAATTTAAATTTAAAGGTGATAAGATCACCATTAATATAGCAGGAACCATAGTCACCATCTAACCTTATATGAATCAAGGCAATCTTCAAAAGGTTACTCAAATTGATCATTATTACTTATACTTACATTTGAATCCCTAAGCATTTTTCCTCTCTACTATTTATGTTATCAAAGTTCTACCAAGCTTGAGCTCTTCCTAGATTACACCTAGGCAACCATTGTTCGAGCTCTAGAGTTACAAATAAGTACAAGAAGATGCCAATTACTACCTATCAATACTGTAGAAATGGCATAGGTAGGACCTTCCACTTCTGGCAAGGGTATTTCATTTGAAAATGATGATTTATTATTTTAATATGGTAATTCTATCATTTTTAAGGACACAGAGTTCCTCTTCAAGGTCATAAACATGGGAGACAAACATTATAGTAGTGTATATTACAATGTTGAGTAAACCATGGATCTTGATTATTTTGATACCATTCCCCACATCGTTTATCTCACCTCTGACATCCTATCAATTCAAGCTACTAGTCTCTAAAAATTCATAGCAAAACCAGATGTCATGTTATGTGTTGACCTAATATATGACATCTTTAGGATGTCAAAATGTGAAGATGGATTGCTTAAATTCTTAAACCAAGGGCTCCCTATTGCCTTCATCATTGGGCCTAGTTTTAAAAGATAATATGACCTACAACTACCATAAGTGGAATATAAACCAAATATCATTAAAAATTGGTATGAGGTGGACACTCTAAATAAAGTCCTAGCCTCATGGGTAACTGACCCAAAGGGGATTGTCTACATGAATGACCATGGGGATCTACCTATCTATAAGTTCAAAAAATGAGTAAGGATTGGCCTGACCTTACTAAATAGGGTATTTGTAAATACACATATTGGATATATAGACATAAGGACTATCCCACTATTGCAACTAATTATGGAGGATCAATAGATTTCCCCACTTGGGGATATTATTAATGATAATTTGGTTACTAATATGAATGACACATGAAAGAATGGGCTCCATTCTATATTATTATTTATTTATTAGATTCAATATGTGCAACTACATAGTTAAGGACAAACACATGGTCTCTTAAGAGGTAAGAAGTTATGCCCCAATCATTCTTTGCATTGCACATCCATTTTTCAAGAAAAATATCAAGATAATAGTGAAGTATTTATATCCCCTATCTATAATTCAATCACATAATGTGAAATGCAAAGGGTACCATCAAAAGTTAAGTAGGAACTAAGAGACATATGCAACTTTTGGCTCTACCCCAATTGTAGGATCATCTAAGTAGAAGTGGTAATGCTAGATCCCTTTAGGATACCAAGGTATGTGCTAATTAATTTGGTAAAAGATGAGATATCATACCAAATTCTCCATGGAATTAATCGAATATTTAAGAGGAAAAGAAGACACACCCCCTACAAGGCTCTTTATAAACTAGGGAGAGCTGAGGTAAAGCAATGGCAAGACATAATAGTCATAGAGAGGCATATGGACTCATACATATTTCCCAAAGATGATTATAGAATGTAATATCCAAACCAAGTCATTGCCAAACACCTTGCCAAGTTCAAAAGAGACGTGGCTTTAGAATACAATCATCATGATGAGGTGCATGACTAGATATACCTTAATGTAATGAATGATGAGATATTCCTAATAAATTTTTCAAGGAATAACATACTACTTAAACTAATAATTGACCAAGAAAGGTGGAAATAAGACATAGCAAAGCCTCATCTCCCACCAATTCATGAGAGCATGTTTAATGTAGATTATGAGGAAAAAGAAGAAGAGGATGACACTCCTCTCATCATAAATATACCCTAAAACCCACACTTTAGGCTAATATAAGTGGGCAAGACATACCTATAAGATTTAATCAAGGAGAGTTAGACATATATCCTAACCCCTCACAAGAATCTACAATAGCCACTATATTTATTGAGGAAGCTACCACAAAAAACTTGGGCTAGATAGGTCCGAATGTCATTGATCTTGGGGAAGGGCAAAAAGGAGTTTAGATCTCATTGTAATGACTCCAAAAACTAGTTAAGATAACTATTGAGAAAGTATGCACAAGGAAGATATCCCTTAGGACTACAATGAGAGGAGTAGTATCCCCTACATCAACCTCCCAATCTCCCTTTATAAGTAATACACCATTGTCTTCTTTTCTAGTCACTAGTACATTTATAACTATTTATACTAGTGTTGTTATTCACACTCCCATGTTCACATCCCACACCACTACTTCCTTTGAAGGCACCATTCCTTAATTAATTTCCCATGCCATTGTTAACATTCCACCTCCACCAAGCTCCCAAAGCACTAGTGCTAGCCAAGCTGAAGGTTCTACTCCTTTTTAGGATACCACATCAATTACATCACTCTCCCTTATCTCCCTTGTATCCACTAAGACACTTGAACCCATTCTAAAATAATTCCCCTAATAGAATCCAATTCACCCTACCATAGTAGCTAAAATTATTGGGCCTTCAAAGTTACCCTCATTTATACTCAACGTGGGCCCTACCAGGTCCTTGTTTGATCCACTTGGCCAATTAGACCCTAATAATTTATGTATCCAATCTATAGTCCTAGATTCTTCCTCTTCTTAGGCACTCCCATTAAAACCACCTCTCATATATCTATTATTTACAGCCATCCCAAATTGGATGAGAAACATGATATAGACAATAAGGTAAGGGAGACCTCATACAAGTCAAGTTATAACCCAAATTGGGATGAGGTTTGACCCTACCACTGATACCATGAAGAGGGTAGTTCAGAGACAAGTGGAATAACCATAGTCATGATTGATTATGATATATGAGAGTGAAGAGCCACTCTTCACTTTGACAAATAAGAGGAAGGATAACCCTAGAGAGGTACAAGAGTATGTAGAGGATACTATATCCTCAATTCAAGCACAAGTAGAATCAACTATTTCATTAATGAAAGGGATGAAATAGGAATTGAAGAGCTTAAAAGAGCAAACACTACCCATGATGCCAAAAGGCATATTTATTTCAATAATCAATGTCTTTAATCTATACAATGTTATGAAGAAAAGGTAGGAGGATGGGATCAAGCAAGCTAAATGGGTCATTAAACTTAACCAAAGTCTATCCCTCTATGACACTAAGTTAGCAAACTTTGTGAGAGTGGCAAGAAACCATAAGTTTCCTAATCCAAAGGTGTTGCCTCTTGAAGACATTGTGCCATTATAGACCATCCTCATGAATAGTAGGAGGATTTTGAATACATGGTTGGACCATCTCAAGGATGCAAATACATCCTTTGAGAAAATTGAATTTAAGATAGACCACTTACTAAAGGACACCATGATCACTATAGTGACCAAGCCAGATGGCTCCTTCATAGACATCCAAGAGTTTAGGGCATAGATGAAATAATTAATTACATAATTCTAGTAGGATGTAGCTAATTACAAGACAACCATCGAGGTCATAGACATTATGGCATTTTTCAATCAAAGGATCTAGAAGGTAGAATCAATTGAAGAGGCACTTAGGCCCATCCTCATGGAGCACAATAAGTTGATCTAGGACACGCCTAATTTATTTAGTCTTATGATCCTAGATTTTTCTCAGATAGATAAAGAATACCAGGCATGTGTTGAACTATAGACTAAGGAGGATGTTAAAAAGAAGTAGAAGTAATAACAACAATAATAGAAAGTGAGCCAACAACCACCTTCAGGCCCATATAGGATTTTATGTTATGTTTTGTAAATTCAAATATAAAATATTCCATTATAGTGTGGTAGTTCAAGCCATTTGGATATATTTGGGCACCATTTTTGGGCCCACTCAAACTTATTTTAGGAATTTTGAGCCTATAAATAGGGGTCTTCCCCTCATTTGTAAACTAGAAATAATTATTTATAAGATTCAATACAAGAGAGCCAATTAATTTACAAGATTTTTTGTAGTGCTTAATTATTATTTTTTGTATTTTTTATCCTCAATATTTTTATCTTTGATTGTTTCCTTTCTATAAATTTCTTTTTTATACATGCATCTATTAGTTTGAGTTTAACACTAGGATGACTAATTTGATAGTATATTTGTTCTATTTTCTCTCATTTGAAACTAGATGTGCTATGAAATTTACTATGAGTGAGTTATCTTTATGTAAATTATGTTTTTAGATACATTCATTCTTTTAACTTGAAGCTTCAACTACATCTATTTATCTTTGAGCATTATGCTAGGGCTGGTAGATGTTAACTTCGTGTATTTTTCTTAAAATTTAGTAGAATTGGTATCTTCATTCATCTTAAGCACAATATATTTTCTACCATACCCTACACTTTAGGATCCACCCATGAATCACCTTAGCTTAGATCATGTTTTATATATCCATTGTTCATTTACATTTTGGGCATTAATTGGAAATTATTACGAAAATTCATAAAGATTAGTAATAAAAGTGTCACTGCATAAGCATCTATTGTCCCTATAATAGGGTATGCTTGAAGACTTACAAAGTGGTGACTATATCTCTATTATTTTTGTTATTCCTAGTAATAGTTATATAAACAACTCAAACCCCAAGTCATACTAGGACTTTAAATTGATTTTCTCACTTTCCCCTTGTCTTTAGTGACATAGAGAGCACAAAAAGTGTATCAACATAAGTGAAGGGGATCCTTGAGGGTGTTAACCACTCTAATGATGGTTTCATCCCTATAGTACCAATAATCACCTATAGAGGTGATATACTAACTTATTTAGTTTGAGAGGCAAGGCATGGTTACCTCAAAGATGGATATATAGACCATTAGATAAAAAGACTCACAAATCTCCTTTATGTGGTTCTAGTAATGGTGGCCATTTAGTTTATAAAATACAACATGGACCAATACACTTCTAGGAACCCATGATGGAAAGGTAGAGGGCTTAAACATAATGGTCACACAAACTGCATCCACCAAGTAGCTCATCATATCAAAATTACCTCTGCCCCAAGCATCTAAAAATGCCTTGACAAGGTTGAAGTTGATCACACCTCTAAAGTCTAGGACCTGATCACCTTTGAGGATTATATGTAGTAGGGGAACCCATAATATATTTGTGTTCACACAATCGATCATCCTAAATATTCAATCTATAAGGATCATCCCTACACAAATCCCTTTCTTGAATGTGTGGACTATGTAGGAGTCTATATCTACCTTATTGACCCATTTAGTGTCTGGGTTCTCCACCTAGTCCTTCAAGACATCATAAATTTGATACATATTGGTCCATACATAAATTATGGTCATGTCATAAGATAATATGTATATAGGGAGATTGTAGTAGGATTTAAATAAACTCCCCAAAACATCTACGATCTTGTGTTGAGAACTTGAAAAACACACATGATCATGAACATTATCTTGTATTTATTTGGTAGTGAGCAATAATTTTCTAAAAAGGTCTACACAATGGAAGTCTTATGTCTTCGATATGTCTCTATATAATTCACAATTCTCATATGCCTTGAGGGCATCTTAGAACTTAGATTCCTCTTCATCATCACTCTATGTTAACTTTAACACAAATTTAATTACTTTAAATATGTCATTATAATGTTTGAAGCAAGTTAATATCTTAGGAAAGGTGGTGTCCCTATATTTGGGCTTAGACTTGGGGTTAGAGTATGAATCAACCAAGGTGGAAAAGGAAAAAATCTTTGCATTAATAAATTTTGAGTGAGAGTGAGGGGGGAATGGAACTAAGCAAAAAGTGAGGAGACAAATTATAGGAAGATGGGAGCAATAATGGTAAAAGAGTTCACCATTGAACACTTATAGATATCATTAAATATATCTTTCATTGATAATTATTGGTGGCTCACCCTACAAAAATTTGAGTTTATGTTGGTAGCTTAATCCTCTCATTTATTTCCTAATCTATAATTAAACTCATAGATTTCAAATACATGCCACTTGCTAGATTTAAAGGTGACAAAAAGACATTTTGAATTTTTTAATCAAGGCCTAGTTTCCTATTTAGTTAATGTGGAGAGTGTGGTAATCACATAACCATATTAACCCTATGGCATCTTGGTAGCCTTTGGCTTTTGCCACATCTCCATTCCCAATTGAACCTACCTATAATGAATACCACCTAGGCATAGCCCAATATTTCACCTTTACATGTTTGGGAGCATGAATTACTAGTTAGGGGAGTGAGATGACATAGAGCATTTTATGATTAGATTTTAAATATAAATGTACCTTCCTTTGATCATATTGATCCACTTTTACTAGTTTATAAAGAGGGGACACATGGCATGGTTTGGTACTTAGGCTCTCTCAAGCTCTAACATCTCTGACAAATCAAGGAGACTAACACCTCTAATAGTGGGATCAACATAGAATTTCCTCATTCAATCAATCCCTCCTAAGATCTAACATCTTTGATAGGTAGAGATATGGATATCTTTGATATATGGGGTCATGTGGTGCTTCTTCATCTAGTTAGGCTCTCCTAGGATTTAACATCTCTGACATGTTTGGCAAACTAATAGTCAAGGTTACATGGCATTATTTCATTTAGTTAGGTTCTCTTGATCTCTAACATCTCTAATAGATATGGTAGACTAAAAAATATAATAGTTAGTTAAAATCATGTGGTGTTTTTTCATTTGGTTTAGCTTTCCCAAGATATAATATCTTTAATAGGTCTAAGAGATTGGCAACTTTGATAGAAGGACCCATACAATGTTTCCCTCATTTAGTTGGACCTTATATAAAAATTCATGAAAAAGGACTAAGTATAAAAGGAAGCCACATAATCAATTAAAATTCTCTCCTTCTTACTACTAAGGATTTATGAGCTGTTAGGTAGGACTCTAGAAGACTAAGACTCTAGGATATTGAGACTCCATGAACCCTAAAACAAGTCTAAACCTACAAAAAATAGTTAGCATAATAATAATATTCTAAGTATGAAAGCATTTTGTTCTTTTTAGGATGTAATAAGGACTCAAATATTCTTGAATCCAAAAGGTCATAGGGGTTTTAAATAGATACCAAATTAGCATTTTAAGCATGTTACATGCTGGGTGAACCAGGGTAGAACATAAATTTGAGGATTTTCATAAAAATATGTATATAAGAAATGGGTTGAAAATATGGGGACTTTGAATTGAGAATTTTAATAGGGGTCCCCCACTTCTCTGAAGAAGGGGGTATGTTAACGACAAAAAACACCAATTTTGTGAGAAAAACATTATTCCAACATTTAGAACCTAGACTGTGATCATCTAATATTGAACATATAGATAAGCAAGATGAACTCTATCTAATACACTTTGATTATGAAAAGTGCTTTAATTTGTTTTAACAAGTAACATATTAGGGTCTAATTCCTTCTAAGGCCATTTTTTTCATTAGTGATGGGATGGATTACTTTAGTAAGATTAAATACATCTAGGACATTAAAAAGTTATTGAAGGGGTAAGCATTTTACATCATTTTGGCTTAGTAAGGAAGGCTCAATCATTTCTCTACTTCCATCCATACATCTATATCCCTAATGAGGATGCTTTGGGTCTCATTTCTAGCCTTACTCCATTATCATCCAAGCCAAAAATCATATAATGAAGGTTGTCAAAATCACCCTTTTTGAGGAATAAACTTAAAATATATGTATTTTGATATTCAAAATTCTTGTAATCTAATATTTAATTTTTGATCCATGATGGTTAGAGATTAATATATCCAAGGTGTATGGTGACTTTAGTAGTCTTCCAATATCCAAATGACCTTTCACTTATTTAACACTTTATAGTACCTTTGTTCTTTTCATTTGGAGTGCTTGTGATGACTTTGGTTAGGGTAGAAATTTTCCCAATTAAATTTTTTGGTGTTTATCAGTGGTTTTTTATTTTATTAGTTCATCTTTGAGAGTTTCCTTACTTATCTCCATGTTTAATATTATGGGTTTGACTTCTATTTCCCCAATCTAGGTTGCACTTTTCACAATTCAGTCATCCATTGGAGTAGTTATCACTATATTTGAGCTTAATACCTCTTTATGAGTCATGGGGCATAGATATTTATTTCCAAGGAGGGATATTGGGGATAAAATAAACTAATAAAAGGATAGAAAAACAAAACAAAAATAAAATAAATAAATAAATAAATAAAACAAAATATTAGAATCAAACACATTATATAAATAAACTAACCTAAGCCTAATTTAATATATGCATTACCATGTTTGTAGTCATTATTCTAAAATTGCATTGGAAGGGAAAGTTGAGAAGTAATGTATTCAGAACTACCCATTTATAAGTAGTGGGATGTCATTATATTTGAGGTCTTCGAGGTGAAAAGCATTATGCTCGAGTAGCTAAGCTATTTGGCATTGGTCAATCTAAAGTGGATCAAACTTGGAATGTTGACCCTTATTTTCATGGGTCTTATCCCATAATAGCACTAGATCTAAAATACTAAAGGATTTGACCTTGACCATCTTATTAAACCATCACTTTACAATTTTTTGATGCTTATTGAAGTTTAGTAGGGATTTATCTTGAGCTTATTTTAAATGAACAATGTCTAACAGCCTATAATTCACTTTATCATTAGGTTCCATGTACTACTACATAAACTTTTAGGTTGGCATCTTGAGTGTGATTATTAGTATTATATCTAATCTGTATACTATTATAAATGGTGATATTTTGAAGGCATCCTTATGCGTAATGTGATCATCCCATAGGGTGAATTTCAACAATGAATGCCACTCTTGGGCTTCTTCTCTACAGACTTCTTGATGGTGTCAATCAAAATTTTGATAATGGATTCCACCAATCCATTCCATTATGGGTAGTAATTAGAATATAACCTCAAAGTAATCCCATTATCATAAGCCCATTAAATGAACCTTATGGATTGGAATGTGGGGCTATTATCATAGACTAATGAGAGAGGGGTCCCAAACTAAGTGGTCACATTATTTTATAAGACCTTGATTACTTCTTTAGTAGTGTTTTTATTTATTGACACTACTTCAATATATTTTTTTCAATAATATATAGTCATAAGAAAAAATTTATGGCATGTTGAGGAGTTAGGGTTAATGACCTCCATAAAATGTAGTCCCCATTGAGCAAATGGTGTCAATACTATAACTTGTTACAAGGGCATTGCAGTATGGGTTTCAATTTTAGAAAATGTTTGACACTTATGGCATGCCTTTACATGTGCATGCACACATCTAAATAGTGTTGGAAAATAATAACCCAACTTCAGTATTTTATGTGCCATCACATTTGTTTCATGATGACTAATGCCCAATTTCTCATGGAAGTTTGCCATTACTTCCCTAGTTTCAACTTTTCATAGGCATCTAAGATAGATACCTTCATAATTACTTATGAAGAGAACTCATTTATTTAGAATATATTATTTTTCCTTTAGTTTGAGGGCTCTCTTATTTTTTTGGTTGAGTCCAAGAGGTGAGTTCCTATAGAGCAGATGATGGATTATTTTGGTGTACTAATTTTGTTACAATAGTAGATCCTATTATAACTAGTGTATAATGATCCTTGGATCAATATTAGTTATCCTTTTGGTAATACCTTACCCTATAACTAGATTTAAATGTTTTATTTCCAAGTCATATTCATGTAGCTTGGTCATCCATCTAACTCTGTGTTCGCTTAGCTCTTTATAACCTAAGATTTTCTTAATGGGTGGGTATGGCATGATTGTATGCATATTATCCTTTACCAATGCATATTCATGTTTATATAAATTGGAGTACCTTTTTTATACATCCTTTATAATTATGTTCTTAAAATTATTTGGTTTTTATCATCCATACAATCTTTGTGTGAGACAGGCAGTAATGGTGTGTTCAAAGGCAAATAGATAAATGAAAAAACTCCTTAGTGTAGCCTAGACTAATAAACATTAGTAATTACATGATGGTTTATTTTATTTCTTTAAATTAATTCTTTGATTCATAATGCCACTCCATCTTAGCATCCTATTTCAACATAGCATTAAGGGGCTTTACAATTTCAGCAAATCTAGAAATAAACTTGGGGACAAAATTGATTTTGCCAAAGAAGAATTTTAACCTTTTTTTCTAATAGATTTAGGTAATTTATAAATTTTATTATATCCTTCTAAATTGATACTAATAGCTTCCTTCATGATGTTATGATTGTGAAGCTTAAATTTGGTGACACCATACACACTCTTTTTATCATTCAAGGAAACATCATACTTTTTACACCTTTTAAATACCTTATACAAATGGAAAATATGATTTGATCTACATTTTGAAAACATGGTTAAATCATCCATGAAATTTACTATTTATTTATCAATTAGACCTTCAAATTCAAAATCCATCATTCTTCTAAAAGTCACTTCGGTGTTGATTAATCCAAATGGCATTAGTTTGTAGGAAAATATGCCCCATTTCATGTTGATTTTAGTTTTTTTTGGTAATCTAAATTCAAAAAAACTTGGTTATACCCAAATAATCCATCTAAAAAGGACATCATCTAGGATCCATTAACCATTTGGATCACTTCATCAATGGACAAAAATGGGTAATTATCCTCATTTGAGGCTCTATTTAGATTTTAGAAGTTTCTGCATAGCATAATCTCACCATTATTCTTATGGGTAGGCATTAATTTTACCAACAAATTATAATGGCAAACTAGGAATATTATTATAGCAAACAATATCTTGTGAACTTCTTTGTGTATCGAAGGTTCATGGGTCATTGTTTTGGTTAGAATAGCCTTTTGCCTAGATTAAAGAGGATGGTATGAGTTATCACCATTATCACATCCCAATTTATCTCAATATATTATTTAATTTGTGGATTATCATAGTTTATTAGTTGATTAACTTTTGTTTTATTAAGCTTTATTTCATATGTTGATTATGGGGTAGTTATGTGCTGCTTAATTTACATGATTAGTTTGCTATGAGTTGGTAGTAATTTTATATTTTGTACATTATGATCATGTTTGTTAATTATACATCATTATTTTATAGATATAATGATGTTTTAGGCTAACTACCTTTATTTTTGGGAGGTGGATACAAGACAAATTCTTCCCTCAGAGTGTGACAGAGTGAGAGCATCATCAGAGAGGGTTGTTTAGATGGAGACACTAGGGGATGACAAATAAAAAACTTAGAAACCCTTACACACACCACATAGTATATCATATTTCATAATTAATTATTTGAGAAAGATAGTGAATCATGTTTTCTGTTACTTTTCATTTAGGTTATTATTAATATGCTTTTTAGTGTGATCTTGATTGTTGTTAATGATCGTGTTGATTTATTTGAGTGATTTCACTAATTTTAGAGGTTATACATATCTTATCTTGTATGTTGTAATTGTTTGGTTGAATGAGTAAATCCATATATGTTTTTACTTACCTCACTACCATATTGGGTATAGCTATGTAATACAACGATTTAATGTTATGTATGCATTAATAAGTATAAATGGATTCCATTATTGTTATTTGATCTATAGGTTTAAGATAATATTAGTTAAAATATTATTATTATACTATATGTATATCATAATGTCAAAAAATACTGATATAATTATTTTAAAATATCATTGTATTTGATTTAGTGTTGACCAAAGGTTTGATATTCACATATATTAAGATAATGAATATATTGATAAATGACTAAGGGAAATAATTATGTTTGCATAATGTTTGTTTGTGGATGACATGGTAACTATTAACTATAGTATTTTAAATTCATATTTGTATTAATTATGATATATAATCATTATGATTTTTTATTAGTTGATATTCATTGCATGGAAATTTAATGATTAATTGACTAAGTCAATAGTTGACATTGGATGGAATAGCATGGGGATTATGACTTGTTTATTTGGTTTGGATAGTCAGGTTTGTGTTAAGTCAATGGCATGAAAATATAATTTAGGATATAAAATTATTATTTTATTTATTATTTTGGAAGTCTCAATATGATTAGGGATTTTAATCACTCATTGAATTTGGGTTAACTATCAATCTACAAAAATCATGATGGGATTTTTGTTATCGGTTGCATGGTGGTGAACTATAGCATAGTAGAGTTCTATTGAGCTATTTTTGTATGCATATTTTACATTCAATTGAATCAAACATTAATGGAGGTGAAGGCGATGATGGGTAAGTGGATGGAGAAGAATAAATGAAATTGGAAAAAGGCTGTGAGGCATGATATGGCACATGGAATACATAGAGTAGGAGACAGAAGGAGAATAAGGTGTGAATGAGTTGAGGAAAAAGAGTAATTCAGCTTCCTTGGCATTCATATATTCGAATGTTGGTTTTTTGCTTAAATTCTTGTGTGTGTAATGTTTGATGGTTTTTGGAATTGAAATTGTTCCAAGGTTTTTCATTTTCTTAAATGTTATGAAAAATAATAAGGGCTACATGTAGGGCCCTCTAGAAGGTTTGATCTCCATAGAACCCTACATCTAACCCAGGGTAACCTAAGTGAATTGGGTAGGGATGTAAGAATTGTCATGGTTATTTTGGATTTAAAAAATATATGTATTAAACTCCTCTATCAATTAGAAAATCTTTGTTACACTTTGGGAATGAATTTTTATTAATGGGTATATATGATTTGGATCAAAGAGTTTTTGTCAAACTGGTTATGATATATATTCATTAAGGTTTTTAAATTGATTGGATTTTGGGTTGTGTAAGGGCTCAACTATGTATAAATCTATTTGGATTTTTGGGTTTAAAATTATGGGTTCTTTATACAAAATGGGTTGTGTAGTATGTATATATGTATGTAATTATCTATATACTCATATTGAATTGATATTATATATATACATATACTAGGGATTTTAAAGGAAACTATATGTGTGACCAGTTGTAGGATGCTTGTATAAATAAACTCAAAGTGTTGGTTTCGAATGGATTTCTGATGCTATGGTTTTGAAAATGAATTTTGTTCATTATAAACCATATTATAGTATATATATTTTTGACTCTTTTTTGAAACCCTTAACCTACATATTTATTATAAATGGATTTGGAAACAGATTGATTTAAGGCCATAATGGATAGCCTGGTTATGGGTAGATGAATTAGTAAAATGGTATACTTGGTTGTATGTATAGATATATACACAAAGGTTAATATATATATATGGTAGAGTTAAGAGTTTAATTGAATTCATTATATTTGAATTACATAAACAATTAGCTTTGATTGTGTTTTAAAATCTTTCAAATTTTATCTTTAAATTGTAAAAATCTTTCAAATTTTATCTTCTTGGATAATAATTTATGAATGTGTAATAAATAACAAAAAAAATTGATCTTTTAAAGTTATTAAGGTGAAGTCAAGCTTCTAAGAGTCTCGAATTAGTAAAATGGAAATGTGCATCAATAGGAGGAGACATTGGATTATTGAATGGAGTGTATTGATAATTAAATGAGACTATCAAGACCTCGCATGGGAGGAGATACATTTCTAAGTTCCTTGTTTATTAAGATCTATTTAATTTATATGTTCATGGGATTGTGTAAAATTAGAATCACGATACAGCTAGTAAATTGATAATATTTAGAAAGTTATCCAACAAAAAAATTTGAAATTTGGAAAGGAGAACCTTGAAGAGATTAAGCCAATGAATATAATTATGATTTGATTAGATAAGTATTGAGTGAGTTATGGTAAAAATATAGTCAGTTATAAGGATAAAAAATGAAGTTTTCAAATCTAGCAAGGTAACATTTTGTGTATTTAAAATGAATGAAAGTGTATATGATTGAAAATTTTCATGAATGTGATGAATTAGGATGTATAAACTCTCTTAAGACAAGAAGTTTTAACATTTTAAAGCTTCATTAAGTGAATTGGTAAGTTGGATAAGCATACTGGCAGAAGTCTGAGCTCTTATTTTAGAAGGTTGTGTCAAATTATGAAAGAACAAATAAGGGTCTGAGTAAAGATTTGTATCAAGGAGTTATAAATATTATCAAGCTAAGGTCTAAAGTCTCATTAATTTTGTCTTAGATAAGAATAAAAATAAAAAAATTAGATTTGTTGGTTATAAATAAGGAAATTGTATCTGGAAGGTTGAAAGAAAATGAATAGAATTAGATAATAATTGTATTAAAACCTTGTGAAGTTTAAAAAATTCATTGGTATTAAGATGAATAAATTAAGAATTGATTTGGGGTATGAATGGTAAGTTTTCAAATTGCCATCAATTTTGGTATCAGAGCTTGAATAGCTCTTAAATTTTGATAATTTTTTACAATTTATAGTTTTGGTGTTAATGGTGGATACAAGTTGATAATGAATTGTTGAAAATGATACAGTTATAGTAAGCTACAAGTAGTTGGCCAAGGTAGATTCAAAATCCAAGTGAAGGCTTGAGGAGAAAGAGAAAATCCAAGTAAGGCTTGAAGGTAAAGAGCTAGGGAAAACTCAAGTGTATGAGCAAGTGATGCTTAAATAAGTTGATCCAAGGATAAGAAGCTTGGATAAGAAATGGATCAAGATGAAATAGTCTTGCTTGAGAAATTAGAAATGGTGAGAACAGTGTTAAATAATGTACCTAAGGTAAAGGACCAACTTAAGAAGAAGAAAAAGAGAGATGAAAAAGAAGCAAAGGGAAGAAGAATTTTAAAAATAAATGAATGAGATAAAGGAAAAAATCACTTTTTTAAGGCTCATGGTTAATAGCATGAATAACCCATTGAATGGATGGGTGATGAAGAAAAAAATAAAATGGCTAGTTAAATTAGTATCAAGGAAAAGAAATAGGACAAATAAGTTGATACGCAAGTAACTTAAGGAAGAGATAAGAAAGCTCAATATGAATATGTAGATAGAAGAGTATGAGGAAGGTCATCATCACCTTGATTAGGAAGAAGATATTCAATGGGAAAATTGGCCTCAATATTTTATATCTAATTTTGCTTTTGATGTTGTGACTACAAGTACTCGAGTGGTGGAGGAACATGAAATCTTTGAATCAATGGATAGATTCATGAGTGAAAAATATGATGGAGTGAAGGATAAATGCATAGCCTTGACACTTTAATATCTCTTTAAGGAGATATAATATATTGAATAATAGATTACAAGTAATGGAGAGTTTCTAGCTAAGAAACAAGACATAATATTTGTCTACCAAAGTGAAGAGCAACTATTAGAAGAATTTACAACCTTAAATCATGTCATAAATCATGAAGAGGAGGAAAAAAATTGTCCTAAAACATAAATTGAGGATATAGACCATTGGTTTCAGGCAGAGATGAAGACAAAAGAAGAATAAATAATACTTGAGCAGTATGGGTTCAAAAATTTGGAGAGACCCAAGGGTCTCAATTTTTTTTTCTAATATTATATTTGATTGAGTATATACAAGATTGATTAAGAAGGAGGTGGAGAACATTGAAAAAATAGATATTCTAAGAACTCAAGATAAGAGAATAGAATTTGATATCCTCATTCAAGAGGATACACATGCAAAGAAAAAGGTTGTAGGAAAGATGAAGAAGCAGCAAGGAATAGTTTCGATGGAGAAGATAGAAAAAAAAAGAGACATAAATATGTAAGTAAAGAACATGTCCATATATATGAATGTAAAATTGAAGAAAAAAAATTGTAAAATATTTTTAATTATATTTGGGCATGTATACAAAGCTCATGAGTAGGAGTTCATGAAAGATTTTTAAGCTCAAGATTTTGATGTAGGAGTATCAACTCACCCATGTACATGTTTGTAAATGTGAGTCAAAATAAGCCTTGTAAGGAGTCAAGTCATTTTTTAAAGTCTATGTAAATAGTCTTATAGGTCTTTTGAAGAGTTCATTACTATGTTGTAAAAGTCTTATATCTTATGTAAGAGTGAAAACACCTCACTCATTTCTTAGAAAATTAGGTCTACATAGGATCAAGGGAAAATTGTAAAAAGGCTTATAACCCATGATAGGATAAGAAGAAATTTCATAACCTTAATTATGCTAAAGATAAAAAAGAAAATAAAAAATCTAGTAATAAGAATCATACACCTAATTTTAATAAAAATTATAATATGTGTGATATATTTGGTCATATAAGGGAAACATGCTATAAAAACAAAGATATAATTAACAATAAATATTCTAAAAATAACAAAGCGAAGAAATATAATCAAAACAAGAAGAATCAAAACCCTTATCAGAATAACAATTAGGATTCAGATGTTATTACTTTATATACTTCAAATAAAAATGATTGGATCTTAGATAGCAGTGCATTAAAACATATAACATTCTTATATAATATTTTGTGTGATTTTAGAGATATATCTCAAATTATTTATTTAGTATATAATTTTTTTTAGAATCAACTAAATAGGAAAAACTAATGTTTTCAAATGTTATGATAAATGATGGTTTCTATGTACTTAAGCTTAAAAAAAACCGATATCTTGTTCTCAACTTACAAATGATAATTTAATTTTAAAATTAATTAAATATATTTGGTCTATTATAAATCATTTTTGTTCCTTGATTGTTGAAGGTGTTTAAAATAATGGTTTATATATCTTTTCTCATTCTTCTGCATGTTTTTTTCATCACATAGTAAGAACAAATCTCAATTATGGCATGAAAGATTAAGACATGGTAATTTTATAATTTTACATGATATTTCTACAAATAATATTGTTTTTGGACTTCCTTATATCCCCTCTCATCATGAAACTTATGATGATTTTTTATGTGATAAGAAACATACTAACCCCTTTCACAATAATCATGATGTGAATTTCTCACATCTTTTAGAATTGATTCATAGTGATGTTGTAGGACCTATTTAAGTTGTATATATTAATATTTATTTGTATTATATTAATTTTATTTATAATCATACTATAATTATCTGATATTTTTTCATTAAAAATAAATTTGATGTGTTGTTTAAATTCAAGGAATTTAAAGCTAGTGTTATTAATGCATCTATTTTTATATTAAAAGATTAAAAACTGATAATGGTGGTGAATATATTAATAAAAAATTTAATTATTTTTGTATTATTTTGGTATTCAAATGGAACTAACAAATTATTATTCCCCTCATCAAAATGGTATTGCTGAAAGGAAAACCGCACCATCATAGAAATGGCTAGAATAATGTTACAATCTATAAGGGTTCTAAAATTATTATGGATTGAATCCATGAATACTGTTGTGCATATTATAAATAGAGTTACTATAAAATATTTTCATCTTTTTACCCCTTTATAAATGTGTAATACAAAAATTAGTGTGGCTCATCTCAAAATCTTTGTAATCCTACATCTATCTTTATTCCTAAAGTTAAAAGAAAGAAGCTCAATCCCACTTCTTATTCTTGTATTTTTATATGTTATGGAGGTAAGACAAAAGTTTTAAGATTGTATGATCCTTATAAACATCATATCATTGAGAATATAATTTTTTTTATTCTTAAAAAATCCTTTTTTGATCCCTCTAGAGAACCTCCTTAATATTCTTTTATTGATGAACCTAACTCTCATGTTTCTCCTTGTGATGAAATAGATGCCCTTGAGGAATTTAATCCAATTTTGAGTAACTTATTCTGAGTAACCTCTTAATTTCATTTTTAATCTAAAATACATAAATGTTAAAAATTTTGATAACCTTAATAAATTAATTAGACGTCAACATTCTTATCATGCATTAATTTATATGTATGAATATAAACCTCAATCATTTGAGCAAGACACTCAAGATGATAGATGGAATTTTTCTATGCAACCTAAATATAATGCCTTAATTAAAAATTATACTTGGGATCTTATCCCTCCTCCACCTAAAATTCATATTATTATTTTTAGGTGGCTTTATAAGATCAAATATAATTCAATCAGTAAAATTGACAAGTTTAAAGCTAGATTACTTGATCACAGGTTCAATCAAAAACCCAGGATTGACTATGTTAAAACCTTTGCTCTTGTCTAAAAAATGAGTATTATTATACTTCTTATTGCTCTTTCATCTCAAAATGGTTGGGTTTTCCATAAAATAATGCATTTTTAAATGGTGATTTAGAAGAAAAAATCTATATGACTCAATCCAAAGGTTTCATTGACCCTATAAGAGAACATTATGTATGTAAGTTAAAAAAATATTTGTATGGTTTAAAACAAGCTTCTCAAGCTTGGTAATCTAAAAGTTTTTTTTTCAAAGAATTGGGTTTCTCTAATTGCTATTCTAATAATGATCTTTTTGTTAAATTTGAAAATGGTCATTTAATTCTAATTATATTATATGTTGATGATTTGTTGATTATTGTCAATCTAACTAGTTTAATTCATAAATATAAGGATAAACTAAGTCAAATGTTTGAAATGACTAATTTAGGAATTCTATATCATTTTTAAGGAATGGATATATTTTAAGATAAAAATTCAATTATTGTATCATAATCTCAGTGTGCACATAATCTTTTTGTTAAGTTTAACATGCTTGATTGTAAATATAATTCTACTTCTATTGAAGTTGGTATTAAACGTGATTCTAATCTTGCATGTAAAAAATCTAACTTTAATTTATATAGATAGATTATTATAATTTTTTATTTATTTAACCATTATTAGACCATATATTTTATATGATGTTATTTTTGCTTCTAGATTTATGCAAGATCCTTATTTGGATCATTGTAAGTTATCAAAGAGAATACTTAGGTATATAAAAAGAAATATAAACTATGGTTTATCATATTCATCCATTGATAATGATAATTTATATGGTTATTGTGATGATGACCATGCTAGTGATACTTTAGATTGTAAATATACTTTTGGATTTGTGTTTAATTTTGATGCAGGTGCTATCACTTAGAGTAGCAATAAGCAACCTACTGCCTCTCTCTTCTATAAAATCAAAGTACAAAAGTGTTATGGATGTTGTTAAAGAAGACATATGAATATAGGCTATTAGGAGAACTTTATTTAGATGTTTCTCAGAGTTCTATCCTTCATTATGATAGCTATAGTTGTATAGTTCTAACAAAAAATCTAGTGCATCATCAAAGAACTAAACACATTGAATTTCATGTGAATTTCATCTAAGAGAAAGTCCTCAATGGTGATCTTAATCTAAATTTATGTCCTACAGATGAAAAAGTGGCATAAATCTTCATAAAACCACTTGGTGCTACCAATTTTTATTAATTTCATGCAATGTTGGGCCTCTCAATGTTACCATTGAGGGGGAGTGTGCATGAGAATGCCACTTCGCGATGGCCATGTGTTTATTCTCCTTATCTATACTTATTATTATTGTACAACATTATAAAATTTATGTATAAATTATGTGATTTGAGTAAAATTCATGAGGAAGTTTTAATTTTGTATCCCAATACATTAAAATCATACTTTATAATGGATATCCTTATATTATAAAAGGCTCAAAATATGCTTAGTGATTATTCATGATAAACTATGAGTTGTAGTATCATAATCAAGCTAGCCTAAACTTACTCTTGAGTATTTTATGGATTATAATTCCTTTTGCTTCAAAAGGTGATGTTTGGCATGATGAAGGTTTTTAAATCCTTCAATTATATACATAGTATAATTCCTTTTTGAAATACGATTATGACATTTATCCCCACTTAGCATTAAAGGGGAGTGTTAGAATATTTAATGACTAAGTGGTGTTTCATTATCCCTTAGCTCACCTTGGTGTTAATTAAATAATGAATAATATATTATTTATTAACCTAAGATAAAAACCTTAATTAAATAAATAATAATATTATAATTATTTAATTCTTACCAAATTTTATTAAATGTGATTTTGGGATGGATGGACACGTTATTTCACAATGATCACCTCCCCTCATGAATTTTATAAATAGGGTTTTACCCCTATTTTAAATTCATTTGATCTTGAGGAATTAAAAATATCTTAGGTGAACAAAAGAGTTTTGTGAAGGTTATTTTGTGAAGAAGTGATAAGGAATAAGTTGTGTATTGGGGCTATTAGTTTCTTAGTTATATGAATAATCACTAGGGTTTTTTTATCTCCATTGGAGGTTTTCCCACCTAATCTTTGTGTCACATTGTTTAATTGATCTGTGTCCCATATGCTTTTTTATTCATTTACACATCTAGATCTCATGTGTATTGTTTCATATATTTGTATATGAATTCTTTAATTATTTTGGATAACTAGGGCTTTCGAAGGAAACTTTATGTGAGACCATATTTAGGATGCTTGTATAAATAAACTCAAAGTGTTGGTTTTGAATGGATTTCTAGTGTTATTGTTTTGAAAAGGAATTTTGTTCATTTTAAACTAGATCATAGTATATATATGTTTGACTCTATTTTGAAACTTGTAACTTGCATATTACTTATAAATGGCTTTGAAAACAAATCAATTTAAGGACATAATGGATAGCATGGGTATAGGTTGGTGAATGAGAAAACTATTGTTCAATACTTGGTTGTATGTATATATGTGTACACGAAGGTTAATATGGATATGACAAAGTTAAGATTTCAATTGAATTAATTATATTTGAACTACACAAATAATTATCTTTGATTGTGTATTATGATACATACTTAGGATTATTCTATGATTTGAATAAGAGTTTGCATAGTTGATAAATAGACTAAGTATGTAGATTTTTATATATAATTTGCATGAGGGAGATTATGTGGTTAAATTTGAGTTGGTATAAATGGTTGGCTAAGTTTATGTATTTGATCATAATAATTTAATTTAAAATTAAATTTAAATTGATTGAATAAAGATATTTTATTAAAAGGATTTGGTATAAAATATTGTTTGTGTGTATAGTGTGAATTACATGAAAATTTTGTGTGTTTCATTTAAACAAATACATTAGGATTTATCCTATTAATAAAAAGGTTATGGGACTATTTTGTTAGCTGGATGTATAATTAGTGTTTCTAGAATACTCTAAGAAAATAGGTAGTGGATGTCTTCGTAGAGTATATTATATAAAATATAGTATTTGTACGGTATTGGAATTATAATCAAGAATTTTAAATATATATACATGTTAAAAATAAATGGTTGTGGACTATGTTATAAATCTAAATTTATTTTACCATTTATGTGTGTGTGTGTGTACATAGCTATGGTGTGCTTAAAAACACTATTATCAAACAGTGTGTAAATGGATGTTTGTATTTATATTTTATTATTCATATAAAATTATTAAAATAAAGTATTGAGTTTTAAAACATAAATCATATTATGATGTTTTGGAATGGCTTTTATTTTATATATGGAATATAAAAATATATATAATATTATGTTATAATTATTATTTTGGGGATGAAATAGCATTATAATTTACTTATGATATGGGTAACTAATAGTTTATATATAATCATTACCTAGGTGGTATGTTATATTAAGGATTGTTTCTATTTATATTTTTATTTTTGTATAATTATAAAGGTATTGCTAAACTGATCCAACATTGCAATGGAGTTCTTAGGGAGATTAAGGAACTAGTCATAGGTTGATTCCATCAAAGTGAATGGAAATAACCTATAGACTACATCTTCATGCTCCATATTTAGAATCCTTAGGGTAATTTTATAAAAGGTTACATGTTCTTTAGCAATCTAACCTACACCAAGTGTGAAACATAGAAGGTACCTTTCTAATTTTTGTGGGAGGTCATTAATGACTCTAAGAATGTTGATAGCCTACTTGGCTCACTAGGCTATTTGGTAAACCATTCGAGGTGGTGTGTTTTGGGGAGACTAAGAAGGTGAGATAGTTGGAATAATTAATGGCCTAGGTCTATTTCCACCAAATTAGACTCTCTTATTAAATTTTAAGGGTGAAATGATCAATCTACCTTGGTGAGACCTAGATATAATGATTTGGGGAGTAGGTTCCATATTGATGAAGAGAAAACTAATAGATTAAAACTTCTTTAACAGGGTTTTCTTTCAAGTTGTTGCTATTTTTATGTATGTTTTAAGAACATAATGGAGAAAGTGTAAAGGAGGGGAAGCAAGGTACACTCAATAAAATATTATTTAAGGCATGAATTCTTATAAATACTCTCAATATCCCTCCTAGCACCATCCATTTTTAGGCCTGAGATCCTTGTGTTCGAAGGCACTCATAAGATTGAGTTTTTTAGAGGGGGAAGTTAGAGATAAGCATGACATAAATATATCTCCTCATTAATTTTAGGATTGATGTTGGTTATATCCAAGGACTGAATAGTTTAACCTTATTTTATTTAGAGATAAATAGTTATTACCATTGGAGGCTCAATGTTTGTATGGTTTAGAATTCATTACCAGCTAGAGAAACCCTTACTTAATGTTACAACTATGCCAAGCTTTGAAAAAATTATAAAATAAGGGAAAATGTTTTACTTCAAAAAATAAACATGAAAAAGAGGGAAAGGTAAGGCAAAAAAGGAGGGTTTTCTAATTCAGAGAATGTTAATGCTTGAGAACTAAAACATACCAAGTCACAGTTATACCACTATGTGTTTGGTTCAACATTTACACAAACTGAAGCCACTCAATGGGTGAGCTTCAAAGGGACACCACTATGAATAATTTACTTAAAGGTCCTTCATAGATTATAAACACAACAATTGACACCTAAATCTTTTGAAATAGTTTATAACTAAAAGTACATAAAGAATAAATTGTTTACAAAAGATTGAAAAGAACATACAAGGGGTTAGATTAGAAAATATA
The DNA here is from genome assembly GCA_037957365.1 of Torreya grandis. NCBI lineage: Eukaryota > Viridiplantae > Streptophyta > Pinopsida > Cupressales > Taxaceae > Torreya > Torreya grandis. Next base: position 950,173 of record JARHVA010001156.1, on the reverse strand, counting down.
TAATATAATAACCATATTCATCTATGTAACATAGAGCATAACCATTCCTCATGAATAAACATTAACTTATAACTTAGAAATAATGGATCACATTCCATGAGTAGAGAACTAAGATCAAACAAATAAAAGCATTCTATTGAAGCTTTAACAGAGTTTATTTACACAAATTGTCAACATTTACAAAGGATTGTAGCTTACAATATATAGAGTATGGGGATAACCTATAAATATCATGGGATTCCCATCCTTGTCCATGATGTCCACTCAATTTTTATACAAAGACCAAGATTCAAAAATAATTGAAATATTTCCCACTCTCCCAAAATATTTCCTAGTTAGTACACTCAGTTGATCTACTAATAAGTTGGAGAACATCCACCTCCCAACTACTTAGGTTCAGCCTCTTTGGCTACCAACATGAATACTACTAGGTCAAACTCTTGATCTATCTTGTCTATATTCATAGGTGGCTCCTAAAAGATCATATCTGATTGGGTTAATAGTTGTTGATGTACTTAGAATGGAACCTCCTAGGACACTTTCACTTCTAAGACCTAGTTGATGCTTACAATAAACTGAGTTGAAAGTTATAGAATTGTCTTAGCTCTATATTTATTACCCTTCACTACTTTTCACTTCATGACCCAGTCAAATTAACCTAGGTTAACTTCAAACTCACTTTTATCCATTAGGTTATCATCTTGGTGGAATAACACATTGATGTTGACCTCCTTAAAGTAGGTCAACATCCATTCCCTGTTATCTTCTAGATGTCCTACAACTATTTGTCTAAAGACCAACCATTCTTCAATTGAGGTCTTCAAAGTCCCATCATAGGTTTGATAAAGGCTCAGGTCTAAGGTATGCATGAGTTTTAGGTCTGGAAATATACCTTTGTGGATAACCACAGTGAGTTTTTTGCACTTCTTGTCCTTAGAGAAATCATTTATAATTACTCATGGGCCTACTAGAGATATTAGTTGCTTTGGGCCAACACTTTAAATACCTCACTAAGATTTTTGAAGAGTTTTATGAGGGCCTCTTTGGCCCTCCCAATTAATTCTATGGGGAATATGCTCTTCACCTACACCTCAATCATTTGTACCTACTATTTATTGTCTTCTATGAGCTTCTCTAACATATCATGCATGGCCCAAAACATAGAGACTAGATCCTCAACCACTTTCTCTTCTCTTGTATATGTTCTTATTTTGGTGAGTGAGAAGATGATTTACTAAGTCTACTAGACTACCAGGTCTCCTCTTTAAATAAATTTATGTGTGATTATCCTCTTCATGTCCCCAAAAGTTCTATAAAACTCCCATTACACTTATGTATATCCATATACAATCATATTAGGTGCCTACGACATCATGACTAATCTTAGGGTAAAATGGCATGTTGGTGGGGTGGTAGAGATGGAGTAATAGGTGGAGTCCTAGTGAATGAGGAATGGATGAGGAAAAGGGAGTGAAGGATAAGATCAATTGAGGAGGAGGAGGAGACATGGGGGAATAAATAATTAAGATCAAAGGGGAAGCTTAGGGGAATATATGGGCCTATAATTAGCTTTGGCTCAAATTGACATGTGGGGCAATGATACTAGGGAGAGATGCATTCAATAGGAAGGAGGAAATTGGTTGATTAAATGTATATCCCTAAGCAACTAGGATAATTGAAAAGGGAGTCCTAAGAATGATAGGGGAGAATAGGGAGTTGAATAACAAGATCTACCTTTTTCCTCTTCCTGGGCCTCTTACCCATATTAGCTTATAATGTTGTAATGGAAGGATCTGTAGTGGTAGAGGTAGAAAGGGAAAACTAAGGATAGTGTTGAGTAATTTTAGGTGTTACTAATGTTGTTGGGGCTAATTTAACTATGCACATAGGTGAACTTATTATTGAGGATTTTGTTGGACCTATTAAATAAGAGGCACTAGAAGGTGGTTGAACATGTGGAAGAGACAGTGGAGGTGTTATTGATATCCCTATGGGAGGAATGGACTGAGTGGGGTGGATTGGGATGTTAGGATATTGTGCATATCTACAGCTAGAGGCACTTTGGTGAACTATAGAGGGGGTGAAATAGGGAAGAGGAGAGGCACCACTTGAGTGGGCCATTGAGAAATGGGAAACCAAGGGTATTCTATTAGGTTGTTGGGGAATGTTGGGAATAGGGGAAGGGACATATGGATAAGCATGTTATTATTAACACTTAGGGATCACCTCTAGGATTTTGTTGATATCAAATCTTAATGCATGCATCGCTATTGTTTGAGAAACCAAAACCATAAGAGGTGGTAAATGTGGAGCAGAGGGTCAGGGAGAAAAATATTGAGGAAGAGATGGGTTCGGTACTCTTTGTAATATCCTCCTTGAAATATGAGGAGTATTTTACTAAAAATCCTCCCTAGCCTCAATTGAAGTAGATGAGGTAGGGCCACTTTAGTCAAATGGCCTAGGCTAAACTTGTTTTCCCTTCTTATTTTTCTTCAGTCGGGTAAGCACTTTCTCTTCATATGCAGGGTTGAGGTATACTTTGTCTTCCACACTAGGCTATTGGCCATAATTGATGTTGATTCAAGATTGATACTTACCCACATGGGCCTTGATTATGCCATGGGGGTCCTGATATCTATGTTTTCCCCTACCTAGGGCATAAAAATCCTAGCTTATAGATATTTTCTATAATAGGGTTAGAAATCAATATACATGATTCCTAATGGTGATAGGGAAGGTTGGGGAAGCCTTTGACTAGTGACTCATATAGTGACCAAAGGTGCACTCAACCAATTAATAGGTAATATTTTATTCTAATTACTAGTTTAGAACTTTGTAAGGCAATCGAAGGGGAGCCTTGAGGGTACCATCCACTTGAATGATGGTGTCATCCCTATATTACCAATAATTACCTATGAAAGTGAGATATTGGCTTATTTAATTAGAAAAATAATGCATGGTTACTTCATTGATGGCCATATAGACTACTAGATATAAGGACTCACATATCTCCTAGATGTGGTTTTGGTAATGATGGCCATTTAGTTTATAAAAAACTACATGGACCATTGTACCTCTAGGAAACCATGGTGGAAAGATAGATGGCTTAAAGGGAATGATCACACAAACTATATCCACCAAGTATCCCATAATATAAAAATTAACTCTACCCCAAACATCTAAAAATGCCTTGACAAGGTTAAAGTTATCACACCTTTGAGGTCTAGGACATGTTCACCTTTGAGTATTATATGAAGTAGGGGCACTCATAATAGATTTATTTTCACATAGCCAGTCAACATAATAGTTGATCTAGTAGGATCATACCTACAAAAATCCCTTTTTTGAAGGTGCAAACCATGTAGGAATCTATAAATACCTTGTTGACCCATTTAGTATCTAGGTTCTTCACCTAGTCTTTTAAGACATCATAAATTTGATATTTATTGGTCCATACATCAAATTTGGTCATGCCATAAGATAATATGTATTTAAGGAGGTTATAGTAAGATTTAAATGTGCTCCCCAAAATATCTATGATCCTATGTTGAGAGCATGCAAAACATACACAATCATGAACACCATCCTATACTTATTTGGCAATGAGCAATAATTTGATGAAGGGGTATACACATGGGAAGACTTATGGCTTGGTTATGTCTTTGTATAACTCACACTTCTCATATGCCTTGAGGGCATATTAGAACTTAGCTCTATCCTCATCATCACTTGATGTTGACCTTAGCATAGATTTAATTACTTTGAATATGTCATTGTAATGTTTGAAGTAGGTTAAGCCCTTAAGAAAGGTGTTGTCCCTATATTTTGGATTATCCTTAGGGTTAGAGGATGAATCAAGCATGGTGGAATAGAGACATATCTTTATAGTAATGAATTTTGAGTAAAGAGAGTGTGGGGGGAATAGAATTAAGCAAAAAATAAGGAGGCAAATTCTAGGAAGATGGGAGTAATAAAGGTAAAAGAGTTTACCATTGATCACTTATAAGGATCATTAAATTGTTAGGTTATGGAGCTAAAAGCTTAACTGATGCAAACAAAGGAGGTTGCTAAGTTGTAGAGTAACCGATGTCAGTTAGGCCAACCGACATCAGTCATCTTCAGTGTATGCAGTAACTAACATTGGTTAGAGAGTCAGCTGACATTGGTCAGATAGGAACTAACGTCGATAACCTGTGTGTGCATGCATTCGCATGCGCTTCTAGAACTAGTCTAATTTTAGATGGACAGTTAGTTTGCATGTAAAAGACTAATTTTAATCTTGAGTTTGTGTTTCTAATTATTGTAATTAGGAAGTCTAATTATTATTTGTATAGGATCTATTTAAGAGACCCATGGGGCTATATTGTAAAGTTGTAGAATCATAAGGACTTGTCAAGAACAAAGACAAGGGTTCTTCTAAGGAGTGTAAGATCTAGGTTTACAGGTGTGCAAGACCAAGTTGATCTATAGTTGTGCAAGATCAGGGGAGATCTACATGGTAAGTAAGGTCAGTTGATCTGTAGGTGTGTGTGTGCAAGGTCAAAGGAGATCTATGGGGTAGCAAGGTCAAAAGAGATCTACAACACAAGAAGGAGCAAGATCAGGGAGATTTACTTGGAGTACTTTGAGTAATTGGTACTAGAAGTAGGAAACAATGGTTGAGTTGATTGTCACTTACTGGTTGGTGTATTGGTAGTATTGTTACTTACTGGTTGAAACAACAACTTTGTGTTTGAGTTGATTTTGTTTGTAATTGAGTGAGAGAACTCTTGAGGGATAATTACTGGTATGCCCTAGAGGTGTGGGAAGAGTGTGATTTCTTCATTGTATTTCCTTCTGGAAGAGTGTTAATACAAGATTGTATTGTCTCTCATATTTTGTATTGTTTTTTATTTCTAGTTACATTTTACTTTTGGTTAAATTCCGTGTTTAGTTGCTTATACAAAGGTAATCAAGTGTACTCTTAAGGAGTAGGGATTCTGACAATTGGTATCAGAGCTTGGTTAGGTACACTAACAGGTGGTCAGAGCATGTTAAGTGTTTGTTGATTATAGCTCACTCTCAGGTATTTTTGATTGAGTGGGAGTAAAGAAATGGTAGAAGAAAGTAAACTAAGAATGGAGGAATTCAATGGCAAGAATTATCAATTATGGTATTATGGAAAGAAAGAGCAGGTAAAGAAAGATTATTGGTTGGTAGAAGACCAACATGAAGGAAATGAAGAAGCAGATGTTGTAGGTATTATTACATAGGATTCTCTTGTATGTGCCTTGGATAAAGTAGAATCTTGGGTTTTAGATTCTGTTGCCTCTTTCCATGCAACCCCAAATAGAGTATTTTTCTATGATTATGTCCATGGAGACTTTGGAAAGATTTATTTAGGGGTTGGTGAGCCTTGTCATATTATTGGCAAAGGGGAAGTGTGAGTGAAATTGTAGACGGCCAACACATGGGTGTTGAAGGATGTCATGCATGTCCTAGTCCTGAAGAGGAGTCTAATTTTTGTAGGAAATTTGGGTGATGAGGGTTGCACAGTTACTCTCATAGCAGAATCTTGGAAAGTTTCCAAGGGTGCACTTGAATTAGCATGTGGTAAGAAAGTAGGTACTCTTTTATCTATCTACTTGTATTACTAATTTTTCTTCTGATTTATCTACTTCAGATGTATATGTGAAGATGTGGATCTATAGGCTTGGTCACATGAATAGGAAAGGGATGCATGTTCTTAAGATGAAGTCTGATGTCTTTGACAAACTTAAGAAATGGAAATCCTTGGTTTTCATGGAGGAGATGATGGATAGAGATCAGCTCAAGGGGCTGAATAGTTTTGAGTAGGGTAGTTTGGACAACGTTATGATCCAAAGTGAGCTCACGGGTAAAAGTCATCACTCATAGGAAAACATAGTTACCGGCATCGGTCAGGTGAGAATCGATGTCAAACAGGTAGGTCTACACATTGATCATGTGTAGACCAAAGTCAGTGGTGTCAGGCAGGTGGAGACTGATGTTAGTCAAGGAATTGATGTCAGTGACAAGGTGGACACTAACATTAGTCAAGGAACCAGCGTCGGTGATCAGGTGGAATCGACATTGGTCGGGTGCAGACTAGGGTCGACTAGAGAATGGATTTTGGGTGGACAGCAAGCTGTCAAGGAGTCTCAAACACCCATATGGAGGACTAAAAGGGTAAGTAAGCCTCAAATTTGTTATTCCCCTTCTTTATACTACTTGAACTTGTTGCTCATTGATGGTCAAGAACTAGGAAGTTTTGAAGAGGCAATGCAGGTAGAATCTAGGAAATAGTGGGAGCATGGCATGAATGAGGAGATTGATTCCTTGGGAAAGAACCAAATGGGAGATTTGGTAGAGTTGCTAGCCAGGATGAAAGCACTAAAAGATGAATGGATTCTTAGGTTAAAGAAAGGAGAGAATGGACACATGAGATAGAAGGCCAGGGTATATGGTCTTGAGCAAGCTCTAAGACAGTGGTATAGGTTTGACAGGGGTATGACAAAGCATGGCTTTAGTCAATGTCAATGTAACCATTGTGTTTATTTTACCAGATTAGATAATGGTTGTGACATTATCTAGTTACTATATGTGGATGATATGCTTGTTACAAGTTCATACATGTATGGATTTACTGAGCTAAGGGTAAAATTAGTTTAGATGTGTGCCAGGAAGGATTTAGGAGGAGTGAAAATCCTTGGCATGAGTATTTCTAGAGACAGGGAAAGTCACAGGTTGATTTTGTCTTTAGATGATTATGTGAATAAGGTAGTGGAGAGGTTCAATATGTAGGATGCAGAACCGGTTAGCACACCTATGGATGGACAGTTCACAGAATAGTGTCTAAAATCACATGATGAGGTTGAGTACATGTGTACTAGACCTGATATTACCTAAGCAGTGGCAGTTGTCAGCAAGTTTATGGCCAATTCGAGAAAGGAGCACTGAAAAGTAGTTTAATGGATTCTCAGGTATCTGAGAGGGACCAGTAGTAGGGATTCATGCTATGCAGGGTTAGGCACTTCTCTACATGGGTATGTAGATTCAGATATGGAAGGTTACTTGTATGACAGGAGAAGCACCACAAAATATGTGGTGGTTGGTCTTCAAGATTGAACTTGAAGAGGGATACAAGCTAGGAAACATTATTAGATGATGTACAGGTATAGGTATAGGTGCAACTATTTATCTCCAAGTGGGAGATTGTTAGGTTGTGGAGCTAAAAGCTTCACTGATGCAAACAAAGGAGGTTGCTAAGTTGTAGAGCAATCAACGTCGATTAGGCCAATCGACATTGATCATCTTCAGTGTACATAGTAACTGACATTAGTTAGAGAGTCAGATGACATCGGTCAAATAGAAATTGATGTTGGCAACCTGTGTGTGCATGCATTTGCATGCGCTTCCATAACAGGTCTAATTTTAGATAGATAGTTAGTTTGCATGTAAAAGACTAATTTTAGTCTTAAGTCTGCATTTCTAATTATTATAATTAGGAAGTATAATTATTATAATTAGGAAGTATAATTATTGTTTGTATGGGATCTATTTAAGAGACCCATGGGGCTATATTGTAAAGTTGTATAATCATAAGGACTTGTCAAGAACAAGGACAAGGGTTCTTCCAAGGAGTGTAAGATCTAGGTTTGCAGGTGTACAAGACCAGGTTGATCTATAGTTGTGCAAGATCAGGGGAGATCTACATGGTAAGTAAGGTTATTTAATCTATAGGTGTGTGTGTGTGTGTAAGGTTAAAGGAGATATATGGGGTAGCAAGGTTAAAGGAGATTTGCAACACAACAAGGAGAAAGATTAGGGAGATCTACTTGGAGTACTTTGAGTACTTGGTACTGGAAGTAGGCTGTTACGCCCCTAACCTATCACATGTATGAGGATAGTATTAGCTGAATTTTTGCTTACTTATCCCTCTTTGACATTATATTACATTTATCTATGCTTTCTTTAGATTATTAGGTCGGCCTATGGAGTAACCATGGCCTAGTTAGACTATTATAGGAGGTAGTGGGTAATCATTTATCATCATATTATGAATTCTGCTCTTATTGAAGCTTGTGGAGGTTGCCCCCTCAAAGTGGCTTATCTATTATCATATATTTGGATATATTTTAGTCATATTTGGATATAATTCTTCTGTTATACTTAATTCTTGAAGTAATTTCATTACAAGTGGTATCAGAGCTACGATTTGGGCAATCTTATGGGTGAAACACTAAATTTTTAAATTTTGTGATATATAAAAAAAGGTTGCAAATTTATAAAAAAAAATTTTACTAGAGGTGAAAAATAATCACATTAAGCATCCGTTAAAATTTAAGCTCATTTAGATATTTTTTTTCAAAAGTTATCGCTATTTTATTTTATTTTCATAAAATTGCTCTACTGTGCGCAATTCAAAGAATTTTCATGAGTTGTTTACATTTTTGGAAATCTTAGAAAAATTTGGCTATGGTTTATTCTTTGTATATTTTGAATCAAGGCAAAAATAATTCCAAAATCGCTTGGTCAAATTTGGGTCAAAAGTGTCAATAAGGGTCGACATCGTAAAACCCTTTTATGGCAAGTCCACAAACTCGGGGCCAAGGAAAGGGTGTTGAAACTCCAAGAAAAACTCCTAAAAAGTATGAGATGGAGTCAAAATGGGGGTGTAATAGACCCTTTGTACCAGGGTTTTCTGACATAGATCACAAAGTAAGCCAGCTTGACTATAGTGTGCAAGGCATTCAGAGTGAGGTGCAAGACATACAATCTAATATGCAATCCATACAAGATAGTTTGGGATATATCATGATGGATTTGAAAATTAATCAATCATATCATCAAGCTAACTCTATTTCACAAACCCACTAGGGTGGTTCTCCTAACTAGTCTACTTCAAATCCAACTCCATGGCCACAGAAGAACCTATTACCAAAAGTGGATATGCACAAATTCGATGGAAAAGATCCACTCAATTGGCTCAACCAAATGGAGAGTTTTTTTGACCTACATCAGATTCCAAGTGGATAGAAGGTTACCATGGCATCCTTGTATCTTGAACCTTATCAATTCATTTGGTATCGATGGTTGTGTGGTCAAAAGCAAAAGATGGGTCTCAATGTCACTTGGTCAATTTTTCAAGAGCAGCTATAATTACACTATGGAAATAGTGTGATAGATAATTACTTCAGCCAATTGGAAAAATTGTGACAAACTAGCTCTGTCAAGGATTATATTCATCATTTTCAGAACCTATCCTTACGTGTGGAGGCAATTTTTGATGCAAACTTGAATGACCTATTTCTGGGTGGACTCAAGGACCACATTCAACATGAGGTACGCATGTTTAATCCACTTAATATTTCTAAATCTATTATCCTAGCACATAGAGCTGAGGAAAAAATCATAGCCAACAAAAAGCAGCCATTCACTCACTTCAAAGATTGTATCATATCATCATCAACATTTCCTCCACCTACTAGATTGACCCCTCAGCAAATTGAACAAAAGCATTCAAAAGGATTATGTTTTGGTTGTGATAGCAAGTGGAGTAAAGGCCATAGATGTGTTGAGAAGAAGTTATTCTACATTGAGGGACCAAATGAAGATGAAGTAGATGATGCCTCCAATGATGATGAGGAAGATATAGAGGAGGTACCTAAAGATTCCCAACCTACAATCTCTTGTCATGTACTTGCAAGTATTAGCACTCCAAAAACTCTTAAGGTGGTGGGTTTCCTCAAGAAATAGAAGGTGACAGTGTTGATTGATTCAAGGAGCACACGTAACTTTATAAACCATAAGTTGGCCACTCGATTGAACTGTTTCATCTACCCAGCACCAAAATTTTAGGTCATGATTGTAGATGGTGGCACAATTAATTGTTCTGGCAAATGCCACAGTATTAAGCTTACTATGGGTGGGTACAATCTTGACTCTCCTATGTTTGCTATTCCCATGGGTAACACAGACATTGTTTTGGGATTCCAATGGCTCACAACCTTAGGTACCATTGAGATGAACTTCCAAGAACTATTCATGCACTTTCATTCTGCAGGTAAGAAAATTGAACTACATGGATTACATGCAAAATCTCCACAATTGGTTAGTTCACATCAGATGACCAAGATGCTAAAAAAGGGGGTAGAGGGAATTATTTCATGATTATGCTCCATATAAGTTCAACCCCTAAAGGTATCTACACATCTTGATCTACAAATAATTCTTGAAGACCACTCATCTATTTTTGGGGCCATGCCAAAAGGACTACCACCAAAAAGAGAACATGATCATGCCATTCAACTAATTCCAAGTAGTCAACCACCAAATATTAGACCATATAAATATCCATATGCACAAAAGAGTGAAATTGAAAAGATGGTCCATGAGATGCTGGAGGCAGGGATCATCAAGCATAGCCAAAGTGCATATTCATCACCAGTGGTCATGGTGCGGAAGAAGGATGACACATGGAGGATGTGCCCAAATTATAGGGAACTCAACAAGTACACCATCAAAGATAAGGTTCCTATTCCAGTAATTGATGATTTACTTGATGAGTTGCATGGTGCTAATTATTTCACAAAATTGGATCTTTGCTCAGGGTACCATCAAATTAGAATCAAGGATGAAGATGTTCATAAAATTGCTTTTAAAACACATGAGGGCCATTATGAGTTTTTGGTAATGCCCTTTGGTCTTAAAAATGCACCATCTACTTTTTAGAGCTTGATGAACACTATTTTTAGGCCTTTTTTAAGGAAGTTTGTGCTAGTTTTCTTTGATAACATATTGATTTATAGTCAGACATGGGAAGCACATCTACAACATGTGAAACAGGTGTTGATAGTTTTGGAGAAGCACCAAATTTATGCGAAGCCATCTAAATGTGATTTTGGAGTATAGGAGGTAGAGTACCTTGGTCACATTTTTTCACATGAAGGGGTCAAAGTTGATCCTCGGAAGATCAAAGCGATAATGGAATGGCCCATGCCAAAAACTCTCAAAAACTTTCACAATTTTCTTGGACTAACAGGTTACTATAGAAGATTTTTGAAAGGTTATGGCAGCATAGCAGCTCCACTCACTGCATTGTTAAAGAAGGATGATTTCCATTGGAATGATGATGCCACCAAAGCATTTGAGAAACTAAAAGTAGCTATGTGCACCACTCCAGTTTTGGCTACTCCAAACTTCTCACAAACATTTATTGTGGAATGTGATGCTTCTGGGTCTGGATTGGGGGCAATACTTATGAAAGAAGGAAGACCCATTGCATTTGGAATTCATCAATTCAAAGGTAAGAATCTACAAAAACTTGTCTATGAGAAAGAAATGATGGCTATTCTTCATGCAGTTAAACAATGGAGGCCTTATCTGATGGGTAGACACTCTAAGGTGAAAATGGATCATGATAGTCTCAAATACTTTTTGGAGCAAAGATTATCATCTGAGGAACAACAAAAATGGGTAACCAAAATGTTGGGTTATGATTTTGAAATCATCTACAAGAAGGGTAAAGATAATGTAGTAACAGATGCACTATCTAGATGGGATGCATCCACAGAAGCATTACTTTGTGCAATGTCCATATTGCAAGCAGTTTGGGTGGATGAAGCTAGGTTAGAATGGGAGCAAGACAAGGATACACAGGTTCTAATTCAGAATCTCCAGCAAGGTAATCTATCCTCTAAAAAAATTGAATGGAAAGGTAATGTCCTATGGTATAAGGGTAGGTTATACTTATGCAAAACTTTAGAGCTTAAGCATAAGATTCTTGACAAGTTGCATGCATATCCACTTGGGGGACACTCAGGGTTCTTGGAAACTTATCATATAATTAAGAAAGAATTATTTTGGGAAGGACTCAAGGGAGATGTACAAAATTTTGTGGAAGAATGCATGATATGCCAACAGAATAAAGGTGAAACAGTTAAGACCCCAGGTTTGTTACAACCATTAGCAATTCATAATCAAAGGTGGGAGGAGGTTTCCATGGATTTCATCACTAGGTTGCCTTGTTCTGAAGGTAATAATGTTATTTTGGTCATTGCGGATAGGCTTACAAAATATGCCCATTTTTGTGTTCTCTCACACCCATTTTCAGCAAGTACAGTCGTGGCTATTTTTATGGAAGCAGTTCTCAAATTACATGGAACCCCAAAAATAATTGTAAGTGATCATGATCCTATTTTCACTAGTAATTTATGGACTGAACTATTTTCTTGTTTGGGTACTCATTTAGCTCATAGCTCATCTTACCACCCCCAATCTGATGGACAAACTAAAGTGGTTAATAAATGTTTAGAGGGGTATCTCCATTGTTTTGTGTCAAATAAACAAGCACATTGGGTTAAATGGATACCACTTGCAGAATGGTGGTATAACACATCTTTCCATACCTCTTCTAAAATGTCTCCATTTCTAGCACTATATGGTTACCATCCACCTTCCATCACTTCTTCATGAAAAGTGCACACTAAGGTTCGAGATGTGGAAGAGCACATTCAACATCAACAAGAGGTTTTGGCTAGTTTGAGAGAGAATTTGGCCTTGGCACAAAATAAGATGAAGCAACAAATAGATCAACACCGGAGTGAGCAAAATTTTGAGGTGGGTGACTGGGTATTTGTTCGTTTGCAACCTTACAAGCAGATGTCTTTGAAGCAACAAAAAAAGGACAACAAACTTGCTCCAAAGTATTATGGCCCTTATCAGGTTCTACAAAAAATTGGAAGTGTGGCTTACAAGCTCGAGTTACCTCATTCATCTCACATACACCCAGTATTTCATGTTTCTTATTTGAAGAAGGTCATTAGACAAAAATTTTCTGCCCAGACAGAGCTCCCAGAACTAGATGAAGAAGGATGAGTCATTTTGAAACCAGAGAAGATCCTCCAAACACGTACTAAGAGGTTGAAAACCAGAGAGATTAAGGAATATTTGATCAAGTGGAAAAACCAAAGCAGTGAAGATGCAACTTGGGAAGGTGAAGAATTTCTGCAACAACATCCACAGTTGTTCAATGTTGAGGACAACATTGGTTTGAAGGGGAAGGGCATGCTACGCCCCTAACCTATCACATGTATGAGGATAGTATTAGTTGAATTGTGGCTTACTTATCCCTCTTTGACATTATATTACATTTATCTATGTTTTCTTTAGATTAGTACGTCGGCCTATGGAGTAACCATGGCCTAGTTAGACTATATATAGGAGGTAATGGGTAATCATTTATCATCATATTGTGAATTCTGCTCTTATTGAAGCTTGTGGAGGTTGCCCCCTCGAAGTGGCTTATCTATTATCATATATTTGGATATATTTCAGTCATATTTGGATATAATTCTACTGTTATACTTAATTCTTGAAGTAATTTCATTACATAGGCAACAATAGTTGAGTTGATTATCACTTACTGGTTGGTGTACTGGCAGTATTGTTACTGACTGGTTAAAATAAAAACTCTATGTTTGAGTTGATTTTGTTTGTAATTGAGTGAGAGAACTCTTGAGGGAGAATTAATGGTATGCCCTAGAGGTGTAGGAAGAGTGTGATTTATTCATTATATTTCCTTCTGAAAGAGTGTTAATACAAGATTGTATTGTCTCTCATATTCTATGTTGTTTCTGATTTCTAGTTACATTTTACTTCTGGTTAAATTATGTGTTTAGTTGTTTATACAAAGGTAATCAAGTGTACTCTTAAGGAGTAGGGATCCTAATAATTGGTATCAAAGCTTGGTTAGGTACACTAAAAGGTGGTTAGAGTGTGTTAAGTGTTTGTTGATTATAGGTCACTCTCAGGTGTTTCTGATTGAGTGGGAGTAAAGCAATGGTAGAAGAAAGTACACTAAGAATGGAGGAATTCAATGGCAAGAATTATCAATTACGGTATTATGGAAAAAAAGAGTAGGTAAAGAAAGATTGTTGGTTGGTAGAAGATCAGCATGAAGGAAATGAAGAAGTAGATGTTGCAGGTATTGTTGCACAAGATGCTCTTGTATGTTCCTTGGATGAAGTAGAATATTGGGTTTTATATTATGTTGCCTCTTTCCATGCAACCCCAAATAGAGTATTTTTCCATGATTATGTCCATGGAGACTTTGGAAAGATTTATTTAGGGGTTGGTGAGCCTTGTCAAATTGTTGGCAAAGGGGAAGTGTGGCTGAAATTGTAGATGGGAAACACATGGGTGTTGAAGGATGTCATGCATGTCTCAGTCCTGAAGAAGAGTCTAATTTATACAAGAAATTTGGGTGATGAGGGTTTCATAGTTACTCTCACAATAGAATTTTGGAAAGTTTCCAAGGGTGCACTTGAATTAGCATGTGGTAAGAAAGTAGGTACTCTTTATCTATCTACTTATATTACTGATTCTCCTTCTGGTTTATCTACTTCAGATGTAGATGCAAAGATGTGGCTCTATAGGCTTGGTCACATGAATAAGAAGGGGATGCATGTTCTTAAGAGGAATTCTGATGTCTTTCACAAACTTAAGAACTGGAAAGCCTTGGTTTTCATGGAGAAGATGATGGATAGAGATCAGCTCAAGGGGATAAATAATTATGAGTAGGGTAGTTTGGATAAGGATATGATCCAAAGTGAGCTCACAATTAAAAGTCATCACTCATAAGAAAACATAGTTACCAATGTCGATCAGGTAAGAACTGACATCGATCAGGAAGGTATCGATGTCAGTCATGTGCAAACTAGAGTCAGTGGCGTTAGGCAGGTGGAGACCAATGTCAGTCAAGGAACTAATGTCAGTGACTATGTGGACACTGACATTGATTAGGGAACCAGCATCGGTGATTAGATGGAATCAACATCGGTCAGGTGTAGACCAGGGTCGACCAGAGAATGGATTTTGGGCAGACAGCAAGCTATTAAGGAGTCTCAAACACCCATATGGAGGACTGAAAGGGTAAGTAAGCCTCAAATTTGTTATTTCCCTTCTTTATACTACTTGAACTTGTTGCTCACTGATGCTCAAGAACCAGGAAGTTTTGAAGAGGTAATGCAGGTAGAATCTAGGAAATAGTGGGAGCATGGCATGAATGAGGAGATTGATTCCTTGGGAAAGAACCAAATGGGAGATTTGGTAGAGTTACCAGCCAGGATCAAAGCACTGAAAGATGAATGGATTCCTAGGTTAAAGAAAGGAGAGACTAGACACGTGAGATAGAAGGCCAGGGTATATGGTCTTGAGCAAACTCCAAGATAGTGGTACAGGTTTGACAGGGGTATGACAAAGCATGGCTTTAGTCAATGTCAATGTAACCATTGTGTTTATTTTACCAGGTTGGATAATGGTCGCAATATTATCTTGTTACTGTATGTGGATGATATGCTTATTGTAGGTTCATACATGTAGGGATTTGGTGAGCTAAGGGTAAAATTAGTTCAGAGGTGTGCCAAGAAGGATTTAGGAGGAGTGAAAATCCTTGGCATGAGTATTTCTAGAGACAGGGAAAGTCACAAGTTGATTTTGCCTCCAAATGATTATGTGAATAAGGTAGTGGAGAGGTTCAATATGCAGGATGCAAAATCGGTTTGCACACCTATGGATGGACAGTTCACAGAATAGTGTCCCAAATCACATGATGAGGTTGAGTACATGTGTACTAGACCTGATATTACCCAAGCAATGGGAGTTACTAGCAAGTTTATGGCCAATTCAAGAAAGGAGCACTGTAAAGCAGTTTAGTGGATTCTCAGGTATTTGAGAGGGACCAGCAGTAGGGATTCATGTTATGTAGGGTCAGGCACTTCTCTACATGGGTATGTAGATTCAGATATGATAGGTTACTTGGATGATAGGAGAAGCGCCACAGGATATGTGGTGGTTGGTCTTCAAGATTGAACTTGAAGAGGGATACAAGCTAGGAAACAAAATTAGATGATGTACAGGTACATGTACAGGTGTAGCTGTTTATCTCCAAGTGGGAGATTGTTAGGTTATGGAGCTAAAACCTTCACTGATGCAAATGAAGGAGGTTGCTAAGTTGTAGAGAAACTAACATTGTTTAGGCCAACTAACATTGGTCATCTTCAGTATGTGTAGTAACTGACATTGGTTAGAGAGTCAGTCGACATCGATTAGACAGGAACCGACGTCTGCAACCTGTGTGTGCGTGCATTTACATGTGCTTCCAAAACCAGTCTAATTTTAGATGGATAGTTAGTTGGCATGTAAAAGACTAATTTTAGTCTTTAGTCTACATTTCTAATTATTGTAATTAGGAAGTCTAATTATTGTTTGTATGGGATCTATTTAAGAGACCCATGGGGCTGTATTGTAAAGTTGTAGAATCATAAGGACTTGTTAAGAACAAGGACAAGGGTTCTTTGAAGGAGTGTAAGATCTAGTTTTGTAGGTGTGCAAGACCAGGTTGATCTACATTTGTGCAAGATCAGGGGAGATCTACATGGTAAGTAAGGTCAGTTGATCTATAGGTGTGTGTGTGTGCAAGGTCAAAGGAGATCTGCAACACAACAAGGAGTAAGATCAGGAAGATCTACTTGGAGTACTTTAAGTACTTGGTATTGGAAGTAGGAAACAATGGTTGATTTGATTGTCACTTACTGGTTGGTGTACTGGTAGTATTGTTACTGACTGGTTGAAACAACAACTTTGTGTTTGAGTTGATTTTATTTGTAATTGAGTGCGAGAACTCTTGAGGGAGAATTACTGGTATGCCCTAGAGTTGTGGGAAGAGTGTGATTTCTTCATTATATTTCCTTTTGGAAGAGTGTTAATACAAGATTGTATTGTCTCTCATATTCTGTGTTGTTTCTGATTTCTAGTTACATTTTACTTCTGGATAAATTTCGTGTTTAGTTGCTTATACAAAGGTAATCAAGTGTACTCTTAAGGAGTAGGGACCCTAATATAAATATATCTTGGTTTAACAATTATTTGTGGCTCACCCTACACAAATTTAAATTTTATTTGGTGGCTTAATCTTCTCATTTATTTATTAATTTTGAAATAAACCCAAATATTGCAATTACATGTCACCTGTTATATTTGGAGACTACAAAAAGACTTTTTAAATTATCCAATCAGGGCCCATTTTTCTATTTAGTTAATGTGGAGAGTGTGTTAGGCACACGTCCATATTTACCCTATGGCATATTGGGTATCCTTTAGTTTTTTCCACATTTCCATTGACAATTATCACTACATATAACAAATACCACCTAGGCACAGCAAAACATTTCACCTTTACATATTTGGGATTAGTAATTCCCTATTAGGGAAGTGAGGTGACATTGGGAATCTTATGATTAGATTTTAAATCTAAATTTACCTTCCTTTGATCATATTAAGCCACTTCAACTAGTTTTCATGGAGGGGACACATGGCATGGTCTAATACTTGGGCTCTCTCAATATCTAAATAGCTCTAACAGTGGGATCCACATGGCACTTCCTCATTCGATCAGGCTCTCCCATGCTTTGACACATCTGATAGGTTAGAGATATGGATATCTATAATATATGGGGTCACATGGCACTTCTTCATTTTGTTAGGCTTTCCTAAGCTCTAACATCTCTGACATGTCTAGGAGATTGACAACTAAGGTCACATGGCATTTATTAATTTAGTTAGGTTCTCCTAGTCTCTAGCATCACTGATAGGTCTAGGAGACTAAAAAATCTATTAGTCAAGGTCACATGGTGATTCTTTATTTGGTCAATATATCCCAAGGTCTATTATCTCTAATAGGTCTAAGAGATTAATAGATCTGACAATGGGACCCACATGGTGACTCTTTGTTTAGTCAGACTTTGTTTAAAAATTCATGAAAAAATACTACGTAAAAAGGGAAGGCACTTAATCAATTCAAATTCTCACCTTCTTACTAATGAGGCTTTATGAGATGATAGGTAGGACTCTAGGAGACTAAGAACATAGGAGACTAAGACTTCATATACCCTAAAACAAGTCTAAATCTACAAAAAATAGTTAGCATAATAAAAATATTCTAAGTATGAAAGCATTTTATTATTCTTAGGATACAACAAAGCCTCAACTGTGCTTGAATCCAAAAGGTCATAAGGGTTTTAAATAGAGACCAAATTATCATTTTAAGCATGTTAGATATTGGGTGAACTGAGGTAAAACATAAATTTGAGGATTTTCATAAAAAGACACAAATAAGAAATGGGTTTAAAATCTAGGTACTTTAAATTTAGAATTTTAAGAGGGGTTCCCCAGTTCTCTAAAGAACAGGGTGTGTTGGCCACAAAAAATGGCAACTTTGTGGGGAAAATTTTGCTCCAACATTTAGAACCCAAACTATGATCATCCAATATTGAACATATAAATAAGCAAGTTGAACTCTGCCTGATATACTTTGATTATGAAAAGTGCTCGAGTTTTTTTCAATAAGTAACATACTTGGTTCTAATTACTTATAAGGCCATTTTGTGCATTAGTGATGGGATGGATTACTTTAGTAAGCTTAGATACATCTAGGATATTAAAAAAATTCTGAAGGAGTATGTGTTTTACATAATTTTAGCTAAGGAAGGCTTAAGCATTTGTCTACTACCATCCAAGCATCTATAGCCCTGAAAAAGATGATTTGGTCTCATTTTTTGCCTTGCTCCATTATCATCCAAGCTAGAAATCCTGTAATAGAGGTTGTCAAAATCACCATTTCTAAGGAAGAAACTTTATATATATATATATATATATATATATATATATATATATATATATATATATATATATATATTGATACTCAAATATATTTTGATGCTCAAACATATTTTGATCTGATATTTTGTCTTTGATCCATGATGTTTGGAGACTAATATAGCCAAGGTGGATGGTGACTTTAGTAGGATTCTAATATCCAGATGACCTTTCACTTATTTAGCACTTTATAATACCTTTGTTATTTTCATTTGGAGTGCTTTTCATAAATTTGGTTAGGGTATAAATTTTATCAATTCACTTGCTTAATGTTGAATCAATGGTTTTTTATTTTCTTAGTGCCTCTTTTAGAGTTACCTTGCTTATCATCATGTTTAATATTATGGGTTCAACTTTTATTTCCCCAATCTAGGTAGTAGTTTTTATAGTTCAGTCATACATTGGAGTAGTTATCACTATATTTGAGCTTGATTCCTCTTTATTAGTCATGGGGCATAGATATTTATTTCTAGGGAGGGATACTAGGGATCAAAGAAACTATTACAAGGTCATAAAAACAAACCAGAAACAAAGGAAAATAAAATAGAAATAAACTAACCTACGCATAAACTAATATATGCATTACCATGTTTGTAGTCATCATTATAAAATTATTTAGGAAGGGATAGTTAAGAAATAATTTTTTAATAAATACCCATTTACAGGTAATGGGAGGTCATTGGATTTTAATTCTTTGAGATAGAAAGCATTTTACCTGAGTAGCTCCTTGATTTAGTATGGGTCAATTCAGAGGGGATCAAAGTTGGAATGTTGACCCTTATTTTCATGGGCCTTATCTAATAATATCACTACATCTAAAATTCTATAGGATTTTTCCTTTGACTTATT
Source organism: Torreya grandis (assembly GCA_037957365.1). Classification (NCBI taxonomy): domain Eukaryota; kingdom Viridiplantae; phylum Streptophyta; class Pinopsida; order Cupressales; family Taxaceae; genus Torreya; species Torreya grandis. The sequence goes on along the minus strand of JARHVA010001156.1, from coordinate 930,610 downwards.
ATCAAACCATCACTTGGTAATGCTTTGATGCTTATTGAAGTTTAGGAGGGCTTCATCCTAAGCTTATTCTAACTGGATAATGTCTAATAGCCTAAAATTCACTTTATCATTAGGTTCCATGTATTACTACATAAACTTGTAGGTAGGTACCCTAAGTGTGATTGGTGATACTAGATCTAATACATATACTAGTAGAAATGGAGAGATTTTGAGGGAATCCTTATGGCTAATGTGATCAACCCATAGGGTTAATTTCAAAAATGAATGCCACTACTAGGGCTTCTTCTCTGTAAACTTCTTGATGGTGTCAATTAGGTTTTTGATAGTGAATTCCACCAATCCATTCCCCTCTAGGAATTAATTGGAGTAGAACCTCAAAGTGATCCCATTATCATACACCTATTTAGTGAACTCTACAAATTAGAATATGGGTCCATTATCACAGACTAATGAGATAGGGGTCCCAAATTGAGTGGTCACATTATTTTTTAGGAACTTGATTGCTTATTTAGTATTATTTTTATTTTTTTCCACTACTTTAGTCTATTTTATGTAATAATATTTGGCCTTAAGAACAAACTTATGGCCTTTTAAGGATTTGAGGTTGATGACCCCATAAAATCTAGTCCCCATTGGGCAAATGGTGTCGTTACTATAACCTTTTTCAAGGGAATTATAGTGTGGGTTTATATTTTAGAAAAATTTTGACACTGACGGCATGTCTTGACATTTACATGGACATATATAAATAATGTTGGCCAATAATAACCCACTTTCAGTATTTTATGTCCCATTGTATCTATTACGTGATGACCAGTGCCTAATTTCTCATGGAAGTTTACCATTAATTCCTTGACTTCAACTTTTGATAGGCATCTAAGATAGATGCCTTCATGATTCGCTATAAATAAAACTCTTTTATTTATCATGTATTATGTTGCATTTATTTTGAGTTATATCTTATGTTTTTTATTGAGTCCAAGAGGTAGGTTCCTATAGAGAATATAATGAACAATTGGTGTGTATCAATTCTATTGCAACTATCTCCTGGTCTAACTAGTGTATAGTGATCCTTAGATCAATCTCAGTTATTTATTGGGTAAGACATTTCCCTCTAACTATCTTGACACATTTTATTTCCAATTCATATTCATGCAACTTGGTTATCCATCTACCTCTGCACTATCCTGGCTCATTTTGATCTAACATTTGTTTAATGGTTAGATATGGCATGAGTGTATGCACCTTATTCCTAAGAATTTATTGCCTTAATTTTTTTATAGCCTTGACCAATACATAGGAATGTTTATATATATTAAAGTATCTTAGTCCTCCATCTTTTATATTTGTGCTCATAAAAGTAATAAGGTATTCTTCTCTAGATAATCTTTGTGTGAGACAGGAAGTAATGGTGTGTTCGAAGGCAAAAGGATAAATGTAAAAATCCTTAACATAACTTATACTAATCAACATGAGTGATTACATGATGGTGTATTTTATGTCTTAAAATACCTTATTTTTCTCAGAATGCCACTCTATCTTAGAATCCTATTTCAACAAAGGATTAAGGGGATTTAAAATTTTAGCAAATCTAGAAATGAACTTGTGGACAAAATTGATTTTTCCAAAGAAGGATTATACTTTTTTTTTGTTATTAGGTTGAGTAAACTTATAAATTACATCAAATCTTTATAGATTGATATTAATACCTTCCTTCATGATGATATTATCGAGAAACTTAAATTTAGTGACATTAAACATGCTCTTTTTAGAATTCAAGGAAACATGGTACATTTTCCACCTTTTAAAGACCTACAAATGGAAAATATGATTTGATCTACATTTTGAAAACATAGTTAAATCATCCATGTATGCTACTATGCATTTACCAATTAGATCTTCAAATTTAAAATCCATTGTTCTTTGAAAAATCACTCCAATGTTGATTAATCTAAACAACATTAGTTTGTATGAAAATATGCCCCACTTCATGGTGAATTCAGTTTTGGTTTGGTCATCTAAATTTATAAAAACCTAGTTATACCTAAAGAATCCATCTAAAAAGAACATCATATAAGATCCATTAACCATTTATATCACTTCATCAATGGATAAAAATGGGTAATTATCCTTATCTAAGGCTCTATTCAGGGTTTAGAAATCTATGCACAACCTAAACTCACCATTCTTCTTATGGATAGGGATTAAGTTTGCCACCAAATTGGAATGGCAAACTAGGAAGATTATTCCAGTAGATAGGAGCTTGTGATAATTTTTTTGTATCAAAGGCTCATGGGTCATTTTTTTGTCAGAATGATCTTTGATCTAGATTAAAGGGGATGGTATGAGTGATCACCTTTAGATCAAAGACTTTGAGATCCTGATAATCTCAACCAATTATTTCCTTATAACTCAATCAAAAAAATTTGAATTTATTCCATCTCCTGGTCCATCCAATCTAGACCTATGTTGACAGTTTAAGGTCTCTCCAAGGACCCTAGGTTAAGGGTTAGACACTCCTAACTCATAAATTTAGGTTTCTTAATTGAGGGTGTAGGGTTGAATGCCTTCTCTAGTTTAATCATTACCTTCAAGATTCAATTTCCTTAGATATTGAGGAATTTGGCCTTATTGACTTCAGCCCAAAAAATATCCATTTCATCTTCATCTATTATTTGGGATTCAAATACGCCAACACCATTGAGGAACTAGATGATATGTTGGTCATCTTCAAAGACTTGGAAATTCATGATGTTATTGGGAACAGAGGGACAAGGGAATAATTCAATAGTAAATTATTGTATCTTAGTGTTATCTAGGGGATTCAAGATTGCATCTGGGGATACCAATGAGTTAGTAACCAAATTTTCTTCATTAGGGATAGGGACAATATTGAATGCATTAACCATTTATATTAAGACCCATGCCCTATGTTTGTATTTCCTAAGGTATGGCAGTTTACATTGGAATATGATCTTAACTTGGTTTACAACCAACTCAGGGTCACTAAAAACCCTTAGCTCTTTAGATTTTTGTTTTAATGAAAATCATAGCTTGAGGATTACTACTTCATACTTCATTAGTTTATTGGTGTAATGCAATTGCAACCTATATGAAGCTAGGAATCTTTTTTCTTGTGGGTTTATTAGTGAAACACCTACTCCACTACCTTATTTGGAATGGGCCCCATCAACATATATATACCACAAGCCTAGAAATTCAATTTCATTTCCAACTTTGTCTTTAGTAAGTTTCATCCTCATTGTATAAATCCATAAGTCAAAGGATACTAGGTTCACTTTTTAATTGATTATGTTATACTCAGTTATCATATGCTTCCTATGGGGTTCCCTATCTGGTTTGATATGATTGGTTATGCCTATCCAAGGTGACCACATAGGGGATAAGTATGTAGCCATATATCCATTTAAGAATTTTGATAAATCCTAACTAAGAAGCATCCTGTAGTCTTCAGGAATCTTCACAACCTGAATGTCTAAGAATTGTTGGATCTAAGGTTATGAATCTGGCTACATATATACATTGAGAAGCTCTCCAACTACCTTAACCTCAGACATATTGAGTTGGACTAAAAATTTATCTAATTTGATGATAACTAAACAAAAAAAATAAAATATACCCACAAGCATCACATTGGTCAAAGCTCTTGAGTCTACCAAATAATTGTGTAGATTCATCTCAAATAGACTAATATTTAAATGAAAGGTAGGGATGTCAGTCTTATTCTTGTGAATAATCACATTATATTATGCAAAAAAAATCTTTGTTTAGGTTTGATTAGTTGGCTTTTCAATTAGGTATTTCCTCATGATATCACATTGTTTAGAGATTTGATTAAGTTAGTGAAGAGTGAAATTCACTTTAATAGTATTCATGTCCTCTACTATATTTTATCCCACCTTGATTTTAATTGGTTGTGCCTCCATCTGGACCTTTGGTTCATTAGTCTTTGGAGGTGGTGGATCATTCCTAGCATTATGATCTGGGGGCTTACACCTCTATTAAGAGGGGTAGATGTGGTGAGGGGTAATTGAGGTACCCTATTCATAAGGGTGTATTTACTCCTTTTTAATTGATAAATGGACTATACATCACTAATGCTCTCATCCATATCATTTTCTTTACAACTAGGAAACTCCATGATTTCTAATACCATGATAGTACTAGGAGTCATAACCATGTTAGATGATTTTATCTAGTTCATAACCACCTCATATTATTCTATTTTAAGGATGTCAAAGGTGTTACATAAATCTATGTAATTAATATCCCTAATTTGTGTTGTGTTATACACATGACACCAATTTGTAAGAGTTATCTCATAAATGTTAATTTTAGGCAGCTTATTTTGGGAAGGTTCTGGCTGACTGTGGGGATGATTATAATTTATGGTTTTCCTTTGGTACATAAATTTATTATTTGAACTTTCATCATTAGAGTTACCTATCTACCTTTTCAAGCCAAGGAATTCATTACCTAAATTATATACCATCTAATGGATGGCATCCAATTCATTTTTTATTGACTCCTAGGGTATGGCTTGAACATTATTCATAACCACCAACATGGTTTGGTGATACAACTAGGGAACCATTTCATTATTCACTAGATTAAAAAAACCCATTTGTTGATTAGTGGTAGCATGTCTAAAATTTAGATGGTTAGTTATAGGCAGTAGCTGAGATAGAGGTAAGTTTTGATTTACATTGAGAATGGGGTTCAATTTCAACATGTTTAGTAGAACATTAATAATGGCATCCATAGTTTGAATTTGAAGGTTTAGTTTCCTACCAAATTTTATGGCCTCTACATAAGCTATTATTATGTCTATTATGATGGGGTGTCATCTTAGTAACATGGTCATCCATGGGTCTAATGTATTCTTATATATTTTAATAGTTAGTTGTGCATTTGATTGATAGATCATGGTGACTCAACTTTACATTTTATAAAACCTAGCCTTAAAATTTCTAATTGGTTCATTTGGTTCCCTCTTGATACAAGTTAATTGTTGGTAGAGGATACTAGCATTGATGATTTACCCAAATTGATCTATAAAGGTGTTACTAAATTGATCCAACCTTACAATGAATTTCTTAGGGATATTAAGTAACTAGACATAGGTTGAATCCATCAAAGTGAATGGAAATATCCTATAGGCTACATATTCATGCTCCAAATTTAGAATCCTTGGGGTAGTTTTATAAGATGTTACATGTTCTTTAGTAGTCTAACCTACACCAGGTGTGAAACATAGGAGGTACCTTCCTAAGTTTTAGGGGAGGTCATGAATGACTCTAAGAATGTTGATAGCCTACCTAGATAACTAGGCTATTGAAGGTGGTCTATTTTTGAGAGACTGGGAAGATGAGCTAGTTAGAACAACTATGGGCCTAGGTTCATTTCCACTAAACTAGACTCTCTTATGAAATTGTAAGGTTGAAATGATCAATCTCCCTTGACAGGACCTAGATATAGTGATTTGAGGAGTAGATTCCATATTGATGAAGTGAAAATTGATATGTTAGAACTTATCTAATAGGGATCTCTCTTAAAATTTAGCTATTATTATGTATGTTTTAAGCACACAATAAATAAAGCATAAAAGAGGGCCAACAAGGTGCACTCAATAAATTATACTTTAAGGCCTAATTCTTAGTTATAATTACTCTCAAAAGACCTCTTTCTAGTGTCATTCATTATCAGGCCTAAGATCCTTGTGTCTGAAGGCACTCATGAGATTGAGTTATTAATAGTGGGAAGTGGGAGATAATGTATGGGATAAACATATCCCCTCATTAATTTAAGGATTGATGTTGGTTCTATTTAAGGACCAAATAGTTTAACCTTATTTTACTTAGAGATCAATATTTATTACCATTATAATCATAATGTATGTGTGGTTACACTTAGAATTAATTACCAACCAGAGAAATCCTTACTTAATGTTATAGTAATACCAAGCTTTATAGATTTTCTAAAATAGGGGAAAATGTTTTACTTCCAAAAATAAACATAAAAAAGAGGGGAAAGTAAGGTAAAAAAGGATGGCTTTCTAATTTATATAATTCTAATTCTTTAAAATTGAAATATACCAAGTCACACTTATACCACTATTGTATGGTTCAACATTTGTATAAACTTTAGCCACTTAGTAGGCAAGATTCAAAGGGAAACCACTATGAATGCTTTACTTTTAGGTCCTCTATAGATTGTAAATGGTCAAAATATTTAAATCAATTGACATCTAAATCTTTTGAAATATATTATAACTAAAAGTACATAAAACATAAATTGTTCACAAAATATTGAAAAGAACATGCAAGGGGTTAGACTAGCAAATACACAATCTAACTACCATATTAATCTATGTAACATAGAACAAAACCAGTACCATGCATAAATATTAACTTATAACTTAAAAATAATGGACCACATTCCATGAGAAAAGAACTAGGATCAAATAAACAAAATCTTTCTATTGAAGTTTTAATAGAGTTTATTTACACAAATTGCCAACCATTACAAAGTATTGTAGTTTACAATATATTGAGTATGGGGCTCACCTCTAAATAGATTGAGATTCCCATCTTTAGATATGATGGCCACTAAAAATTCTTACAATTACCAAGATCCAAAAAGAACTAAAAAAAATCCCTAGTAAGGATACTCGATTGATCTTCGAATGAGTTGGAGAACATCCACCTCCCAACTATTTGGGTCATACCTCTTTGGCTACCAATGTGACTACTACTCAATGAAACTCTAGATCTATCTTGGCTAGGTTTATAGGTGGATCCTAAAATATCATCTTTAACTAGGTCAGTAGTCTTTAATGTACTTTGAATGAAACCTCTAAGGACACTTTCACTTCTAAGACCTAGCTGATGCTTATAATAGACTAATTTGAGAGTGCCAAAAATTCCTTGGCTCCATCTCTATTACCCTTCACCATTTTTCACTTCATGACCTGGTCAAATTGACCTTAGTAAACCTAAAACTCACTTTTGTCCATTAGGTTGTCATCTAGGTGGAATATCATAGTGATGTTGACCTCCTTAAAGTAGGTTAACATCCTTTCCATGTTATCTTCCAGAGGTCCTACAACTATTTGTGTCAAGGCCATACACTCTTCAATTGAGGTCCTCATAGTACTAACATATGTCTAATAAAGGCTCAAGTCTCATATAGGCATGAATTTTATATATAACAACATACCTTTATGAATAACCATAGTGATATTTCTACACTTGTTGTCCATGAGAGTAATCATTTATAAGTACACCTAGGCCTACTGGAGATATTCCTTTCTTTGGGCTAGTAATTTAACTACCTCACTGAGATTTGAGAAGAGTTGTATGAGGTCCTCTTTAACCCTCCTAATTAATTCCATAGGGAATATTATCTTTACCTTCACCTCAAGCATCTAGACCTACTCTTTCATGTCTTCCATGAGCTTATCTAACATATCATTCATGGCCCAAAGCATAAATATTGGATCCTTAACCACTCTCTCTTATCTTATAGATTTTTATATTTTGATGATTGAGAATAGGTCTTGCTAAGTGTACCAAACTATTAAGTCTCCTCCTTGAATGAATTTCTATGTGGGAATCCTCTTACTATTCCCTAAGGTCCTATCAAACTCCCACTACACTTATGGATATCCCTATACAATCATCTTAGGTGCCTACAACACCATGTTAATCCTAAGGTAGAAGGGGGTGTTTTTAGGTGGTAAATATGGAGGTGACATATGGAGGCCTATGTAGAGGAGGAATGGGTGAGGTGGAGGGAGTGAAGGATGAGGGTAATGGAGGAGGAGGAGTCATGGGGATATAAGGAGGTAGGATTAAAGGATAATCCTAAGGGAATATATGGTCCTACCATTGGCTCTAGGTCAAATTGACATGTGGGGAAATAACACCAAGGAGATAGGCATTCATTATGAAGGTTAAAATTAGCTAATTAAATACAAATCCTTATGCTTCTCAAAAAATGTAAAAGGGAGGCTTAAGAATGATATGGGGAGTGAAAGAGGGTTGAAGAGTAGGAGCTATGTTTTGTTTCTTCTTGGGCCTCTTGCCAAGATTAGCTTGTGATATTATTATAGATGTAGCTATAGTGGTAGATGTAGTAAGGGCCAACTAATGATATTTTTTTATCAATTATATTTACCAATAATGTTATTAGTGCCAATTTAACTATGCACACATGTGCACTTATTGTTGGGGACACTACTAAACCTATTAAGGAAGGAACACTTGGAGGTGGTTGAACACATGGAAAAACCATTGGAAGTGTTGTTTAGATACTTATGGGTGTAATTACTTAAGTAGAGTGAAATTGGGGAGTTATGATATTGTACATAGCTAAATCTAGAGGTACTTAGGTTAACTATAGAGGGGGTGAAATAAGGAAGAGGGAATGCACCACCTGAGTGGGGGAATGGGAAACTAGGGGGTACTCTATTAGGTTATTGGGTAATAGTGGGAGAAGGGGAATGGATATTTAGGTAAGCCTATCACTAGTCATGCTTTGTGATCACCTCTAGGCTACTACTGATATCAAACCATAGTGCCTATATAGTTTCTAGTTGATTAACTAGAAACATGAGATGTGGTGGAAGTGGATAAGATGGTCACAAAAGTGAAGCTCAAGGAGGAGAAGGGGTTTGGAGTCTTTATAATATCCTCCTTTAAATTTGAGGATGATTTACTTAAATGTCCTCTCTAGCCTCAATTGATGTAGATGAGGTAGGACCACCTTAGGAAGATGGATCAAGCTAAACTTGTTTTCCCTTTTTTTCTTTTTGGTCTCAAGTTGGGCAAGCACTTCCCTTTAATATTTAGGGTTGGGGTATACTTTATCTTCCTCACTAGGCTAGTTTCCATAATTAATGTTGAGTTAGGCTTGATCACATGGGGCTTGATGATGTTTTTAGGGTCCCACTATCTATGTTCTGCCTTGCCTAGGGCATAGGAATCCCAACTTACAGACATCTTCTATAATGGGAGTATACTCTAGTATACATGATGCTTAATGGTGATGGAGAAGGTTGGGAAAACCTTATATTGGTAACTGATGTAGTGACTGAAGATGCCCTCAACCAATTAATAGGTAATCTCTTACTTTTTCAACCAATCTATAGCTTGGTAAGGTAAATGAAGGGCACCTTAAGGGTGTTGACCACTCTAATGATTATTTCATCCCTATAATACCAATAATTGCCTATGGAGGTGAGAATTACCTTATTTTATTAGAGAGGTGAGGCATGGTTACCTCATTCATGGCCATATAGACCACTAGATATAAGGGCTCATAAATATCCCAAATGTGTTTCTAATAATGGTGGACATATAGTTTATAAAAAAATACATAGACCATTGTGCCTTCAGGAACCCATGGTGGAAAGGTAGAGGGCTTAAATAAAATGGTCATATAAACTATATCCACCAAGTACCTCATCATATGAAAATTATCTCTACCTTGAGTATATGAAATACCTTGTCAAGGTTGAAGTTGATCACACCTCCAAGGTATGGGACCTGATCACCTTTAAATATTATTAGTAGGTACACCCATAAGAGATTAACATGCACATAGTCAGTCACCCTTAAAATTTGTTCCAATAGGATCATCCCCACACAAATCCCTTCCTTGAATGTTTGGACCATCTAGGATTCTATATTTACCTTATTTACCCATTTAAGATTTGTGTTCTCCACCTAATCCTTCAAGACATCATGAATTTGATACTCATTGGTCCATGCATCAACTATGTCCATGTTTTAAGAGATTGTGTATTCATGAAGGTTATGGTAGGATTTAAACACACTCCCTAAAATATCTATGATCTTGTGTTGAGAACCCATAGAAAGCACATGATCATGAATGCCATCCTATACTTTTTTGGTAGTGAGCAACAATTTGCTAAAGAGGTCTACACATGGGAAAACTTTTAGCTTGGTTATGTCTCTATATAACTCACACTTATTATATGGCCTAAGGGAATATTATAACTTATATTTTTACTCATCATCACTTGATGTTGACTTTAACATAGTTTCAATTAATTTTAATATGTCATTGTAATGTTTAAAGTGGGTTAATCCCTTAGGGAAGGTGGTGTCCCTATATTTGGGCTCAACCTTTGGGTTACAGGATAAATCAACCATGAAAAAAAATGGATGGATCTTTATGGTAATGAATTCTAGGTAAATAAAGCATGGGGGGAATAAAACTAGGCATAAAGCAAGGAGGCAAATTATAGGAATATAGGAGTAATAATAGTAAAATAATTTTCCATTGGGCACTTATAGGTATCATCAAATATCTCCTACATTGATAATTACTAGTGGCTCACCTCGTATGAATTTTAATTTGATTTGGTGGTTTGATGCTCTCATTTATTTCCTAATGTGAAATTAAACTAAGAGATTTCAAATACATGTTGTTTGATAGGTTTGGATATTGTGAAAAGATGTTTTTAATTGTGAAATTATGGCCCAATTTCCCATTTAGTTAATGTAAATATTTTAGTAGACACATGGACATATTTCCCATGAGGCATCTCAGGTAGCCTTTATCTTAGGCCACATGTCCATCACTAATTATCCCTAATTATAACTGATACCACCTAAGTGTATCTTGGTGTTTCACCTTTACACATTTAAGAGGAGGAATTTCTAGCTGGGGGAGTGAGGTGACATGGGGCATTTTGTTATTATATTTTAAATTTGATTTTACCTTCCTATAATCATCTTAGGGTGTTGTTATCACTCTAAATTTCACCCTTGAGGAGGTTGTTCAATGAGGTGAATATCTAGATATGGATAGCTACCTTGATGTATCACCTAGAACTAATAATAAACCTACTACTTTAAAGGTAAAGGGATTGAGAGAGAAAGTAAACAAAACAAGGAGGTGATGCACCAAATTTAATATTCTCCACTTGTTTATGCTACATAAAGAACATGAACTAGGACTAAAGCCTATTATACTAACTCAACATAAGTCTCCAAACATTATTATTTCAATATGAATTTGAATATTAAGACAATAACCAAGATGGGATGATCAAGAGGTATCATAGGAGACACTAATGAATCTATCTCCACACTTAGATAATGTATGAGCATGTACTACACTCCATATGACCTTATAAGATGGTTAAAAACCTACAAGTAGGTAATCAAATAGGATAAATGAAAGAGAGATATAAATACCATGATTATACACTAGTTTCAACATTAATAAGGATATAAATTATATTTTATTCATCTCCAAGGCAAAGTACAATTTTCATTTGAGCAGGGCTTCACCATACTCAAGTTTAGGATCCATTAGAAGTCTTTCAAGGCAGTACATACAAGAGAAATGAGAGAAAAGAGGGGAAATGGATGTTGAGAGATTCCATTACATGTGTATTCCTTCAAAATTTAGTTATAATTCTAGGTGTAATAGGCTAAAAACAATCTTATTATTCTCTTCAACATATGTAACTTGATGAAATGATGTCTTCCCCAAGGTGATGTAGGAGTTCCTGATTTAATTGTTGATTCATACTTATTATTAAAACTATCCTCCTTGTTTTATTGATGGGTTAAACATTACATAACTACCTCCACCATTTTTTTATCTCTGCTTGACACCTCATGAATTAATATGAAACTCCTCAAACTGATGCAACAGGTCTAACATCTCATATTCATATTTTGCCATCTTGCTAAGCTTTCCAAATACATAGTGAGAACCTAAAACTTGGTGAATAAAAATTATTTTGGGATATAATAGTTATAATTATAATTTTATCATTTTAATTTTGTCTTAGGCCTCTATGTAAATTTTTATCCCTCTACTCCACGTGAAACTCCCAAAAATCCTAATTTTGTCTTTCTAGACCTCAAGAAGACTTGGATTGGCTTATGGGGTCAAAAATGAGTTTTAAGGCTCACACTTATATATTATTAGTTTAAATATAAATTTATAAATGGATCAAACATATGGTATTTTAAAAAACTCAAAATTCATTCATAAAACTTCCAAACAAAAATTCTTTCTAAACTACCTATTTGTTGCCCTATAGGGTTGTATAGAGAAGTTTTCTAGTGATTCAGCTTAGTTTGAAATATATTTTAGTGTATAATAATGTATTTATGATTTAATAATATGTATACACCCTCTTATAATCTTTATTTCCTTTAAAATATCTAGAACACCCAACTCACACTTCATCAATGAACAAACCCTCAAGAAACCTTGATTTTCTTCATAGTACAGACATATGTTTTAAATATTTATATATCATAATGAAATTTAAGGAGATGTAATCAATTTTAAATGTTTTTAAATGTTTATCCCAACCTTAAATTCAAATTTCATGATTTTTAGAGCTCTAAAACTCTAGTTATGACCTTTTTAGTGTTATCTCACCTTGCATTTTCTCATTTTTATATGACTGTAGGTATGTGTTTTGGAATTTTATTGAGTTATATGAGGTATAAATACCTTATTTATTTTTAATTATAACATATATGAACCTTATAACCATTTAAATCATTATTTGGTCATGATCAATCAATAAAACCTCCCAAAACACCTTTTTAGACTTGTAACAACCCAGAAATTGAGAACAATGGTACCTAGAAAAAGCAAAATGAGTGTATCTTGAGTTTTATGAGGTATAAAGACATAATTAATTTTAAATTTGGACTTTTATGATATCATATAATGATTAAAACCATTTTATTCCTTTAATAAATCAATTATACCTCATAAAAACACCTTTTTAGACCTAAAACACTTGCATTATCTCCACTTTGCAGCAGAGACCTTGAAATTAATTACTTCTTGTAAATTCAAACCTATTTTTTGACATTTACACCTTGAAAATGATCACATATACCTTAATTAATTTATTTATATTTTCTTATATCCTGAATCCATGAATGGATCCCTCCACAAAACTTACACATGATCAACAAAAAGTGCCAAGATGCATTTTTACATTTCAAACTTCATTTACACTTATTCCATGCTTGAAGATGTATGAGAGAAATTACAAGGAGATAAAAAAATGTTTTAATATTAAAATGTGAATGTATGTATTTATGGGAACTTTTAATATACCCCTTATCACATTTAAATGTATTAAATGACTTTCACAAGGACCTTCAACCCACTTTGGACAAGACATCCCTAAAGGTTTTTTTAGACTTACAAGGTGACATATTGAATTTTTCATTACCATAACATTTGAAAAAATACCTTAATTTCTCAAAAATGAGATATAGACCACATTTTACCTATGTTTTAAATATTTTCCAAAATTCATGGTGACCTCTAGGGGATGCTTTCTTGCTAAGCACTCTAGACCATTAGCCTTACTAGTCCATTGGGCTATAGAGTCACTTGTCATCACTTAATACTGATATGAGACAACAAAAGGGCTGCAAATGTATTGAAACAAATGAAGGAAAATATGGTAATACCTTCAACACACACAAAAATCAAATGAGAACACACAATAAGTCAAAACAACTAGACCAAACAAGACACATTGTGCTAAAAATCACTTAGGGAAGACAAAATACAACAAAATACTATGTACAACTAACCTCCAAGGTTTGATCGACCTATATCAAAATGGAAACTTCAGATATCTCCTCCATGAGATGAACTATGATGTAAATCAATCTAACTTTTGTCTATAGTGCTTGATGGATTAGACCTCTTATTTTTCAACTTATTTGTCATGATCTCAAGTGAATCAATTGTAGCCAACATCTCTCCTATGAAGACAAATTCATCTTATAGTTCCAAAATCACCTCATTTTGCTCCTCAATCTTGAAAATATCCTCAAAATTTGTCACATTCTAACTTATAAGGGTATCATAAACTTTATATTTTATTGTATTCTTAAATTGGTGTGTTTTGTCTTGAATGGCCTCTTGAGGAATATCATCTTGAGGTGTTGGTCTGATATTAAAACATGAACAAAACTCTTCCAATGCATCCTAAAAAGAGTCATCTTCTTGTTCATTTGATAGATAAACCACTTCATTCTTCACTTAAAGTTGTCTACTATTCAATTTTGAACAAGAAAATCTAACTCTTCCCATAATAAATATTTTTCTTGTTCATTTTTAGGCTCCACAAAGCTTGGGAACATGACTTCTTGTGAAACAACCTCTGGAAATTCACTATCTATAATTGATGCAACTTGTTTAACATCCTAATGAAAAACATGCCCAAAAGATTTATTTACCTTTCCTTTGTGAAAAAGGGTAGGAATGGTGATTTATTCATCGTATTCACTTGAATTATATTCATCATGATCAATTTGAACATTAATATTCTCACTTGGTTTCCCATCTATTCTCCATACAATAGGTTCTTTCTCGAAAAAGGATATGTTGGGAGAACAAATTAGCTCATTTGATAGACTGGAATGAATGGGTTCATGAGTTGACTTGGTAATTGAGGGAACACTTATCAAACTTGTTACTTGAGGGATATTAGGCTTCTTTATGAATTTTTAAGGAAGATGAGGGAAACCTTGTGCTAAAGTACCTTTATTCTCTTCCCTCCACTTGGAAATCAATATGTCTAATTTTGATATGCTTTCATCCTTAGAGGTTATTTCAACTTGAGGGATGGATGAACAGCTTGGGAAGCTTGGGAACTTTATTGGTTTGGGTTATACCACCTTATCCTAATTTTTACCTTGAAATGGTTTAGAAGTTTTGTATTCCATTCATTATGATCTCATAATCAACTAATGTATATGTTCATTTGCATCCTCAATCTCCCTAGATGGGTGTGATTCAAACTAAAGTCTTATCTCTCCAAAACTCTTTTCAAGATGATTATAAGGAGAATGAATTTACCAAGGATGATTGGGAGCATGAATATGGAGTATATATGATAGATATAAAGTTTGGTAATGTTGGTATGAAGGTTGAAAACATTGGTAAGGTTGTTGAGGAGGAGAGGAAGGATAGTAATCTTGATAACAAGTTTTCTCATATTTATAACTAGATATATATGGGGAAAAAATATGATCATTGTATAATTTATATGGTAGGGCTGGTATGGATCATTATAGGACTGATAAGGATTAACATAGGCCTGGCATGGCTCATCAACTTGAGTAAAATTAAAATCCATTCCAAACTCAGCCATAAAACTTTATGAGACAAAAAAGAACAAGAGAAACTATCAAACATTCCTTGAAAAAGGTACTTGAGCTGCTAAAACCAACTAATTAAACTTGGAACCACCATTGATGTTTGATAGGAATTCCTCTAAAGGCTGATATATTGAAGAATACACCAAAATTATCCAATATATGAAGTACTTATTTTAATTGTCCCACTAGGTGTTCCATAAATTTTATCACTCTAAATTACACCCTTGAGGAGGTTGTTCAAGCCATCCTCATTTATTTGATAGCATGGATACACCTCTAAGCTGTGGGTGGCCTAACCAATCAGGTTAATATCTAGATAGGGCACATTCCCCTGATGTATCACATATAACTAATACTAAACACACTAATTGTAATGGAAATGTATGGAGAGAGAAATTAAACAAAATGATCAGGTGATGCACTAAAATTAATACCCTTCACTTGCCTATGTTGCACTAAAAATATAAACTAAGACTGAAACCTATTGCACTAACTCAACATGATTCTCTAAGCATTAATATTTTAATATAAAGGTGAATATCAATATAATAACCAAGAGATGATGATCAATAGGTCTCATAGGAGACACTAATGAATCAATCTCCACACTTATCCAATACATGACCATGTACTACACTCCATATGACCTACTAATATGACTAACAACTTGCAACTAGGTAATGAGATAGGTATGCCACTACTACTAGAATTCATCAATTACCATGAGTATATACTATTTTTAGAATTAATAAGACTATAAATTATCTTGTATTCAACTCTAAGTAAAATTACAAGTGTTATTTGAGAAGGGATTCACCATACTTAGGTTGAGGATCCCTTACAAGACTTTCAAGGTAGTATATATAGGATAAATGAGAGAAAAGAGGGAGAAGGGATGTTGAGATAGTCCATGATAAGTGTATTATTTAATAATTTAGTTAAAATTACAAGTTTAATAGGTCAAAAATAGTCTTATCATTCTCTTCAACATGTGTAATTTGATGAAATGATGTCTTCCTCAAGATGGTGTAGGAGTTCTTGATTCTCTTATTGATTCATTCTTCTTCTTTAATTTACCCTTGTTATTTAATTGATGGGTTACACATTATATAAATTACTCCACCATGTTACTATCTCTTATCAACACATCATGAGATGATATGAAACTCCTCATATTGATGCAATATGTCTGACATCTCATATGCCCATTTTGTCATCTTGTCAAGCTTACTAAATGCATAGTGAGAAACTACAGCTTGGTGAATCCACATGGTTTATGTATATATTAGAAATAATTAGGATTATAACATCATTTTTATGTTGTTACATATATCAATGAAAATTTTTAGCCCTATACTCTACCTGAAACTCCCAAAAATGCCTACTTTGGTCTTTCTAGGCCTCAAAAAGCCCTAAATTTGCTTATGGGTAAAAAATGAGTTTTAAGGCTCATTTATCTCTCTTATTTGGTTCATTATAAATATATAAATTTTTAATACCTTTTTTATTTTTAAAAACTCAAAAATTATTCATAAAACTTCCAAACAAAAATTCTTTCTAAACTACCTATTTTTTGCCCTATAGAGTTGACTAGAGAGTTTTTTAGTGCTCTTTGCTTATTTTGCATTATATTTTAGTGTAGAATCACTGATTTCAGATTTAAAAATATTTATACATCATCTCATAATATTTTTGGCCTTAAAAATGTTTGGAATATCCAACTCATACTTCATCCATGAGTAAACCCTCAAGAAACCTTAGTTTTCTTCATAGTACATACCTATGTTTTGGATATTTATATCACCTCATTAACTATAAGGACCTTAAAACACTTTTTAAATTTTTTATATTTTTCTCCCAATATTCAAGTCAAATTTCATGAGTTTTTGATCTTTAAAACTCAATTTATGACCTTTTTAGTGTTGCCTCACCTTGCAATTTCTCATTTTTGTATGACTATAGGTATGTGTTTTGGCATTTTATTTAGTTATATGAGGTATAAATACCTAATTAATTTTTAATTATAGCCTATATTAACTCATATAACCATTATAATTATTATTTGGTCATGATAAATCAATAAAACCTCTAAAAACACCTTTTTAGACCTACAACAACCTAGAAATTGAAAATAGTGATACCTAGGAAAAGAGAAATGAGCATATCTTGAGTTTTATGAGGTATAAAGACATAATTAATTTTTAAATGGGAAAATTATGAGCCCCTATAATAATTAAAACCATTTTATTCCTCTAATTAATCATTTATACCTCATAAAAACACCTTTTTATACCTAAAACACTTGCATTATCTCCATTTTGTAGAGACCCTAAAACTGATTACTTATTATAAACTCAAACCTATTTTTTTTCATTTCCACCTTGAAACTGATTGCTTCTTATTCTGAATTCAAATATATTTTTTTCCATTTCCATCTTGAAACTAATTTCATAGATGTTCATTATTAAATGGATAGTTTCTTGAATCCTCACTCCATGAATGGGGCCCTCCACAAAACCTACACATGAGAAACTAAACATGCCAAGATGCATTTCTATATTTTTAACTTCATTTACACTTGTTTTATTGATGAATATGTATGAGATAAGTTACAATGAGATAAAAAAATAAAATGGGAATCTTCAAATGTGCATGTATGGATGGGAACTTGTACTATACACCCTATCACATTTAAATAACATAAATGACTTCCACATATATCTTCAACCCAATTTGGACAAGGCAACCCTAATGGATTTTTTTACTTTTAAGGTGACATATTGAATTTTTAATTACCTTAACATTTAAAAAAATACCTTAATTTCTCTAAAATAAGATATAGACCACATTTAATCTATGGTGGTAAAATTTACCAACATGTATCTTGGGTTACTACTATCAGTTTATACAGAGGGGCCATGTGGTTTGGTCTGATAGGTCAAGATATCCTAGTCTTTGACATCTTTGACATGTTTAGGAGACTAAAAAATTTGACAGTGTGA
Organism: Torreya grandis; assembly: GCA_037957365.1. Classification (NCBI taxonomy): domain Eukaryota; kingdom Viridiplantae; phylum Streptophyta; class Pinopsida; order Cupressales; family Taxaceae; genus Torreya; species Torreya grandis. Next base: position 912,393 of record JARHVA010001156.1, on the reverse strand, counting down.
TCCATGATGCTTCTTCATTTAGTTGGGCCCTCTCAAGCTATGACATCTCTAACAGTTCTAGGAGGCTAAAAACCATGGTCACATGGCACTTATTGATTATGTCAAGATCTAACATCTCTACCAGGTATTAGAGACTAAAAAATTTGATATTTAGGTTCAAGTGTCACATCTTCATTTGGTCAGGCTCCCTTAGGCTCTGACATCTATGATAGTTATAAGATACTGATAGCTTTAATATCTAGGGTCACATGGTGGTTCTTCATTTGATCAAGCTCTCTCAAGCTCCAACATCTCTAATAGGTCCAAGAGACTAACAACTCTGATAGTGGGACCCACATGATTTTTCCTCATTTGATCAAGTATTTTCCAAAAAAAAATCACAAAATACTAAGTAAAAAGGAAGCTATATAATCAATTTAAACACTCACTTACTTGCCAACAAGGCTTTATGAGATGTTAGGTAGGACTCAAGGAGACTAAGACTCTGAGAACCCTAAAACAAGTCCAAACCTATGAAAAATAGATAGTTTAATAAAAATATTCTAAGTATAAAAAAAATTTGTTCTTCTTAGGATGTAAAAAGGACTTGATTGTTCTTGAATCCAAAAGGCCATGGGGGTTTCAAATAAAGACCAAATTATCATTTTAAGTACATTAATTACTAGGTGAACCGGAGTGAAACATTAATTTTAGGATTTTCATAGAAATATGTAGATCAAAAAGGGGTTAAAAATGAGAGGACTTTGAATTGAGAATTTTAAGAGGGGTCCCCCACTTTTCCAAAGAATGGGTTGTGTTATCCACAACATGATTCGTAACTATCTATGTAGGATAAAAATTAGGTTTTATGTAGATTTTAGGCTCTAGGTGATATGTCTCATCAAATATTAGGGTCATATTATAGGATAAAAAAATTATCATAATGAGATGGTAGATGTGATTATTTTAGAAACAAGAAGGTCATGAACTGAAGGGTTGAGCTATGATTGGTATTTATCAAGTTACAAGAACACACCTTACTTTTTATTTGAGCCCTATTTGAGTTTATTATTTGTGAATTACTTGTAACCAAGAAAATTTTCTATTGTAATTAGTGCATATAATTTCAAAATTTAATAATTGAAATGTTTGAAATTAAAGAGATAAAGTAAGGAATACACCTATGTGTTGATGCAACCATGTTTCCCCTTGGTACTTTGCTTTGGTGAAGATGCCTCTTTGTTGAAGCATTGGAGAGAGGTTCACAAATGAATCTTGGAGGTGTGAATTAGATGGTGGACATGCCCCTAATATATTATCAAGGTGATCTATGTTAAGGCTATATAGAGCATTGAATCTCGATTGCACAACTCAAGTGTATAATAATCTATCCAATCTAACTAAGGTCAAGTGGTGTAACCATCTCAACCCAAAAAAGGGAGTATTTCCAAGGTTATCGAGGGTCTTTAATCTTTACCACACTACTCAAGGGACTCAACTATTATATATAGGTAAAATATCAATTAGTCCATCTTGGAAAATTTGGTACATCAATGTGTGGTGAGAAAGGAATTAACCTTATTCATGCCCCCTCATCAAATATGTTGTAACTAGTTTATAATATGAATATGTATTTGCTATTTGGTTAATTTTCATGGCATATGCACCTCTAATGTGTCTCAATATAAATTATTTATCAAAATATAACCTCTAATCTATAAATTATATATAATACTTGTCACAAATATGAAAAATTATGTCCCAAATCTATGAAAATCAATGCCAAATGCACAAGATTTTATCCCAAGTGTATATCTAGATCATATAAACTATTTCAAATTATACTAATTCTACCAATTATATGTGTGTGTGGACTTATGTCTCTATGACATGCCCCACACTTATATGCCTCCCTTTTGAGGTGATGGGAATGTAACCTAATAGTCACCTTATCTCAAGATAATAAGAAAACCATGTCATGTTTGTATCAATCATGTAGTAAGAATCATATATTATTATCTTTTTTAAGTTTATGTATCAATTAATCTCACATTATCCCATCACAACAAGCCCTAATATGCATGATATGGATCATGGAGATGTATAGAAGTAACAAGCATAAGCTCAACAAACAATCAAGCACACATATAAGAGCACTCAATTTCACACAAAATGGGTCTAAGGAGACTAAAAACAAGGGGCATGTTCAATTGACTCACACTCAAAGGGAATACATGATCAAATGTTTTCACACCAAATAAATAACACTTTGTGGCACTATGGAAAATAAATAATTAACATGTTTAAATATTACATAATCAAATTAGGGTAGCAAAAAAAAAGTGAACTTGAGTATGATGTGATAATATGAATAAGTTAAATATATAATCATCCAACATAATCATATCATACTAGTTCTTGCATATATGTGTTAGCAAAATGTCCTCTATCATAGCATATACGATACATTATAATGTAAGATGTAGGCATGAGTATAGACATGTTTAAGTGTTAACATATAATCATAACATTATAATATAAAGTGATCATAAAATAATGTAACATGTATCAATCATGATTAATGAATCATATTCCCCTAACATAGTGTGTCATAGGGTAGAGGAAAAGGTTCAACATATTTATGTTCATGTACCATGTATGTAGTGTATACATGTATCACACTCAAGTACCCTTGAAATGTATGTGTGTATATAAAATAAATGATATGTTATCTAGTAACATAAAGTAAATATTTTTTTAAACCTAAAATATAGATATTGGGGATCTATATATAAAAGGGTAAGAGAGAGCCTAGGGTATAAGGATGGTAGACTATCTTTAAAGTAGTCCAATTATTTTTGAAACTTAGATAAAACATATACTAAATTTATTATGTTGAGATGTTAAAGATATAAAGTACATATATTCTATATATTACAAGGATAATGAAAACAAGATAGTTAGTTTTGATGTTAACACATATCTATATCTAGAATAAGAAGAAAGTAGACTAGATATGGATTCTAGATCAGTCACGTGATTCTATAAATTATAAATGTGTAGCTAAAAATACCTGCATCAACCTGAGATGGTTGTGTTGATGTTTTTATTTAACTTGTATATAGGTGTACAATCTATAATACCTACTAAAATTATAATAAACCACCTAGATGCTTTTGGGTTCTATGTCATCTTTGCTTTAGTGCATTTACATCTGTGTCATGAACTATCTCTCCTTATCAAATAGCAAAACCCTAATTTTTCATCTTCATAGTGGTTGTGGGAAACATGTGTTAGTGGTCACATAGTTTTGATCTACCCCAAATACCCCTTTGTTAATTATTTTTGACTACATAGCCAATACTCTAAAGAAGGCCTCAAACTTATGTAGTTATCCCCTACATTTTGGCTTGTTGGTGAATCATGCAATGTGTAATAAGTGAGTACAATAGTGACCTAGCTTGTAACTTGGTAAATGTGGCTCATGGAATGTTATTTTAGTGTTTTATACATGTATATGTGTTTTCCCTATGAGTAATATATAAATAAGATAAAATAGGGAATCTTTGTTCACTTAAGCATTTGATTTAATACTTTTAGTACATAGCCTTGGTATTTTATAGGTATTTTTATGTTAGGAATTAGTGAGGGTTGATATTATATTTATACCAATACATTTAAATAATATATCACATTAATGCACTTATACTGACCATAGGAATACATTTCATTTGAAAATTGGATGACTTTAGGGCACTTGACACTTGCATTGGAATAGTACACTTGTTTAGGCATAGACATCTGACTAGAATGAAAGTGTCTAAGTAGTTCAAAAATAGGTTCAAGTAAAAAACTTTTATAGATGGAAGATAATTAGGTTTATTAAAAAAATCAAGATATAATTCTTGGCTCATCATAATGACATTGATAAGACTAATAGATAAACAATTAGGCATAAGAGAGATAGTGTATGCGAGCCTTTCAGTTGCAAGAAAGGTCTAAAAGATGAAGGTAAATCCATGTTATGTATTTTCCATGTACACAATAATGAGATGATATATAATTAATAAATAATTTCAACATTCCCACCCTTTAATCTAGTAATGAAATTACTAGTTTAAAGGAAAATAAATGCATACCTAGGTGTGTATAACACACCACGTCTTTGCTTAAGTCCAACTTGAGTGATTTATTGGTGACTAACCTAAAACCAAAATCATGTTATATTATATAATTATTGTGTATAATATAAAATTTTAATAATTTAAATTTAAAGAGAGCAAGGTTTAGGAGTACACTTATGTATCGATGCAACCGTCTTGACTTTTGGCAATTCGACTTGAAAGATGTATAATTATTAATCATTGAAATTGAGATTATGACATATATAAAATCTATAAAGTGAATATATATATATATATATATATATATATATATATATATATATATATATATATATATATATATATATATATATATATTATAGGATAAATTCACCCAACTTTGTATAAAAGGTGATTTTCCACCTAATAGTTAAGGTTAACTCAATTGTGCAACCCAATCATACTTATAATGTAATGAGTATGAGTGAACCAAATCAGCTCACACTATAAATATGGTGAGGCTGGATGTTGTAGTCAAGTCCAACCTATAAACTTAGAAATATTTATTTATTTAATCACTTAAAACATACTAAAAATTTAACCAACCATTGTAGTATATTTTCTCAATACAGTCCATAAAATTCTAACCTAGTGGGTGATGACAATCCCTAAAAGTGTTTGATATCTAAAACTGATCTAATTTTTCAATTTAGTTTCTTTTCACATATCATATGCACATTATTTATTACTCATGATGAAACTATGTATTATAATGGTACCAATGTATATAATTCTACCACAAATGTGGATCTAAATCATATAAATGTGTAGTTTGGCCAACTATGTATGTGTTGAGAACATGTTTCTAAAACATGCTCCCATTGTATATCATAATATAAGAACTAGTGTGTATGTGTCAAGAACATGTTTCCAAAACATGCCCCACTATAATTTAGGTCTATTTAATAATATATAAGTATATAGAACATGTTTCCAAAACATACCCCCATTGAATCTAAAACTATGACAAATGTAGAAAACATGTTTTGTAAACATTCCCCGAATACAATCTAAATCTATGAAGCAATATGGAAGTCATGCCTCCATGGCATTCCCCCACTAATATGACCCCCTTTTGAGGTGAGGAAAAGTACAAACCAATAGTTACCTTACCTTAAAAGGATAAGATAACCATGTAAAGTGTGAATCTACCACATAGCATATAGAGGGAACATGTCTAGGTAAATATACCATTGAATAATGAAGAATGTGATCACACCAAGTCCTAAGATGCATGATGTAAATCAATATAATTTATAGATAGCAATTTTAAAAGATAAACAAGTAATCATTCACACACACGAGAGCACTCAAAATCAAATCAAAAGATAATGGTCCAAGGAGATCTCAAACTAGGGGTGTGTTCAAATGATACAAAATTTAATGGACATGATTTAGTCAAATGCCCACAAAGTAAGAAATGACATATTCAAATGTCAGCATACAACAACCTATGACATATTCAAATTTCAAAGAGGCAAACAAAGGCATGGGGCCATATAAAATGGAGCATATTCAAATTCTCAAATAATCAAGATAATATCAAGGTAATACACTTAAGTAAGTTCATAAATGAAATCATAAGAAACCAACATAAAACTATCATATTAGTCCCTTGATATATATATTAGCAAAAAATGTTAAGTACATAACATATAAATTACACTAAAAAATGAATAATCATGGATAAATGTATGTGTAAGTGCATATATGATCTAAAACATGATAATGTGAAGTTGCCATAGAATGATTTAACCTAGATACATCATGATCATATAGGTGGATGCCCCCAATATCCAAGATGTGAGTAGAGGGAAAACCCAACATCCAAAAATACACAAATCATGTATATTTGTATGTCTAAATCACAATCAAAAGATATTTGAAAAATGTGTATATAAGAAGTATTAATATGCCATCTATCAACATGGAACCAACCACATATATTCCAAGGAGATAATAGGATATGTAAATGTTGCACATATTTTTGGATTTTTGAAGTTTTTTTTATTTTTTAGGTATTTTTTGAATGTGTGAAGCCTCGCAACCTTAATTTGGATCCTTGAAATTTTTTTAATCTTGGTGGATAAGTTAAAATGGCACATGGTATGTTCCTCCTCATGTTTTACATATTTATTATAAGAACCAATGCTATCATTTAGTATATGGATGCATTTTCCTTTATGAGTAAAATAAAAACCTTGCTGATTTTGGTTAATTTTTATTTATATTTGATATAACCAAAGAGTGACCAATGTAAATTCATATCGATATGTTTGTTTCATAATCCAAACCCATATTTGAATCACTTTAGGACCAAAAAAATTGGTAGTGTTATGTTTCCCAAAGATTTTTTCCAACCTCCTTTGATTTTTAAGTCTTTTAAGTCAAAACCAAGTTGTTGTAAATGTCTTATATTATAAGTAGTTTTTGTTTATGTTCAATATGGTTATGCCAAAATTAATCACCACCCATGAATAATGTTATTATTAAATCTTATTGATGTGGATGGTTTTTGGAATATTCACCTTGGGGTGTTTACATAGGATATGGACCTTGGATTGGTCCATATTGAGTAAACTTTGTAGAGATCTCATATAAAGATTAGGAACTATCAGGATCTAGAACACACACAGCTCTGATACCACTTGTCAGGATCTAGAACACACACAGCTCTGATACCACTTGTCAAGATCTAGAACACAAAGCTCTGATACCAGCTATCAGGATCCTACTCCTTAAGAGCATAATTGATTACCTTTGTATAAGCAACTAAACATGGAATTTAACTAAAAGTAATATGTAACTAGAATTTAGAATCAGCATAGAATATGAGAGACAATACAATATTGTATTAACACTCTTCCAAAAGAAAATACAATGAAGAAATCACACTCTTCCCACACCTCTCAGATGTACAATAATTCTCCCTCAAGAGTTCTCTCTCCCTCAATTACAAACCAACTCAAAACATAGAGTTGTTTCTTCCACCAGTCATTTGTGACAATCAACTCAACTGGTTGTTTTACCTACAATACCAGTCCACCAAGTACTCCAAGTAGATCTCCTTGATCTTGCACACCTATAGATCTAACTGATCTTACTTACCATGTAGATCTCCCTGATCTTGCACAACCTATAGATCAACTAATCTTACACACCTTGAGACAACCAACCCAATTGTTTTTCTTGCCTTCAAGTTGAGGATCTAATCCTTGTCCTTAGACTTTTCCTTAGTCCTTGATTACAATATAGCCCCATGGGTCTATTAAATAGATCCCAAAACAAACAATAATTAGAAATGCAGACTCAAGACTAAAATTAGTCTTTACATGCAAACTAACTGTCCATCTAAAATTAGACTAGTTCTAGAGATGCATGCAAATGCACACACACACACAGGTTGCCGACGTTGGTTCTTGTCTTAACAAATGCCGGCCGACCCCTAACCGATGTCGGTTACTGTGTACAATGAATATGACCGATGTTGGTTGGCCTGACTGACATCGGTTACTCTGACACTCAGCAACCTCCACCATTTGCATAATAGTGAAGCTTTTAGCTCCACAACCTAACAGAAACTCCACATTTTTATTCATAATGTTCATTTGGTAATTCATCTCCTTCTTTTATGTGAGGAATAAAAATTTGGTATTTATAAGGGGATATGTTAAGCTCATTTGGATGAGTAAATATGAATGAAGCATATCTATGCACATCCACATATAAATGGGTAAATGACTCATATTTTTTATACAATGTTATTTCTTTTAATGTAGAAAGAAGACCTCTACTAAAAATGAATTATAACTCCAAATATGAAGGTCTAGATGCTAACTCATATGATTTATTTTTTAATCAAATGGTATAATCTTAAAGGGATTCATCATCACATTGTCTAAAATTTTCCAAATGTTCTAATGTAAGTTTTGACACCTTATGGATATTGAAATCCATGAAGAACACATCTTATAATCATGCAAAAGTGGTTAAGGAACCCTTTTTTAGGCTATAGAACCATTTATGAACCTCATTAGAAATGCTCGTATGAAATACTTTTAGTAATATTTTTTCATATTTTTCCATTGACAAAAAGAATATATAGTTAATAATTTGGTTGAATGGTTCCTTATGACTCAAAAAGAGAGGTAAGTCTATTAGTTCAAAATATTTTGGATGAGGATATTCAAGTATACATTGTGTAAGGTGTTGATTATTGAACGAGGTAACATTTTCATTAGTATTATGGAAATACATTTATATTTGAATTATATAAACCTATTTTTAAAGATCCATAATAGTGATCATCATATAAATAAGATACTCATTGGGAATGGTGGTGCATGTCATAGGTGTTGTCATTGATTATAATCCAAAACCTCTCTTGAATCTATGCATATTAGTACCATCATCCTTATGGATAACAAGTGCAAGTTCAGAATCACTAAATTTGTGAAATTTGGTAATGGTATTGGATGTTTAAATTTTTGTGTCCTTGGTATATAATTTGAAAATCTTGCTCCATTCACCTTTTGTAGAGTATAACAATTGGTATTGGGGGGAGTTAGTAAATGCACCTTTTTGGTATAGTATAAATTATTTTTGTTGTCACTTATATTTTCACCCTTTGAGGAGATGTCTTAGCTCTTCTCATCCAAGTGGCATAATTGAAACACCTCTAGGTTGTGGGTGAGCCTAAGAATGAGGTGAATCTCTTGATAGGGATAGATCCCTTGATGTACCACTTTTGGATCACTACTACACCTATGTTTGCAAGGGAAAATGGAGAGAAAACTAAAATTAAACTTTCCTAAAGGTAGTGATACACCAAATTGATTGATGACTACCAACCAGTTGAATTTCACACATGAGACCAAGAGACTAACTAAATACACTTCTCTAATCTAAATCTTCTCACATCAGTATTTCATTATGAGGTTGTGATGAATGTTTAGGCTAAGAAGACTAGACAAGAGGCCTATAATGGCACTATTTGAATATAATAACTCACTCAACCTTGACACATCATAAAAAACTTCACATGACCTACAAGAAGAAGATTTTAAGCTATAAATTGGTGTGAGAATGAGATGACAATGTTAAGGAAAAAATAGTCATCACTAAGCAAGATCAATCATTCAAGTGAACACATTATGAATAGTCATATAATAGTTAAAATCATTAGTCTTTATTGATCCATGGTATGTAAATGAGTAGGGATTTACCATACTCAGGTGAAACATATTTTACAAAGGCTAAAATGGCTAGTTCTTATAGAACTTGAGAGAGAGGAGAGAAAGAAGAATTCCAAAGGTCACAAGGAAAATTTTTAATCTGATAAAATTAGTTGCATGTGCATGAGAAGATAATGTGAAACTGATCATGTAAATTTAAAAGAGGCAAGTGTCACCCCAACTCATGAAACTCTTGAGATGTGGAATGAAATTCCTTTTGCTAGCTCAAAAAACTATCTTCATCATTAACCCCTATTTTAATGTCACAAAACTAACTAGGGATAGGTATAATGCTTGGATTGAGGGGAGAGGGTTAAAAACATGTCTCTTCATGAATTGGTTGTAGTCCTGATCATCTAAAAGTGAGTTGTCACCATCTACAATAAAAGAAAATGCCTCTTTCACACACCTTGTACACTTGGCTTCCAAAATGTATTTATTTTTTCATTAAAATAAATAAAATGGATTATATGACACTTTTCAAGACCCTCCATGGCCTTAGAGGCATCAATCACACCTTAAAAAGGTTTCCACTTCAAGTTTTCACACTTCTCACCATCATCTTGACTATGGTAATTTTGACTGGTTAAGATGAGAGTTTTTTTAGGAACACTTAGGAGTTTTTAAAAATCATTAAATGTATATGGGTATTTATCTTAAGTCTATATATTCTTCCCAAAGTTTATTTCATCTCTTTAAAACTCCTAAAACTTGCACATTTCACAAAATAGTCAAGAAAAGTAGTTTTCTACCCTATCTATATGGATTTTGTACAACTCATCCTAATGTTAGGGACACTAAATAAGTATTATACAACATCAAATTATTTTTTTTGGAAAAATATTTCATTTTGGTTCATTATCTCTTTATTTTTCCACATCAGGTCTAGAGTAAGGGTTTAGGAGGGTTTTAAGCAGTTTTAGACTCTTAAGCTTTGTTCATGAAGATTGGACATTGGAACTGCCAACCAATTCCAAAAATTAAAATTTTATGACCCTTTTCAACACCTCCAAACATATTTTATCTCCATGAAAATATTTAGAGTAGATACAAGCACTCAAAGTTGCCTTATTGAGCTCTTTTCTCCATTTCCTGTAGGCTTGGATTGTCTATGAGCCAAAAGTGGATTCCTCTATGATTTACCTACATTCCAATAGTTTTTAAACATATAATATTCCCCAATATTCATGTTTAAATTTATTATAAATATCATCTCATTCTATAATTTAAGTTGACCTTTCATTTGGACTCTAGGCATAACCATGCCTCATAAGCCTGTCTGCATTTTTGAGGGTTTAGACCTCCCTAATGGGATTATTATATATATGAAAGTTTATTCAAAATTTAATATGTGTATTTCAAATTCTTACACCTCTATTCAATTCTAAATCATTCCCTATCTCACCCCTTTACCTTCCTTTCCCAGTACTATAGGGTTTATGCACAAAGGGAGTGCCCTCTATCTGAGACAAAATAGAGGGCACTCCCCTATTTTCTCAAAAAATGGTGGTTATTTAGGGAGATTATAAAATATATAAACATGTTTTTTAAAAACTTTTAGTTCTTTTTTAGGTCATTTTCTCCTCAAAAATCTTTAAAACCCAAGACAAACCTATGTGAAGTGGATTGTATGTAGGGTTTCCTCCAATGGATTGTGTGTTATTTATTTAGAGTCTTTCATTTGATTTGTATCTACCCTAAGAGTTACATGAGACTATTATTATTCTTATTAATTTTTTATAACTTTCATTCATCCCTCCAAACTTTCACATATTCATCATACTATTTTCCTAGTCAAGACTATGTGTAACTTCTGACTATGTTTTACTTTAATGTACTGCATTTATAGGTTACTTTACATGATTTGACTTGAGGACAGTGTCTAAAAACTTCCATAGAGTCCCTTAGTATCATTTTTTATTTGTTTTAATTCATTTTTCTCATCTTTAATATTTTTTATACCTCATCAAAAACCTAATTCCTTAGCTCTCTACCCCTCTTAGTCAGCTACAACTGACTATGTGGGGTCTTGTAGGTGAATGATCTATATGTAAGGCACCTGTAGGTGTTTATATGACCAAAACTCAATTTAATAACTTATAATAATTTTATTTATGCTTAAAAAGTTCCACATCATTATATAAGGTAACTATCATCTAGGTTCATGAGAAAGAAACACCTTGTCAAACTTTCACCTTAGGTTGGTTGTAGGTGACTAATTTCAAATGAGAGGACTCCTGTATGTGTGTCGATTAGACCCAAAAAATTTAATATCAACCTCTAATAATGGTATTTATTATCATTTATATGTATTTCACGTGATAATGTCATTTATCATGAATAATATTCCTTATTTTACACTTTGGGATGTTAGGGAGCTTCTTTAGAGCTCAAAACATGTAGATGTTATTGACTGAGTTCAGTGTATAAAAGGGAAACTTTTGGACTATAAATAACCAATATCTACTATTTATCTACCCTTAAACCTTAGTATATAGTTCTTCATATGTGGATACTATAATACAAACACATTAGGGTACATCAAAACTATTGGTAACTTGGTAATAAGATCTCAACAAAAATCTTGGGTACTTTGTTTTCCTATTTTAGGGAAAAGGTCCTTAAACCAATCTTTTCACCTTTGGAGATAATCTCCCACTTCTATTCTATCAATATCACACTTTAAATATGTATTATATTCTCTCACCACATTATAGGACTTTAAATATGGTTCCATATCATGCTTCAACACTCCAAAATGACTTCTTAGTTCTCTATTAAGCCACTTGTAGGTGGTTATTTCAAAGTACAGGTAGTATATATAAGTGTGGACAAGGTGTAGTGTCTTTGAATTTAAAATGGGTTTTGACCTATCTCCAAGATTTAAAATATACTCCCTTCATTGTATATAATCCTATCCAACTTAGATGTTCCCTCTCAACATGATTTCTCTTCATCAGAGCACTTATACATGTACGTTAATGGTAGGAAATTATGAGTGACTGTGTTAATTATCATAGTCTATCCTCTAACAAGTGAAAGGATTTAATTTATAATTAATAATATGATAGTTTATTAAATATTTAAATTCCATATTCATACCTCTATGGACATGTTAAAAACCTTAACCCAACTCACTCAGTTTACTGTACATCATAGTCATGGAGTGAACTGTCTACATAGTGCTTATGACTGCAATTCCATAAAAAATTGTTTTGAGAGTGAAATTTAAATGGGAGGAGATATATATAAAATTTGAAACATGTGAATAAAATTATTTTCACCCCCTGAAATCACTTCTAAAACATGAGGATCTTGAAAATGGTAGAAACATGACTGTTATCTTAAAATGAGACTAGTCTACAAACCTAAGATGATTTTCCCATAAAAACACATTAAAACATTAAAATAAGCATGTAGATAATTATAAGGGAGATATTACATCATCTATAATCAATTTCATCAATTTTATTTTACAAAATCATACAAATAAGAGTAAAACCTATAGGTTGCATAGATTGTCAAGTAAAATAGATGGGTTGACTCCTTAGGAATGGTTCATAAAGTAAATCCCACCATTTATCTAAAAATAATCATAAAATTTAATATTAATGAGTCTATAATACACCCCCAAGATCAATTTTCTTGAAACCTTCCCTACTAGTCATACCATCTAAAATCTTGAGGGCCATTCTTGCTTGCCAAGCCTAGTGGAAGAAGAGAGAAGAAATTTTATTCATATATTGAAGATTCTGATAAAACTGATCATTAGAGTAAGTTTTTTAAATTCAAAGGGACACTAATGAAGTTTCATAAACTATAGGATGTTGTAGGGTCTGTACACCTCATTAAAACTCCTCTTTTTCCAAGAAAATTTCTCTTTTTTCAGAAAAACTACTATTTTTTAGTTAGAAATAGTTAGTTAAGAATTATTAGGACACATGGGGCATTAAATCACATTTTTACACCTTCACATTTATCAAGGAGGATGTATAACTCATTTAATGCTCTATTTTAACCCCCAAAATGACTCAAAAAGACATAAATATTGAAAATGACCAAGACCAAGGCTAATGTGACATGAAAAGATATAAAATGACCTATAATAAACTTTATGACATAATATTAGACCCATAAAACACCTAAACAACAATTTTTTACCTATAAGGGTCCCAATTTGACCTATAGGGTTAAATTTGGTCAACAAATTGGTGACTCATATGGGTAGCATGCTTGTTATGATAAATATTAGTAGCCTTATTAGTCCATTAGGCTTAGGGAATCATTTGGAGTCTAAAACACAATAAGAGGAATTTGACCATTGACAACAAGGTTTGATCAAGATAAGACCTATTGACTACCTCAACCACAAAAAATAAATTAAAAAAACTAACAAGACACACACACACACACACACACACACACAGATGTGCTCAAGGCACTTAGGGAAATAAAAAAAGCAAACCACCATGTACAAATAAAAACTAATCATACCTCCCTTTCTAGGATCAAAATTAAAATTCCTTTTATTTCCTTCTTTATGAGATGAATCATAGTGCCAAGCATGTTGCTTTTGGATTGGATACATGATATATCAGACCTAGTCCTTGGCACTTCACTTGCTATGATCTATAATAGATCATATTCAAATAGGTCTCTAATGTAAATGTGTTTCTCTTGGATTTATATAGATACCTCATCTTACTACCCATTCTTCATCTTATGATCAACTTGCATCTTCCTTGTAGGCATGATTTTAAGAGTAGTTTCTTGTTCTTTATAAGATTGAGGCCAATAGAAGATTATTTTGAACTTCAAAGGTTGAGATAAACATTTCTCTAGCTCATCTATGACATTTTTAAAAATGTGATCTTGATTACCATCAGTTGCAATTAGCTATAAGTAAGTTGTAGACCCATTGAGAGATTCAAACTCATTGCAAATACTTACAAAATACTACCACAAATCCATATCTTCTCTTTAATTAGCATCATGAAGGTGAAAAATAAGTAAAGATCTTTCATTCTCTTCTTTAGAATCCAAAAGGATTTCATCCAATATTTCTTCTTTGACATAAGGAAGGCATTCTTCATTATCAACACAATAAGAAGACTCAACACAAGGACTCACTTCTTCTTCATCATTTAGGACCTCTTGAGGCATCTCAAGTTGTATCTCAACTATCATAACCTAAATTTATTTCTCAAAGGATACAATATATTCAATCTTGTTTTCCTTCTTGGTGATTCCAAGACTAGGCATCTTGAAATCAGGTGACTTAATCCAATGAGGTAGCCAAGGAGTTATATTTTCCTCAAGCAAAAGTTATAAATTCTTCTCAACCAAATGTTCCTCTTTAGGTTCCCATTTCATAGGTATATTAAGGCAAAGGGTGATTAGGTGAGGATAAGATGAACTAGTTGGTGTAGGTGGAAAATAGGACTCAAAATTATATTGAGAATGAATTGTAGGGGATCCTTTTGGAAGCTATTAAGGAAGGAGAGGTAGACCTGGAGTTAAAATAGCTTAGTTTTCTTCCTTCCATTTGAAAATATCTTCATTGAAATCTGATTTGGCTTGAGTAATCTCTTGAGGAAGGTTATATGGGGTGTGTTTGGGCATAGGATCTTCTTTTGGCTCTAAACCTTCCATCACACCTTGACTCAACAATTTCATTCTCAAATCTAACTATTCAATTTGCTTGGCTAGGTTCTCTTGGAAAAGTCTCTCTTGAATTTTACAGGCATATTCATGAGGATAAGGAGTACAAGAGGTCTAACATATAAAATAAGAGGTATCTTGAGGAAGGATGGGATGGGTTTGCATAGGATCAAGATCTTTTTCAACCTCACTCTTTATCTAGGATTCTACCCTCTTTCTTTCCCCATGATTCCACTACCTTATTCCAACTTACAATGTTAGTATTAGGATTCTCTTATTGAGGTAGTAATGTAATTTTAGGAGTGGATGAATTGTTTAAGAAACTTTGGATCTCCTTAGGCTTGGATTCTCTACCTTGTCTCCAACTTATAATCTCATATCTAGAGGTATCTTCTTGAGGTGGGGATATAATGGAAGAGGATAATGAGGGCTTGAAATACTCTTCCTTTTCTAATTATATGGATTGATACATTTACTTATTTTCTAACTCAATATGACCATCAATATTTACTTTAAAAATAAGGTTTGTCTTTCCAACTCTCTCTTCTAACTGATTGGGAAAAGGATGACTTTGATAAGCTTGATTGGGTTCATAAGTAGGGGTCAAGTAGGACTGATAGAAATCTTGGGAAGGTGGATATGAGGTCTGATGGACTTGTTGAGGCTAATCTTCATGAATTATTAACCTATCTTCTAAATATGCAACCAAGCCACCCACATCTAGCATCTCACTTGTGAGCCTTTGCCAATTTTCTCTCTTAATAGGTTCCCACTCTCTTTCAACTAGCTCTAATGCATATCTCACATTATGAATGAGATAACTAGGAACATCTAGACCATGTCCCCTTTGTGTATCAAGATCTATCATGTACCTCTCATAATCCAAGAGAGTTTGCTTTAAATTAGAAATGAACTGATTTAAAAAGTGACTTTCAACACATCAGCCTTTGGAGGCATCTATCCAAGCATCAATGTTGAATCTAAAGTTACATAAACTAGTCAAGCAGCCTAGTTTTTCCTCTTGAAGATTATTGTTAAATGTTTCTTTATGTTCTTTCTTCCTAATGAATTTCCATGGCTAGTTTTGGTGTTGAGTATTGATTTACACAAATTGGTGTGGTACCTCAAGATTATGTAATTCCCTATAATCCTTTGTATGAACCTTGTCAACCTTATCATTATCCTTACCAACCCAAATATGACCCTTATCAACCTTCTCATGATTTTTATCAGTCCTATAACCAACCTTTTCAATATCTTGCTCCTCCTAGTTAATCACCAAAAATCTTTTAACTTCTTAAATAATGAGGCCCATCAGGTGTGCCAATAAATATTTTCACTTAGATTTTCACCCTTTGAGGATATATCTTAGATCTCCTCATCAAAGTGGCATAATTAAAACACCTCTAAGCCATGGGTGAGCCTAAGAATGAGGTGAATCTCTAGATAGGGCTAGTTTTATTGATGTACCACTTTTGGATCACTACCACACCTATGTTTACAAGGGAAAAGGGAGAGAAAATTGAAACTAAAATATACTAAAGGTGGTGATACACCAAAATTATTGATGACTACCAACCAACTACATGTCACACATTAGACCAAGAGACTAACTAAACATACACTTCTCTAATCTAAATATTCTCACATCAATATTTCATTATGAGGTTGTGATGAATGTTTAGGCTAGGAGGACTAGACAAGAGGCCTATAATGGAGATATTTGAATATACTAACTCACCCAACCTTGAAACTCCATAGAACACTTCACATGACCTACAAAAAGAAGCTTTCAAGCTAAAAATATGTGTGATAATGAGACAACAATGCTAAGGAAACAATAATCATCACTAATCAAGATCAATCATTCAAGTATACATAATATGAATAGTCATCAAAGAGGAAAAATTAGTATTATTTATTTATCCATTGTATACAAATTAATGGGGCTTCTCCATACTTAGGTGGAGCATATTTTCCAAAGGCCAAAATGGTTAGTTATTATAGAACTTAAGAGAGAGGAGAAAAGAAAGAAGTACAAAGGTCACATATACACTTGTCAAGATGATAAAATGAGTTACATGTGCATGAGAAGATAATTTTAAACTGATCATGCAAATTTAGAAGAGGAAAATGGCACCCCAAGTCATGAAACTCTTGAGATTTAGTGTGAAATTCCTTTTGTTGGCTCAGAAAACTATCTTCATCATTCATCCCTATTGGAACATCCCAAAACTAACTAGGGATAGTTTTAATGATTAGATTCAGGGTAAATAATTATATACATGCCTCTCCATGAATTGGTTGTAGTCATAATCATCTAAATTATTATAAAAGTGAGTAAGCACCATCTATAGTCAAAGAAAACTCCTCTTTCACACACCTTGTACATTGGCCTCCAAAATGGATTTATTTTTCCATGAAAATAAATATAAGGTATTGTATTACACTTTTTAAGACCCTTCATGGCCTTAGAGGCATCAAGTACACCTTTAAAAAGTTTTACTTAAAGTTTTCACACTTCTCACCATCATGTTCACTATGCCAATTTTGGTTGGCTATGATAAGAGCTCTGGTAATCACACTTACGAGTTTTTATGAATCATTAAATTGAAATTTATAGTTATCTTATGTCTCTATCTTCCTCCCAAAGTTTATTTCATCTTTTGAAACCTCCTAGAACTTGCACAATGCATAAAGCAATCAAGAAAAGTAGTTTTATACCATATCTATATGGATTCCATACAACTCATCCTAATGTTAGGGATCTTGAATAATTATTCTAAAACATCTAATTATTTTTATGGTTAAAATATTCCATTTTTTTCATAATCTCTTTCAATTTCCACATCAGGTCTAGACTAAGGGTTTAGGAGAGTTTTAAGTAGTTTTAGGCTCTTAAGCTTTATTCATGAAGATTGAATATTGGAACTTACAACTGATTCCAAAAATTTAAATTTTATTACCCTTGTAAACACCTCCAAACATCTTTTATATCCATGCAAATCTTCAAAGGAGATGCAAGCACTCAAATTTGCCTTATCAATCTTTTTTCTCCATTTCTTATAGGCTTGGACTGTTTCTGAGCTAAAACTGGCTTCCTCTATGATTTACCTACATTCCAATATTTTTTACACATATTATATTCCACTATATACATTTATAAATTTATTATAAATCTCATCTCATGCTAGACTTGAAGTTGACCTTTCATTTGGACTCTAGGCATAACCATGCCTCATAATCATGTCTGCAATTTTGAGAGTTTATACCTCCCTAATGGGATTATTCATTATATGAAAGGTTATTAATAATTTAATAGGTTTTTTAAACATCTTAAACCTCTATTAAATTCTCAATCAATCCTATCTCACCTCTTTACCTTCCATTCCCAGTACTGCAAGGTGTATGCACAAAGGGAGTGCCCTATGTTTGAGAAAAAATAGAGGGCACTCCCCTATTTTATCAGACAATGGTGGTTATTAAAAGAGACTATAAAATATATTAACATGATTTTTACCAATTTTAAGTTCTTTTTTATGTCATTTTCTCCTCCAAAATCTTTAAAACCCAAGATAGACCTGTGTGAAGTGGACTGTATGTAGGGTTTCCTCCAATGGATTGTGTGTTACTTGTTTAGAGTCTTTCATTTGATTTGTATATAACCTAAGAGTTCCATGAGACTATTATTATTTTTATTAATATTTTATAACTTTCATTCATCCCTCCAAACTTTCACATATTCCTCATACCTTTTACTTGGTTAAGACTATGTGTAACTTCTGATTGTGTTTTGCTTCAATGTATTGCACTTGTAGGTTACTTTGCATGATTTGACTTGAGGATAGTGTCTTAAAACATCCATATAATACCTTATTATCATTTTTTAATTTTTTTAAATAATTTTTCTCATCATGCCTATTCTATACCTCATCAAAAACCTAATTATTTGGCACTTTACCCCTCTTAGTTAGCTATAGCTAACTATGTGGGGTCATGAAGGTGAATGATCTATATGTAAGGCACACATAGGTGTTTATATGACCAAAACTTAATATAATAACTTATCTTAATTTTATTTATAACAAAAAATTTCCACATCATCCTCTAAGGTAACTATCATCTAAGTTCATGAGAAAGAAACACCTTTTCAAAATTTCACCTTAGGTTGGTTGTAGGTGACTAATTTCAAATGAGAAGACCCCTGTATATGTGTAGATTAGACCCCCATAATTTCATATCAACCTATAATAATGGTATTTATGCTCCTTGATATGTATTTCACTTGATAAGGCCATTTAATCATGAATAATATGCCTTATTTACACTTTGGGATTCTAGAGACCTTCTTTAGAGCTCAAAACCTGTAGATGTTATTCACTAAGTTTAGTATATAAAAGGGTAGGTTTGGGCTTCTCAATAACGAACCTCCACTAGTTATATACCCTTAAAAAAAATTATATCTTTCCTCCTATGTGGATAATATAATACAAACACATTAGGGTGCATCAAAACTATTGGTAACCTGATCATAAGATCTCAACAAAAAGCTTGGGTGCTTTTTTTTCCTATTTTAGGGAAAAGGTCCTTAAACCAGTCTTTTCACCTTTGGAGATAATCTCCCATTTCCATTTTATAAATATCACAATTTAAATAGGTATTATATGCTCTCACCACATGCTATGAATTTAAATATGGTTCCATCTCATGCTTCAACACTCCAAAATGACTTCTTAGTTCTCTAGTAAGCCACTTGTAGGTAGTTATTTCAAAGTACAAGTAGTATATATAAGTGTGGACAAGGTGTAGTGTATTTTAATTTCAAATAAGTTCTTACATGTCTAAAATATTTAAGATATACTTCCTTAATTTTATATAATCTTATCCAACTCAGATGTTCCCTCTCAACATGATTTCTCTTCATGAGAGCACCTATACATATACGTTAATGGCAAGAAACTATGAGTGACTATGTTGATTGTCACAGTCTCTCCTCTAACAAGTGAAAGGATTTAATTTATCATTAATAATATGAGAATTTATTCAATATTTAAATTCCATATTCATACCTCCATGGACATGTTAAAAACCTTAACCCAACTCACTCAATTGATTATACATGACAGTCATGGAGCCAATTGACTACATAGTGCTTATGACTGCAATTCCATGAAATATTGTTTTGAGAGTGAACTTGAAATGGGATTATATCAAGATAACATTGGAAACATGTGAATAAACTTATTTTCACCCCCTGTAATCACTTCTAAAACATGAGGATCTTGAAAATGGTGGAAACCTACCTATTATCTTCAAATGAGACCAGTATACAAAACTCAGATGATTTTCCCATAAAAACACCTTAAAAAATAAAACCAAGAATGGGGATAATTATAGGGTAGATATAAAATAATATTTAATCAATCTCAATAATTATATTATATTGAATCATACAAACAAGAGTAAAACCTACAGGGTGCATAGTTTGGCAAGTAAAATAGATGGGTCAACTTCTTAAGAATGGTTCATAAATCATAGGCCATAATTCCTCTATAAAAAAACATAAAATATAATCTTAATAAGTTTATAATACACTCCTAGTATAAATTTTCCTAAAACCTTCTCAATTAATCGTACCATTTGAACACCTAAGGGTCATTCTTGCTTTCCAATCCTAGTGGAAGAAGAGAGAAGCAATTTTCTTCATTTCTTGAAGATTCTGATTAAATTGATCACTAGACTAAGTTTTTTGAAGATCAAGGAACACTCATAAAGTTTCATAAACTATAGTAGGCCATATAAGTATATACACCTCATTAAAACTCCTCTTTTTCCAAGAAAATTGTTGTTTCTTCTGAAAAACTTGCCACTTTTTAGTTAGAAATGGTTAATTAAGACTTCTTAGGACACATGGGGTGTGATATCACCTTTTTACACCTTCAAATTTCCCAAGGTTGTTGTAAAACTCATTTAATTCTCTATTTTGACCCCTAAAATGACTCAAAAAGACATAAATATTGAAAATAACCAAGACCAAGACTAATGTGACATAAAAAGATATAAAATGGCCTATAATAAACCATATGACCTAATATTAGACCCATAAAATACCTAAAAACAATTTTTTAACTATAGGGGTCCCAATTTGACTTGTAGGGTCAAATTTGGTCAACAATTTTCATGAATGAATCTTTTAGGAGATAAATATCTCTTAGTTTAAAGATCTTCGTTGCAAGATTTGAAATAATTAGGAGACTTTATTAGTTTATGTTTTTAATTTTCCCCTCTTTTTGGTTCCTTAAAGTTACTTGGTAAAGATACCATGGTGTCATGTTTAACATTTCAAAATGTCAAATTAAGGGGAAAAGGAATCATTACCCTTGAAAAGGGGGATATTATTCATAAATGTTAGAATTATGGGGGTCTGAATTAATTTATTTGAATAAATATCTTCCTTATATGTAATTTGTAAATCTATCATAATTGTTTTATGTATTTTTTAGATATTTTAATGATCATATGAAGGATCATCTTGGTCTTGTGTATCCACTTTTGGGGTATAACATGCATGAATGGGTATGATTAAATAACTTGCCTTATTGGTGACTCGTGGATTTTTTTAAAAATATCAAACCTTGTTGATTTGTATTATATTTAAGAGATATAAGGTGGGTTATACCTTTTTCATTTTTTACCAATCCTTTCTTTTGTATCTATATTTGATCAAATAATAAAGGCCAAATCATATGATGGTAGTGTAGGAAGTATGAGTAAATTCTCTTTATCTTCCTTAATATGGATCAACTTATCTCTTATAATGGAGGGATAATTGACCTAATTATAAGGATGATAGCTACCACCATTCAAATATTTGAGATTAGACACTTTAGCATTTAGAAGAATACAATAGTAGTCAATTTTTACCCCTTATTTGATAGAAAGTTTGAGATTTTTGTAATCATAGTCATCAAATCAATCAATATCATCCATGATAAGGGAGATAAAGAACACAAATATTAGGACAAAGAATGTAAGAAACATCTTTTATGGTATGCTTAGGCAAGAAAAATGTTCAAAGATCAGGTTCACCAAGTTTTTGACCTTAAAATGTAGATATGGAGGATCTAGGGTTAAAGGGGTAAGAGATAGCCTAGCGAAAGAGGATAGTAGAATATCTCTAAAGTAACCTAATTGTTTGTTAAACTCAGATAGAAAATATATTGAATTTACTATGTTAAGATTCTAAAGATAGAAAGTACATATATGATAGATATTATAATGATAATGAGAACTAGATACTTATATGGTTGTGATTATAATACAAATCTAGATCTAGAATAGAAAGAAAGTAGAATACATTTGGATTCTAGATCAGTCATCTGATTCTAAAAATTATACCTCTACAGTTTTAGACACATCAACTTAGAACATTTGAATCATTGTTGCTATCTAACCTGGATGTAGGTATTTATTATGAAATACCTACTAAAACATGATGCAACCACCTAGATGATTTTGGGTTATATTTCACCTTCACTTTGGTGCATTTAGATCTAGGTCATAGACTGCTTCTCCTTGTCAAATAGGAAAACCCTAGTTCTTCATCTTCATAATGGTTGTGATAAAAATGAGTTAGTGGCCACATAGTGTTGTGCTACCCTAAAGACCCCTCAATTAATCAGAATTACCTACATAGCTAATACTCTAAATAATGCCTCAAAATTATGTAGTTTTCCCCTATATGTTGGCTTGTGTGTGAATCATGCAATGTATGATAAGCAACTACAAGAGTGACCTAGATTTTAACTTATAAATTATGGCTCATGGAATACTCCTTAAATAATTCAGACTTATAGATGGGTTGTCCCTAAAAGTGATGTGGAAATAGGAAAAAATAGGGAAACTTTGATCACTTTAGTGCTTGATTGAGTGCTTTTGGCAAGTAGCCTAGGTATTTTATAGGTATGTCTATGTTAAAAATGAATGAGGATTGATATTATTTTTAAACTAATCTATTTTGATAATATCTCACATTAAAGCACTTTGGTCAACCATTAGAATACATTTCATTTTTATATTGGATGGCCTTAGGGCAATGGACACTTACATTAGAATAGGAAACTTGCATCGATGTAGGCATCTGACTGGGAAACAAGTGTCTAGGTAGATGGAAAATAGGTGTAGGTCCAAAAAATTTAGCGATGGAAGATAATCATGTTTATAGCATTCTAGGTAAGATAAAATGCCTAGGTCATTAGAATGGCATTGGTTAGACTAAACAATAAGTAATTAGGCATAACAAGATAGTGTACGTGATTTTTTTGGTAGCGAGAAAGGTCTAAAAGTTGAAGGTACATCCTTGATATGTATTTTTTAAGTGTATAAGATTGAGGTGATATATAATTCATAAATAGTGTTTCTAATATCATAAATGTAAAAGCTAGTGTATGCCAAGTATTTTTATATTTTTGTGTTATTTGAATTTTTTTTATTTTCTTTGCATTTTTGCATATTTAAATTTTAGGGTGAAAATAGCTAGTCCCATAAGTCCTCACACTTGAGAGGTAAAGGTGTAAACACTATTTCTAAATTAGATAGCACCTTAGTCTTGTACATTTGGAAAATACATATCATGGATGTACCTTCTAATTCTCGACCTTTCCCACTACCAAAAGGCTCACATACATTATCACTTTATGCCTAATTACTTATCTCTTAGTTTGACCAGTATTATTTAGATGACTTAGACCTTATATCTGGCCCAAAATGTTTTAAACCTACTTATCTTCCATCTCTACAAGTTTTAGACTTGCATTTATTTTCCAACTACCCAAACACTTGTGTCCCAATTAGACACCTACATCGGTGTAAATTCCCTTACCCAACACAAGTGTTCAGTGCCCTAAAGTCATCCAATTTATAAATTAAATATATACCTATGGTTAGCCTAAGTGCTTTAATGTGATTTATTCTCCAAAGGGATTTGATATAAATACATGATCAATCCTCATTCATTCCTCACCTAGCAACTTCTTACCTACTCACAAGGAAACTAAGCACATACCAAAAAACACTCAATCAAGCACTCAAGTGAGTAAATCTTAACTATTTTATCCTATTTCCATGTTAGTCATAGGGATAACATACATATAGGTCTAAATTATTGAAGAAGTATTCCATGAGCCACATTTTCCAAGTTACAAGCTAGGTCACACATTGCATGATTCATAGAAAATCCAACCCATAGGGGAAAACTACATAAGTCTACGGCCCTCTTTAGAATATTGGCTATGTAGGTTGTGCTCATTGAGAGAGGGATATTTGGGGTAGCTCCACATCATGTGCCCACTAACCCAATTTTTTCATAGCCACTATTAATATGAATAACTAGGGTTTTGTCATTTGATAAGGAGTGGTAGTCCTTAACCCAGATATGAACTCACCAGAATTAAGGTGACATAAAACACAAAAGTATCTAGGTGGTTACATCTAATTTCAATATTTATTTTATACTAGACATCTAGATATAAGTTAGACATTAGTTGATGCAACCATCCAAGGTTGATACAAGTGTACAAAACTATAGAGGTATAATTTCAAAAATTAGGGAACTAGTCCAAAATCCAAATCCTTTTGCTTGTCCTAGATCCAGATCTATATTAGCATCAAAATCAGCTAAGTATTGTTTCCATTATCATTAAAATTTCTAACATAGTTTTACTTTCTATCTTTATCATATCTCAGCATAATAAATTCATTGTATATGTTTATCTGAGTTTGGAAAACAATTATCCTACTTTAGAGATAGTCTACCATCCTTGTTCCCTAGGCTATCTCTACCCCTTTAACCCTAGATTCCCATATCTATATTTTATGATTAAACATTTAGTGAGATTGATTCATATGAATGCAACATTTTTTTAATTCCTAGGGTTTCAATTTATTATTCAAAATTCTATAATTTTTAATTTGTAAGCAATGGAAAATAGTAATAAAAAAACCATTTTCAAATGGAAGATAAAGAAGCATTGATCACTCATCTCAAAAATAACAAGGGATTCATAAATACATTTTTGTATATTATAAGAGATGAAATAAATAAGCATGATAAGGATAAGGATTACTCACCTAATGATGGTGAATCCTTAGAGGGTACTATAACTAATTATATACCAATCAATCTACCTACATCTAGTGGATGCATGGATTATGTCTTCCAACCTTTGTTTCTTGAAAATGTTATTGCTACGTTTACTATGGGGTTAACAAATGCTTCAACTCAAATTCTAGTTTCATGGCCTATTACTACTCAAACTATATTCATATCCCCTTTGGTGACTACTCATATTGGTATTTTAAATCCCAATAGGTCTATAGTGCAAACTCTTATTCAAGTTATAAAGACCTTGGAGGACAAGGTCAGAAATAATAAACAAAAGGCTTTAAAGTCTCTTCATGATATTGATTATAAATATGTGTTACATAACCATCTTACACCTAAAATATATTTACACCCCTTACCAACTAGTTTTATTTCACCTAATTTCACATTTTTTGATGGAAAGGATGATCCTAAACAACATTTTGATCTTTTTATGCGACATGACTTGATTATGCCTCAAGTGATAAACTTTTGACCAAATTATTTATAAGAAGCCTCAAGGATTATGCTTTGAGGTGGTTTTATGATTTACCTCTTTAATCATTAAAGGAATTCAAACCTCTTGTTGATTAATTTTTATCACACTTCTCTATTAATATTACCAAAAAGGTTTCATATGCCTAGATTACAAAGATCAAACAAGGAACCAATGAACATATTAATGAGTATGTCTTTAGGTATAATACAATATTAACTAAAATGACCAATCATATGGTACATAAATATCTTCAAGACATCTTTAAGAAAAGTTTGCTCTCCCCTACATAAGTCTATTATTTTCAAAAAGTTCAAATATTTTGATGGATTATGCCATATTTTTCATGATCATGAAATGAAACTTATCTAATTGAATAAAATTAAGTATGTAAAAAATACACTGATTACATCTACATCTAATACCAAGTTTAATATCAAACCAATTTATAAGGTCAAACATCCTGAGCCTTAAAAAAAACCACCATGATTAATGTGGTGTCACAACCACTTAATTGACTTGTGTTATCTAATCCACCATAGAGACAATTTTAATGCTTACCTAAGTCTCCCACTTAATTACTTTTGTGGATTGTAGAGTGTCATATTTTATCTCTCCCTCATCCTATAGAGGTTGATATGAGTAGACTTCTACCCAAAGGGTATGATGTGAATGCTTATTATGACTATCACCAAGGCCCTAGGAATTTTATGAACAAATGTTTTATTTTGAAGCATAATATCTAAGACCTCATTAATGACCAAAAAATTACATTTGATGATCCTCCAAATGAATCAATTTCACAAATTGGTGATCACTATAAATATAAAATATTTAACAATCCTTTGTAAGACTATTTACAGAAGGATCTATAAGTACAAATGGCACATAATGTACATCCTCCTCCATCTCATTATGAGCACCCATTGGATGGGATTATTGGTACCTATACATGGCATATACCTATTATGGTTCAGAAACCTTCTATTATTTTAGATGATAGTGAGATTAGGGATGATGAATCAAATATTCATTCCTTATTCATTTGAGCATACCTTGACCATCATCATATACATAGTGTTATGATTGATAATGGTATAATCAATAATATTTATACTATGACATTACTTATGCATTTGGTTTATAAAAATCATGATTACATCCTTTAACCAAATCAATTAGATAATTTGACATTACCTCAAAACATCTTGGTGAGATTATCTTACCTTTACAAGTAGGTCCCACACATGTGGCTACTACCTTCTCAATTATCCTTTCCACAGGTGTCTTAGATATTTTATTGGGACAATATTGGATACATTCACTCTAATTAGTACCTTCTAAAGTGCATAGGTATGTTAAATACATTCATTTTAATGGGTTAATTATATTTTCTAAATTCCATGTGAACATCCTCTTGAGCTAGATAAATTTATACCCAACCAGTTAATTATCAAACCTTGTAAGGTTAATCTTCCAAAAAAGGGTAAGCAATAGGCAATCCCCTTTAATAGTCAACTAGTAATTGAGAGGCCACTACATTATAGATCCATAGTGGGTTTCATGTAATCTTTATCTACTACACACCATATTTAGACATCTAGAACACTTACACATCTTCCTATTATTGTTGTTCCAAAGAAACTACAAACCATTTAGACATGGGTTCCATGAACACCTACTCCTATTATTTTTACTTCATGACCACAGAGTCTTATTATACATACATAGAGCATAATAGATCATATAATGCCAAATATTACACTTATACACACTCCTTTGTAGTATCACTAGTTTATTACACTAGGCTTATAATATAGATATACCTATGTACATCCTTTAGATGAGATCATAGGATAGTCTTTTCCTTTCACATAATCCAAAAATATAAAAAATACAAAAATTCAAAAATAGTTCAGCATTTACATGTTATATTATATCCTTGGCATATACATTATTGGTTCCATGTTGGTAGATGACATATACTATTTTATATATACATGTGTTTCACACATCTTTTGAGTGTGATTTAGGCATACATAGATACATGATCTATGCACTTTTAGATATTGGGTTTTACATATACTCATGTCACCAAGATGTTGGGGGCATCCACCTCTATGATCATGAGACATCTAGGTTATATAATTCTATATTCACTTTACATTATCATGTTTAATATCATATATATACTTGTACATGTTTTTATCCATGTTTATATCTTTCACAATATACTTGATATGTTATGTGCTTAACATTTTTTAATAACACATATATCTAGGTATTAGTATGATATGTCTATATTGGTTGCTTATGTTTTCATGCATGTACTTATTTCAGTGTCTTGCCTTGTTATTATCTTATTTTTTGATAATTTGAATATGCTCCATTATATATGGCCCCCATGCCTTTTTTTGCCTCTTTGATATTAGAATATGTCAATTTTCATTGTATGCTGACATTTGAGTATGTCATTCCTTAATTTTTAGACATATAACTAAGACATGTCTTTTTAATTTTGTAGCATTTGAACACGCCCATTGATTGAGGTCTCCTTAGACCATTATATTTTGACTTAATTTTGAGTTTTCACATGTGTGTGTGTCTGATTTATTATTGAGCTTAACTATTACTATCTAGACATTGTCATGATCTATATCATGCATCTTAGGCCTTGATGTGATCACATACTATGTAATGTAATGATATATTTACCTAAACATGTTCCTTAAATATGTTACATTGTACATTCATAGTTTACATGGTTATCTTATCCTTTTGAGGTAAGATAACTACCAGTCGCTAATTTCTTTCACCTTAAAAGGGGAGCATATAAATGGGGGCATGCCATAGAGGCATGACTTCCACATTGATTTACAGATTTAAACAGTAATGGGGGCATGTTTTAAAAACATATTCTAAACATTTTTCATAATTTCATATTATATTGGGGGTCTATTTTGGAAACATGTTCTCCACACTTATTTTGTATTCAACATACCTGAATTATAGTGGGAACATGTTTTGGAAACATATCCTCCACATTAGTACTTACACTGGTTCTTAGATTCATATTATAGTGGGGGTATGTTTTGTTTACATTTTCTCCACACTTACATCAGTTTTTAGATTCAAATTATAGTGGGGGCATGTTTTGGAAACATTCTATCCACATTTATCCTAGTTTTTAGTTTTAGATTATATTGAGGGCATGTTTTGGAAACATGTTCTCCACACTTACACTAATTCAAATTAGCCAAATCCATACTTATATGATTCAAATACACATTTATGATAGAATTTTATACATTTGTACCATTTTTATATATAGTTTTAACATGATACACATCTAAGGTGCATATATTATGTAGTTTGTACAAAATATTACAAAATCAAATCAATTTTAGATTTCAAACACTTTCAGGGATTATCATTGTATCTTAGGAGTTTGAAGAATACATAAAATTTAAATTAGTCCCTTATTATTCCAAATGATAAAAATAAAACATAAAAATACACTAGGACTAAACACTCTTGCCTAAGAACTAGGAAGAACATAAAATAGTAAATAAGATCACAAAATTAGAGATAAAAATAACACAAGTAATTTACATCCTTTATCAAATTTGATGCTTAATTATTGGAATAATGATTTTCATACTTATTTTATGATAATTAGAGTATTTTAGAAATGATTATCCATGGTAGTATCACTTCTCTAATGGTTACTTATGGCTTGGTGTGAATCTTGGCATAAATTAGGCATTATAACACTACTCTCAATGGCTTCTTGAAAGTATTCTAGTAGAATAGCCTTACACGTAAAATCTTGTTGGCATATAGTGTGGGAACTTGTATTTATATCTCTATGAACTAAATATAACAATAGGTAGGTTAGGTTAAATTCTAACTTTGGTTGAGTCTAAAATAACGTAGGTTGAGTCAGGGTAACCCTAGATTGGGTCAAGACACTCATGAAATCTTGACACCTTAGTTTCAGATATTTGTGAGGCATGACAACTCACTTTATATATTTGTGAGGTTTTGACTCATAATTTTGTAATATTTAGTAAATAATAAATCATTTTATTATCTTATTTGACCTTTGACTTTATATTTGGCTAAAAAATCCTTTTTTGAGAAATGAAATTCACTAATTTGATTTGGAATTTTTGTTTAGGCAAGTTAATTAAGATTTATAATGTAATTAATCTTTCTTAGTGATTTTTGACATTTGGTAATTATTTTTAATGTTTTGAATTAATATCTTGATAGGCTAAAATTGTCAAATTACTAAGTCATAATTTGATTAGGGTTAAAATTAAACTAGGTTATTGGTGCATACAAGGTAATATGCCAAAGAAACTAGCCTCATCACATTTTTGAGCAATTAAATCCCTTATGAAAATAAATTTGGCTAATTTAGGTGATTTTTAAGTTAAATTTTTTTGTTTACTAAAAATTTAATTGAATCTTGGATTAGGCATGAAAGTGGACAAAACTAAATGTCTACAGTTTTCCCCTATTTAAGAAGGTGTTGTGAGACATGAGCACAATAACATATTTTCAAAGAATGCAAAATTCATTAAACTCAATGGTTCATGCCACAAAGAGTATTAAATAAGCACTTTATTCCCCTTTGAGGGAGTAGGAAAAAAAACAAAGTCATTGAACATTCCTCAAAATGAATAAAATGACATGATCTAGTGGTAATAGGGGTGGAATTAATAATTTACCTAAATGTGGTTATAAATAGTAACATTGGTAGAGTCATTGATTTTCTCAAAGGTAGTTATAATTAGTAACAAAGGGTATGGCACTAGTCTTCCCAAAGGTGGTTATAATTAGTGGCATAGCTAGTTTACCTAGTAGTATAATAAGATGAATACTAATTTACCCAAAGGTAGTTATAATCAATAAGAAAATGAGAGACATTAATTTTCCCAAAGGTGGTTATAATCAGTGACATAGGCTTTCACCCTAATAAGGTGGGTAGAGTGGCTAAAAATTAATGATTTGCCCAAAGGTATTTATAATCATTAGCATGAGACACAAAAATAATGATTTCCTACATGTGGTTATAATCATTATCATGAGACATAAGGATAATGATTTGCTCATAGGAAGTTATAACCATTAAATTGGTAGAAAAAAATGATTTTTTCAAAGGTGGTTATAATCATTCACACATTTAATTCATATGATTTAAAATGAGTTTTCCCCTAAAAGGTAAAAGGTTTCATTGATTGATCGAAAAAGAATTTGTCATAACAGGGTAAATTGGTAAGGGTAGTTGATGCAAAAAATCCATAAAATGGGTTTGTAATGAGCTCGCAAAGGATAACATGTTTTTAGCCTAAATGTGAGCTTAAATATGCATGTTTGAATAAACATAGGATATAGGTTTAATAATTGTGTTGTTAAATAAGTCTCAAAAGAGGCCCAAAAAGATAATCTAGTTATAATATGATTGAAAAATAAGGCACGTAGGAATAAACAACATGCAAAATAGATCACAAACATGAAAATACACTTCTTTGAGTGTATGGAATGAACTATAGGCCTTGAGGGTATAAATTCAAATTTTTTTCAATATATTCACCCTTAGGGTTAAAAACAATTCATTTTCACACTAACCTATTGAGAATCTAAGCTCTAGTTTCCTTAGTATTGATCTGATAAAAATAGCCCATAGAAGAGCTTGGTATCACATTTCAGAGTAGGTGAGGGAGCACATGTAACCACCACACAATGGGACATTAATAATTAACCTCAATTTTATCATTAGTGTCAATTATTTAGCATCTATTGCATGTTCTAGTTTGAAAAATGTGAAGTCACCATTTATGTTTTAGGGAAAATATTGGCTTTGCCAAAGAAAATGATGATGTTATATGAAGTCACCATTCTTATAAATGGGGATGATGTTAAAAATGAAAATGGTGATATCATTGAAAAATGTGTAATATCACCTAAATGGTGGCTTTGACCTCTAGAAAATAATGACTTTGTCCTAGAAGCCAAAAATAGCTAGTTGTGAGGACCCAAAAAAGGGTCCAACCTTTGGAAGAGGGTTCATTAAGCTGAGTAGGCTAGGCTCATGTATCTGCATATAAATAGGCTAATGCTAAATTTTATTTGATTATAGGAGTGATTGGTTACCTTTACATGATAAGATTAATGGTCACACTATTTTTGGACCCCATATATCTAGATAGAGGACATGGTTGGTTTCTTGTAGATGCTAGATCTTCATGATGTGGCATGGATACCAATCATCTAGGTCGATCAAGCATAATTGAGCATGTTGGTTGAGCATTGGTATAGTGAGACATCCACATTTCACTTGCCTATGGGAGAGGATACTATTATACTTGAGGATACCTATTATATCCTCAAGTTGCCTATGCATGGATGACATCTAATCTAGACTCCATTGGCATAGCAATAGGTAATTTTTGATATCTAGTGAAACTATCAAGGTATCCCCATGTTTTAGGGGAAGGTAAATATAGACCTCATAGATACTTATACATACATTTGGCTAGATTATTTACCTATTTGGGATCCATTTCCACCAACTTTAATTGATGGGGAGGTTTTTGTTCTCATTAACATTATTAGTAGCATCTTGTTGCCTAATAAGAGTGGCTAGTATTTCCATATGGGTCTTGGAGACATAGTGAGGAGCATGTTGGAAGATTATACACATTTTTCCTAGGGTATAAATATATTGTAACATATCTATATATATTCATATGATAGTGTACTAAGGTGGATGAAGCATCAGATCTTGCACTCTTCTAACAATCTAGGGCTGGTAGTACATCTTGACTAAGTGACCAATAGGGATGCATATAGTATGGTATCTAGAGGACCTAATATCATATGGTCGGGATCAGACAAGAGAATAAATGTGTGGTCATAGGGGTAAATCCCATTATATTGTCATATTTTTGATGATCTAACACCATATTTTTTCATTTGGATATCATACATCACATATCAGCTATAGTAGTTTAAGGATGGATAGTACATGGCTTATTATGACTACCAAATGTTTTATGACTAGGAGACAGTCCCATATTATTAAGTATTACTTCCTTGATTAGGTACATATTGGAAGCAAAATGACTGAGGGGGGGTGAATCAATCTTCAAAAAAAATCTTATCAATTTCACTTAAACAATCATGAACCATTCAATCAAGCAAATATATCTAGCAATCATAAGCACCTATCCACATAAACATGAAACACATGATCACATCATATATGTGGGAAAATATTAATGATAATAAACCCACTTATATTTAAAAATTTACTATAGTCCTATAAGACAAACACCAAATTTAGTGAAGCAATAATTCCACATGAAGCACCAACCCCAACTAGCTAAGAACCAATTCAGCTAGGCTTTGGCAAGCACCAACTTGTAAGAAGACACCAACCCCCTAGATGAATTAACACCAACTCATCCACATGATTTGTTTTATCACCTTCAATACATATTTTTCCTCAACCAAATGATGATGATCACCTCTTCATTTCTTCACACTCTTAACCCTCTCAAACTACCTTCTAGGTCTCTTCACAAAAATAGGTCTCTTTTAGACTGATTAGGTCATATAAAATTGATCCTCATACCTAAAACATATATAAAATATTCATAAATAATAATATTCACCCATATGATGGTCTACAATACCTCCTTCTATTCTGTAATATGTTATATTATTTTCTTAGTCACTCACACACTAATAGGCTTAAAATTGTCTTGTATATATACAAGCCTCTTACTCATATTGCCACTTGGTTGGCTAAACACCTTTAAACCCTTGGTTAATCCATGTAATATATCATATTAAATCTCATAAATATTAATGTAATGTTATTTGATTCCCTTTAGGTCTTACATACCTCAATCAGGCCTCATTTCATTTTTAGGTCTCATGGAGACCTAATTCCATTAGGTCTACATTAGGACATGTTACACTTTGCCTTACTTGTAACACTATAAAAAATATCAAATAATAGTTAAATATCATAAAAAAATAAAAAATACCTCTACTAATCTCATCTAGGCTCCATAAAACTTTTAAATTCTAATCACTACTTGAAGCACATCATTAGTAGTATTCACAATTAGGCCTCTGCATACCCAAAAAGTTTATCTTGAACTACTAAAGATAAAAAACAAATTATATAAAAAACCATGTAAATAAATCACATATTTATAAGCCTTATTATCTCATGGTCATTTTATATTTCATTATATACTTCAACTCAAGATATACAGGATCAAACTCTTCTCTACAAAATGCTCACTCTAAACTGCCAACTAGCCTCAAAACATAGTCATAGAAACATGAACCTATGATACTTGAAATAACACACTAAATGAATTATAATTCATTAAAATTATCCTAAAACATATTCATAATAATATCTAACAAAAATATCATAATCTCTAATAGCAACTATTGGTCTTACAAACTAATGTGTTTACCTTCTCTCTCACAAACTTTACTCAGCCTAACAAGCCATTTTGGCTTCAAAATTTTAAATACTTTAAATAAATACAAAACCATATAAAAATCATTAATAAAACATAAAATTCCCAAAAAAAACAAGAGTGCATTATATACTTCCACTTAGGGCATAAAGCCTCAAACTCATTGTTGTAACTTGCTTACCCAAAACTACTAGCATAAAGCCTCAAAGTCATCGTTTGCCTTGAAGCACAGTCATGGTGATAATGACATTCAAAATATGTATGAATAATTTAAAAGACTTAAAATTAGTTTATATGATATTATTATATCATTATGAAACTATTAGATAGAAATATACCATGGTCAAATTGTAATATCGATCTTGCAAACCAATCTCATGACCTCACTAAGCTAAACAAGTCAACTTTGTGAGCAATTTTTTACTATATAAAATGATATTCAAAACTTATATCAAACATGAACATGTCTCAAAGTTCTTTAAAAATTTCTCCATGCACTTGTATTCATCCCTATTTCATGATAATGCATCATTAATCATCTTCTCACTTTTGCCTAGGTTTCTCATTATTTGCACCATTAGGCTTGTTAGCAAAAAGTTATCTTAGATTAATATAGAATACTTGAGGGATATAGCCTTCCTATAAACCAACATGGACTTCAAATAAATTTATCATCCTTATCCATCCAATTATTTTAATACTTAGACTTGGTCGAATCTGACTACTACAATAAATCTCTGAGAAAATAACATTTTCTTATAGGGTCTGTTCACACACTTGACAACTCAATCACACCTCAAGGTTCTTGGGAGAGTTTAATAAAACCTATAATCACTAAACTATCCATAAAAATATATTTTGAACACTTTAGAATAATTTATTTCATATAGGGTCATTATTAGGGTTCTTTGAGGATTTAAACCATCTTCCACTATTAACAATCATTCATAAAGCTTAGCCCCTCATTACAAAAACTAATGCCTATAAATTTGATCTATGACCCTTCCCCATCTACCATGAATAGATTAGGTTTGCATACAAAGGCTACATGTGCCAATAAACACTCTAAAAACCTTCTCATGTAGACAACTCTTCATCATGTGCACTTGAGAGACCTTAAAACACTTTTTCAAGCCTAAACCTCCAAAATTTAACCTCAAAATTGGTTAAAACACCTATATAAATTTATCACACCACTAATAATTCTCACATGTTCATTATTATCTTGAAATCTAAATCTCATACCTCATTTATCCATTATCTATCTTTGCTCTCTAGACCTTGATATGCAAACCACATTAGCCCTTGAAAATGAATTTCTAACCACTATCCAAGATCTCAATACCTCATATACATGTCATACCATAATCAAACACTACATCCTTCATAGTTTTTGATAATAGATCATGACACCTCATTAGTTTAGGCATGGTCTAGAATTAGTCTAGTTGTAGACTTGGACTTAAGGTCTTACCCCTATAGGCTCACCTTGAAACTCTCTTGAGTGATTTAATGACTCTTATTAATTCTCAATAAACCTTATACATCTTCTTATTCCTTTTTACATCCATATCACTAGGCCACCATGCTCAAACCTTCTCACTAGGACTTTACATGTTATGACTAGGCTTCTCAAGCACTTAAAACTTGATAACTGACCTTAAAACACTCCTTTATTATTCTACACCTTGATCATATGCCTTAGATTCTCCTCAAACAATGTCATACCTCTTCATTCTCATCATGCACATGCTCATTATATGACTTTGCTTGTTATGACTAGGTTTCTCAAGATACCTTATACTCAAGGACAAGTACTCAAACATGCTTACCTAAATGATGCTATCAAATAAGAACATTCATTAGATAACATTCTCAAAATACTAAACATTGATACCAATGACATCGATGAAAAAACTTCTCAACAAAATCCCCCTTTATCAATGATGGTAAAACATTCTTCAATCTGATCACTCTCATCTCCCCCAATCTAGTCAATCTCTATTCTTGAATTATTTCCCCCTTTGACATTAATAATAAAGGTTCTTCCATAAACTACCATCTAAAACCACACATTCTTATAATAGGATCTCAACACATAAAATATGAAATATTATAGAAACATGTTTCATGCATACCTTCTTTAAATGAACTCAAAACTCAAGACCATTCACCTTGTTCTTATCATGATAGATATGATACAAATATTTGATCACACACTAGGCCACCATATTATTTCCATCAAGTGCACTTGGATCTTATGAATAACTTGAATAGCTCCCCCTCAAACTGAACATCCATCATGCTTTTGTTGACTGAATAGTGTCTCCATGAAGCATAATGGAGTCACCTCTTTCCATAGAGCACTAAAATAATACAAATTCAAGAGATTCCTTTAACTGAATAATGTCTGTAGGTATGATTCTCACAAGAATGAATATCCTTTATTATATTTTTAGGCTTGATTTTCACTATAGGATTGACCTATACATCAACCATTTAATCATCAATATGAGCTGATAATAGACATTCTTGACTTGATTTCTCATTTGAGGTATGGTCTACCATAACAAGCAGTCCATTTGAGCTTGTAGACTGATCATGACTAACCTTTACTATCTTTGGTTTCCACACATTCATTTTCCTTCTCTCTTACACTCTAGGTGCTTTAAACCTCTTGTTTTAACTTGATGACCTTATAAATCTATTATGGTAAAATCTTGAAATGTGTCCCACACTATAGAAACTATAGCAAATAACCTCATATATACCTCTTGACTAATGTGAACTATGACTCCTTCCATAGTTTCATGAGTACTCATTTTTGGAGGTCTTCTACATTCTCTTGCTCTATGACCAAACTAACTACATAAAAAATAGTAACCATTAAATCGATTATCATACCTCATAACATTAGGTTGTTTGATTAGTTTCTTTATGTTCATTTTTTTGTCTTTAATAGCCTTTTCCTTGACTTGAGTTGCCTCCACAAGACCTATCTTATCACTTACAAAGTTTTAAATACTCAATGTGTCATTTAGATACTTAGTGCTCTTTCCAAACTTCACAAAGGTCTTCACCTTGCTAGATGCTTGATCTAACTTAGCTTTCAAGGATTCTACTAGAGTTTCATACCTTGTGTATTCTTCCTCTTTAGATTTTAAGCTAGTAGTGACTATCTCCATCTGTGTTTCAATATAATTGATAATCTCATCATACTCCTTAGATGTGTTACTCAATCTCTCCTCAAACAAACCAATATGCTCTTCATTTTCCTTAATTAATGATATTAGTTTGTGATTATTTCTTATTTAGAATTTCAAATCCTTTAGGGAACTTACCAATTCTACCTCAAGGTTAAATTTAGCTTCTTTTTCATCTAATTCTACATCAACCATAAGGCCTTTCCCATTTAAGTAACTCTCATTATCTAATTATATAGCCATGAATAAGGTTTCATTATTGTCATGTTCAACTTTAATACTTCCATCATCACTATTAGAAGTACTTGTGTCATTTACATCAGATGAGTTATTATTTTCTTTGGTGTAGAAACCTCTCATGTTCTTGAATGACCCTTTCCTACCTTCATACTTCTTGAAATATTTCTTATTTTTGTCAAACTTATATACCTTCATATCATCTCCTTGATGTTCATGTTATTCATCATGCTCATATTTATTATTTTTAGAATACTTGGATGCAAATTGACCAATATTACCACAATTAAAACATTTTAAAGGCAACTTACCCTTGTACTTACTAGATCCAAACCTCAACTTCCTAAAAAACATGGCTATTAGTTCATCATCATCAACATCTGAGCATTCTTCATTATTGACCTTCTTATATTTTGACTTCTTCTCAGATTTGAAAGTTTCCTCCTTTTAGGGAGGTCTTCTTTCATTTTTTATCATTTCATAGGCATTCAAGATGCCATGAATCCCATCCATTTCAAGTTTTTTCCAAATCTTGCATCTCTTCTACTGTAGACACCTTAGATTAAAACTTAAGAGTTAGAGATATTAACACTTTTTAAACAACTATAGACCCTTTTAATTCATCTCCTAATCCTCTAATGACATTGACAACTTCATCAACCTTCAATAAGTAAGATGCAATGGTTTCATCTTCAGACTTTCAAACTATCTCCGATGGGTTTGCAACTTGGCCATATTCACCTTGGTGTCTCCTTCATGTTTAATCTTCAATTTTTCCCATGTCTCTTTGAATGATACATAGTTCATCACCTTCCTAATCTCTACCTCTGATAGGCCATAAATAATGGCATTCATTACCTTGGAGTTGTTTTCACTAGCCTTCTTATCTATTACATCATTTAGTGGAATAAGAGTAACACTATAGCCATACATAATTAACTAACAAATATTATGACCTTGAGACATAAAATATATCTTCATCCTAATGTTTTAAAATTAATGATTAAATCTATTTAATAATGGATCCTTACAGGTAGGGAAACCACCATGATCTTATTAACTAGCCATCCTTGCTTCTAGGATCTCCTTTAGGATTTTAGACCTACTTTAATAGACCAAGATATGATACCAAATGTTGGAAGAAAAATTAGTGAGAGGGGAGAGTGAATCAGTCTTAAAAAAACTTTTCTTATCAATTTCATTTAAATAATCATGAACCATTTAATCAAGCATAGATATTTAGTAAACGTAAGTACCTAACCACATAAGGATGAATCACATGAACACATCACATATGTGGGAAACCATCAAGGAAAATAAAACCAAATAATATATAAAAATTAACTATAGTATTATAATATAAACACCAAATTTAGTGAATCACCAACTCCACATGGAGTACTAACCCCAACTAGCTAAGTGCCAACTCGGCTAGGCTTTGCCAAGCACCAACTTGCAAGGAGGCACCAACCCCCTAGATGAATTATCACCAAATCATCCACATAATTTATTTTATCACCTTTAGGATACATTTATTCTCAACCAACTAATTATTATCACCTCTTCATCTCTTCACACTCTTACCCCTCTCAAACTACCTTCTAGGTCTCTTCACTCAAATAGGTCTCTTCAAGACTGATTAGGTCATTTGACCTTGATCCTCATACATAAAACATATATAAAATATTCATAATTTATCCTCTAAACCTTATTATATTATAAAATACCTCCTTTTACTTTACAATATGTTATATTATTTACTTACTCACTCACATACCAATAGGCCTAAAACTATCTTGTATATATACAAGCCTCTTGCTCATATTGCCACTTAGAAGGCCAAACACATTTAAACCCTTAGGTCAGACATGTAATATATCATATTAAATATCATAAACATTAATCCAATGTTATTTGAGTCCCTTTAGGTCTAACATACCTCAATTATGCCTCATTTCATTTTTAGGTCTCATGGAGACATAATTCCATTAGGTATACTTTAGGACACATTACACTTTGCCTTACTTAGAACACTTTCAAACTTCACACACAGAAGTTACATATCATAAAATAATAAAATATACCTCTAATAATCTCATCTAGTCTCCATAACACTTTTTAAGTCTAATCACTACTTGAATCACACCATTAGTACTGTTCACAATTAGGCCTATGCAAACTCATAAAGTTTGTCTTGAAATACTAAACATAAAACACCATTTATATAAAAAACATGGAAATAAACCACATATTAATAAACATTATTACCTTATGTTAATCACAAAATTCATTATATACTTTAACTCAGGGTATACATGCTAAAAGTCTACTTTGCAAAATGCTCACTCTAAATTGCCAACTAGCCTCAAAACATAGTCATGGAAACTTAAACTTATGATACTTGAAATAACACACTCATAGAATTATAATTAATTAAAATGTTCATAAAATAACCTAATAATAACCTCAAACAAAAATATCATAAAATCTAATATCAACTATTGGTCTTGCAAACCAATTTGCTTACCTTCTCTCTCACATACTTTACTAAGCCTTACAAGTCATTTTGGATTCAACATTTTCACTAATTTCACTAACTAAAAACATTATAAAAATAATTAATAACACATATGATTCCATAAAAATAAAATTATTTCATTATATACTTACACTTAGGGCATAGAGCCTCAAACTCATCGTTGCAACTTATTTACTTAGAATTGTCAGTTTGCCTTGAAGCACAGTGATGGTGATAATGACCTTCAACATACGTATGACCACTTTTAGAGACTTAAAATGCATTTTTATTCTCTTATTATATAATTATTAAAATATTATATATAAATATACCATGGTTAAATGACAATATTAGTCTTGTAGACCAATATCATGACCTCACTGTACACAGACTTCATTGAGATAGATAAGTCAACTTTGTGAGAAATTTTTCACTATATACAATGATATTAAAAATATATATCCAAAATTAACATGTATTAAAATTATTTAAAAATTTATCCATGCACTTTTATTTATCCCTATTCTATAATAACACATCCCTAATCATCTTCTCACTTCTGCTTAGGTTTCTCATTGTTTGCACCATTAGGCTTGTTAGCGATAAGTTGTCTTGGGTGACCAGTTTAGCACACATAAGGGATATAAAATAAATAGAAACC
The DNA here is from genome assembly GCA_037957365.1 of Torreya grandis. Lineage (NCBI taxonomy): Eukaryota > Viridiplantae > Streptophyta > Pinopsida > Cupressales > Taxaceae > Torreya > Torreya grandis. The sequence continues at coordinate 871,587 of JARHVA010001156.1, read as the reverse complement.
AAAATGGACATAAAATAAAATTATAAACCTTCTCCATATAATTATTTTAATAATTTGACTTGTTCAACTCTATCTATTACAATAAATCTCTAAGAAACTAGCACTTTCCTATAGGGTCTACTCACATACCTGACAACTCAATCACACATGGAGGTGCCTCAAAGAGTTTATTACAACTTAAAATCACTAAAATATCTATTCCAATCCATTATAATCACTTTAGAATAATTTATTTCATATCAAGTCATTATTAAGGTTTTTATGAAGGTTTAAACCATATTCTATTGTTAGCAATCATTCATAAAGATTAGCCCCTCATTATAGAAACTACTTACTATAAATTTAAAATAGGAACCTTCCCCATATACCATTAATGTATTATTTTCCAATGTAGAGGTTACACAAGTCAACTAACACTTAAAAAATCTTCTCAGGTAGATAACTCTTCATCTTATGTAATTGAGAGACCTTAAAACACTTTTTCAAGCCTAAACCTCCAATTTTTTACCTCAAAATTGGTAAAAAAAACCAATAATAATATATCACAGCACTAAAAATATCACATTCTCATTCTTATCCTAAAATCTTAATCTCATACCTCATTTGGCCACCATCTCTCTCTTTATGCTTTATACCTTGACCTACAAACCACATTAGCCCTTGAAAATGACCTTCTAACCACTGTCCAAGCTCTCAAAACATAATATAAATTTCATAAAACATCATACCATTCTCAACCACTAATTTACATCCTTAATAGGTCTTGATAATAGATCATGACACCTCATTAGGTCAGGCAGGGTCTAGAACTAGTCTAGTTGTAGACTTAGACTTAAGTTCTTACTCCTATAGGCTCACCTTGAAACTCTCATGAGTGATCTAATACTTCATATGAATTATTAATAAACCTTATACATATTATTATTCCTTTATCCATCCATCTCACCAATCCACCATGCTCAACCCTTCTCACTAGGACTTTACGTGTTATGACTAGTGTTATGACTAGGCTTCTCAAGCACTTAAAACTTGAAAATTGACCTTGAAACACTCTTTGATGATTATAAACATTTATCATATGCCTTACATGATCCTCAAATAATTATACCTCTGCACATACCTCCTCATGCTCATCATGCACATGCACATGATATGACTATGTTTGTTATGACTAGGTTTCTCAAGATACATTGTAATCAAGGATGAGTACTCAAACATGCTTACCTAAATTATGATATTAAATAATAAAATTCATCAAAAAAATTCTCACACTAATGAATATTTACATCAATGACATCAACCTTGGCATCAATGAAACTACTTCTGAAAGGTGCTCAAGCAATTTGAATTCATGCAGGATGTACCTAATGGGCTGAGATGGTTTTCCCATGTTATATATGAGATTGGTTAGGATACTCCTATGATCCAAAGGAGTGATTAAATTATTAGTTATATCAATATTCCATATATTTCTTAAGCTTATGCAGGAGGAGATGTAGATGTAAGGGTCACTCTAGATTACATACATTGGTGGGTATAGGTATGCCCTCTAAGGCTAATAATTATAGTAACAATAAGGGGATAGGTGACCATGGATATCAATGATATAAAGGTTGATACATTAAGTGGTAATGATATAACATATCAATATAGTGATGGTGAGGTTGGGGATGATGATGATGATGGCACATATGAAGGATATGGTGGGGGAGATGGAGATAGAGATGGAAATCTATATTTGACGGTGTTAGATCCTACCATGGTAGTTATTATAATTTCACATGTTGGTTCAGGCCAGGTAGGTCCTTTGGGTATATAGGTAGATTTAGGCTAGGTAGGGCCTTCTATCAAAACTACCATGGGCTGAGATATAGTATGTTAGAGTAGGAGATCATTGCTCAGTGTGAGAGGTTGTAGGTTTGTAGTGGTAGGTGATTGATTTTTTAGATCACCTTAAATATATGAGATGATGATATGAAACTTATTAAATTAAATATCTCTTGGATAAAGGCCAAAATAGATAGTTTGGTTTAGGTTCAGGGCTAACTCACTATAGATATAGATCAAGCCATTAGTGAACAAGATCAGGAATTGGCTATTGTTGATAGGCTTAGGTGGGAACAAGATAAGGCTTAAAGATCAATTACACATGTTAGGTTATTGTATATGGTTTGGGAGTGCCTTTTATTAAAGGATGAAGCATAATATCACAAGTAAGAATATGATTCTACCATGCCCAAGGATTAGTAGATTATTACATTTGAGATCTGGGATGCATGAAGAATAGTCACAAATCTAGTTAATCTTAGACCAGGACTCATGTGATGGTGCCTCAAGTTAGTTTATTCATTAATTTTAACCACCACCACTATAATTTATCCAAAAATCAAAATATTTGGTTGAAAGATAATTCAATAAATAAGATCAAAATAACAATAATGATATCTCTGAGAAGAGATGTTTTATCATTAAATTTATAAACCCAAACATATGCCTATCTCTAAGAAGAGATATCTAATTTTAATTTTGGGTTACATATTCATTTATAAATGTTTTTAATGGAGGATTAGGATGTTTAATGTCACCAATATTGAGGTATATTAATTGGTTTGACTTCCATGATTTACATCAATACAGAATCTGAGGAATTACTATTTTTAGAAAGTTACTATTTTTACACTGCACTACTAAAATTAAAATTTATGGAACTTCCATTGGGTTTAAAGGGGTAAAAATAAATTTATAATATCTCCATGACATCTCACTACATTCTCCTTGTTCTTATCTTTCCAATGGTTCAAACGGGAAGTCAAATAGAACTACGATGCAAAAGTTATGGCTCCCAGAAGTTCTGCCACCAATTGGGTTAGAACCATCACCTAAATTGTCACTTGAAATGTTTCTCAAATCATTAATCCCTCCTTGAGAAGCAATGGTCCCCATTTAATAAATATTTGTCATCAAGTATGGCAATTGTGTTTTGATTTGATTCTTTATGCATACTTGGAATGGACTGTGCTTTGTGAAGCTATGTAGGGCTCAATTATTCACCATTTCTGTCTAACCATTAATCTATGGATGGAAGGCTATGAATTTCTTCATCTTATTGTATAATGGCTTCTGTTGTTGTGTTGTTTATGTATTTAGGGCTACAACATTAGGCCAATATCATCGGTACTAAATCTCTTTTTGTACACTTCTCACCAATTTTTGATAGGCAATGATGCTTTCAAAAGATAAAAAGTGATCTTCTCTTTATCGGTGAATTTATTTATAGAAAAATAAGATGACAATTGATCCAACCAATTTTCTACTACATCATCATTGATTTTTCCTTCAAATTTAGGGATATCAAAATTCACCTAAACTTTGAAGGGTGTTGAGGCACTGAAAGGATATGGGGTTGCAGATGAAGAGCCAAAATTTTCCATCAAAGTTTTTTAGATAATTTAGGTGAATTATTGTAGCATCTATGCTTATTGTTTCTATATGGCTTCATTCACCATTTCCTTAAAAGGATTAGATGTCTTAGTGTTGTCTACCATTTGAAGTCATTTAGAGAAAATAGGTGGATAGTCTACTAGTTCTATTTTCCACCCAAGATTCTTGTAATCTGACCTCATCCTTGGGATCATACACTCTAAAGACAAACCATTCTGATACCACTGATCTAAAACTCAAAAGTTTTGGTTAAAAGATAATTCTAAAAAAAGAATAACACAATAACAATAATGTTATCTCTGAGAAGAGATGTATTATTCATTAAATTTGTAGACCCAAACATATGCCTATCTTTGAGAAGAGATGTCTAATGCCTATCTTTGAGATTAAGTGGTTCGACTTCCATGATTTACAACAATATAGAATTCAAATAATTAATATTTTTATAAAATTACTATTTTTAGACTTAAAATCCATCAAGTGGATATCCATTCTATCTCACCATGTTCTCCTCATTCTTATCTTTCTACCGGTTCAAATGGGGAGTCAAATGGAGCTACGGTGCAAAAGTTATGGCTCCTTAAAGTTTTACCACCAATTGGGGTAGAACCATCACCTAAATTATTACTTGAAATGTTGCTCAGGTCAAGAATCCTTAGGGCCACTAGGGCCTCCTCTAGCTACATATCCTATGGATACATAGATCCAAGGTTAAGCATAGGGACCTTGTTATTTTTGTAGTTTAGCATAATTTTTAGCATATGGCATTGTACTCATTATATCATCATACTAATGTATTTTGATACACCATTATGATAGGTATATATCCACTACATATATGACATTTTAGATACATTGACATTCGCTTTTAGGTCTTTCAAGGCAAATGTACATGTGTATGATATTCTTGATGTATATGTATGATGCCATGTTTATGGTGTTATCTTATTTATCTCATGTTTATAATTGATTATCATTTATTAGTATTATTAATGTTTAACATTATTTATTTTTATGCTTATATATACTTTGTTCATTTATTTCTTATTTCATGTTTATGAGATGTTATTCTATTGGTTTTTCATTTTATTATGTTAAATGAATCATATGTATTCTTATTCATAGATTCACATCTATATAAACACATAATAAATCATATTTTACTTTTTTTATTAATCATGGATTTAGGCATTTGTTTGGATAGTTGGTTTGTTTGATATATTAGATAAGTACTAGCATTGCATTTCTATGAGAGACTCTATATGTCTGATTTTTATTATAGATTGTGATATTATGCATTATAGTTATGAATAACCAAAAAAGATAATATATACCCTAATCATGGAAAATTTTAATTTAAATGTAAATACAAACAACCTAGGAATAAGATATGAATATTTAAGTCCTAGATGTAAATATAACAAATAAACCATGTCTAATACTAAATACAAACATTCCCAACCTAAGTACATGATATGGGTAATCAATACTTAAGTGCAAATTAAATTTAATAATCTTACAGCAATCAAGGAATAAAAATGCAAAAGTAAAAACAAACAAATAAACAAAAAGATAAAAACAAATAAACATAAAGAAATAAGGCTACACAAAGAAATAGAATAAATGAAAAAATAAAAATAAATAAAACACAAATAAATAAGTCTATAAAAACAAACTATAAGATGATAATGAGACATAAACAACCAAACAAATAAACAATAAAACACTAATAAATAAATAAAAAACAAACAACAAAAAACTAACAAACAAAACATCAATAAATAAAAATAAACAAAAATAAAAATGAACAACAAAACACCAATAAACAAAACATTGACAAAAAAACAAATGAACAACATAACACAAACAAATAACTATAAACTAACAAATAATATAAACAAGACAAAACAAAGAGAAAAAATAAAGGCAGATAAAATAAACAAATAAATAAATAAAATAATCAAACAAAGTAATAAACAAATAAAATAAAACAACTAAACAATCCAAAGTAAAGAAAAACACAATAAACAAACTATTCTAAACACACAAAAGGCAAACAATCTAACTAAGCTAAATAAATAGTAACACATAAACAATGGTTAATCATAATGTTAGTACAAATAGAAAACAAATTATTTGTGCATGTGTATTAGAAGTGTTACTCTTGGTGACAAGGTGACCCTTAATATAAGTATAAATGACACCATAAAAACAACATAGGAACAAAATGCATAAGGTTACCCCTAGGATATAGGAAAAAATAACACAAACAGGATGATAGACGTTTCCCCTAAGCTATAGGAGATAATGACACAAATTAGGAAGACAAACATTTCCCTTAGGTTATATGAGATAATGAAACAAAAAAAATAAAATGGGGGGAATATAATAAAATAAAGGGGTAGATGATTTGGATCCAAATGTACTAGGTAAGTGGATGTTGCGTACATAGTTTCATGGGCATAAGATCCATTGTGAACTTTAAGCCAAATGTGGTTCTCCCAGGATATGGGATAGAAGGAAATAAATGATAAGAAAACATTATTCACTTGTAGAATAAAATATGAATAGTCTCACAAAATGGTGAGTGCATAATAAAATAGGGGGATGACATTCATAATCATAAAAGTGTCAACACAAACACATTGTGAAAGTGCAAGAGTATGGTTTAGGCTAAAATCACACTAAAAGTTAAGAGATAAGTATTCACAAATTGATTGAATTGATAATTCATAGTGTAAGCAATGTTTTCTCTCAAAATAGTGAGAGAATTCAAATATAAATTTCTCATAAAATGGTGAGATCCTAAGAAAATACAATTGGTCATTAGTGCAACAAATTTGAATACATAATGCTCACAACATCAACTCGCAAAATGGAAAGAGTGCATGGCTAATGCTAATAAGTATGGGGAAACTAAATGATAAGTGGTTACTTGTGAAATACATATGAGTCCCAAAATCCTTAAGGTAAATAAGTGGTTGAAAAATAAATGAAGGTGTTGTGATGGTAGTTGAGCTATCCTGAGATAACCCACGTGTCCAACTGTTGCCTACATAGTTTGTATAGACCTCAGGTCAATGTAGTTCTCCCAAAAATGGTAGGAAAAATACAAAGGTGGTCTAGATATGAATATTAATAGATAAGATGGCCTATCCTAGAAAATTTTGATGGCTTTATATCTCGCATGGAAATTCTAAGCCAATTTTTATGATTTTGTGAGTTTTAAGTTTTTTTTGAATTTTTTCAAATGTTTGGGGTTTTTTGAACTATTAAAAATTTGTTTTTATAATTTTCTAGGCATATCAACTCGATTGAGAATAATGAGACATAGAATGGTTAAACTCTAAAAATGGCATGAGCATGGTTTAAACATGTTCTCAAAATGGTGAGTGTGGAAAAAGGGTGACTAAACTAACCTCAAACATGAATAGAGCACTACCTACATAGTCCTATAGGACCTCAAGTCATTATAATTTTGCCTATAAAAAATGAATTTGACTAAGTACCATCAAGTTTTATGGATAGGTAAATGGAAATAGTGATGGCAAGGTAATGCGGCAATGCATGGTAAAGTTGTTCCTAATTTGCCCACAGGCAATTATAATTAGGAAATAACAACAAAGGGTTAGTGCTACTAGTTTGCCCATAGGTGGTTATAATAACTAGCATGAGGTGTGAATGTAACAACAAATGAAGGATGTAATTGCCAGGACCATTGTCATACTACTTTCTTATACCTCCATTCAAACATTAAATTATTAAACAACTATTAGAACTAAATCTATCATCAACCATTAAACATGCTTGAAATACAAATGAATCAAAACCAACACCAAATGTGATACATTAGGTTAGGTAAAAACAAATTATTGGTGATGGGTTAATGGCATGATATAATAGTAAAGTTTTTTAATTCAAATAATGGGTAGAATGTGACAAAACTTAAATGATCCTTGTAGACAATAATTTGAGTCCCTCAAGTGTAAAAACATTTAAGGTGAATTATGTTAATTGGTTCATCAAGTTCATTTCCCTCTAGCATGGGGATTTTTTATGCTCTAGAACTATAGTTAGTAATAACTATGTAGGGCCCTAACCAATTTGTTTGGAACTTTCCTTTTTTCTTGGTTTCAGCATTTACATTCTTCTAGTTCTCTTTTAACACTAGGTCACCAAGCTCAAATTCATGATGCTTAACATGCCTATTATATCATCCCTTTTATTAGTTTTCATATGCTTGAATATTACTTAGGGTGGTCAATCATTTTCCATCAAGTAGGTTTAACTCTTGCAAGTGAGCTATTATGTAGTCTTTAATGTTGATAGTGTGTTGTAATGAAATTTAGAGAGAAGGAAACTTGACCTCAATAGTAAGAATGGCTTCAATTTCATAAACAACTGAATAGATTTTAGCTCTTGTTAGAGTATTAAATGTGGTATGAGACGCCTAGAGGGCATTAAATAAATGTGAGTGCCAATTATGACTAGCATTATTGATAATATTCTTCAAAATATTGATAATGGTTTTATTAAAATCCTCAACTTAGCTGTTTCCTTGCAAGTAGTAAGCAGTAGAGAAATATATTTTTATGTGGTATTGGGTAAAAAGTAGTTTCACATCTTCATTTTTAAATGATCCATCATTATTAGATATAATGTTAGAGGGTATGTCATAATTATAGATGAAATGGTTGAATATGAACTTGGATATCTACTTACCAGGTACGTGATTGGAATGGCTTCCACCCACTTAGTGAATTATTTGGTAGTAGTCAAGATATGTTTATGGCCATTGAAATATGTAATATTGATCTCCCCTCAGAGGTCGAGTCCCCACATTGAGAATGGCCATGATGTTGTCAATGGTTTGAGTGACTTGGCTAGAGCATGGATCAAATTGGCATGTTTCTGACAGTTGACACACCTCTTCACATATGTAGTTGCATCTACTTCCATAGTTTTTTATTAATAACCATCATGCAATAAATTTTGAGCTAATATTTCCCCATTGGTATGGGATATACACACTCCTTTGTGAACTTCCCTCAACACTAGTCCAGATTCTATCAAAGGTAAATAATAAAGCAGAGTTCCATCATATCTTTTACAACACAAGGTTGGTCCAAGTAGGGTATATCAAGAGGCTTTATGGTTAAGGGATTTTTTAATTGCATGATAAATTGAGAGGCATAATTTGGTTTTGAATATAGTTATACATATCTAAGTACCATGGAGATGTGGGACCAATAATGTCATAAACCATCTCAAAAGTTGATTATTCATGTGTAGGCACTAAGAGATGTTTAATAAGAAATTGGTCATCCCTTTCTCTATATATGATCTAAATCATGGATCTAATATTGGCCATAGCATCAAATATTCTATTATTATCTTGAGGTATTCTTTCAAATTATATGTTTACAATATGTTGCTTGAGAATATCGACCATATCTTTATAGGGCACCAACTTCTTATCCTTGGTTTGGTACTGGTTTATAACTTGATTGATGATTAACTTAGAATGACCATGCACCAATAAATGTTGATTGTTCTACTATAATACTTGATGAATACCTATAATGAACGCTTCATATTTATCCATGTTAATGGTACAAGGAAATACAATACAAAAATACTTGGGAGTGAGATCCCCTTGTGGCGTAACAAATAATATTCTAGCCCCTGATCCATAGTTTGTGAATGATCCATCAAAGTACATCTTCCACTATTCAACCTAAAGAGGGATTTTGCTTCTTCAGTGGTCATAATGGCCTCATCTATAAATCCAAATGTAAGAGGTTGATTATCTAAAAAAATATATTTTGTAATCTAATCTATAAATACTTACCCCTTAATGGCATTGTGATTGGCATATTTAATTTTGAACTCACTCAATAACATGATCTATTTTTCCATGCAGCCTTGTAGAGCTAATTTGGAATGTAGGTACTTGAGTGGATTTACTTTGGAAATAGTAATGCTCTTGTTGTTCAACATATAATGATACAACTTTTGGGTTGTGAACACCATTGTTAAATAGGATTTTTTAATCAACGTATAGTTGTGCTCATACATGAAAAAAAATTTACTCATATAATACATGGCATACTCTTTTCCCTAATCATTGTGTTATGTCAAAAGTGCCCTAATGACATTCTTGGTTGATGATAGGTAAAGAAGTAATGGCATGTTTGGTTTGAGTGGAAGAAAAATAGGTGGGTTGGCAAGACATTCTTTAAGTTGGTTGAATGCTTTTTTACTCTCTTCATTTTAGGAAAAAGTAATGCCCTTCTTCAGTAAGTGCATAAATAGATAGAATTTATTGGCCAATTATGACACGAAGTGTCTAATAGATTGTATCTTGCCCTACAAACTATGGCACTACTTCAAGGTAGATGGTGGTGGTATTTTAGTAATTACATGAACTTTGGTTGGGTTGACTTCAATGCCCCTATGAGAGACAATGAAGCCTAACATTTTTATAGAATTTATGCCAAATACATACTTCTTTGTAATAATCCTAACATTTCACTTGTTAAATCTCTCAAAGATTCTTCATAGTATGGTTGAATGATCGACACGAGTATTTTATTTACCCAAGATGTCATCAACATAGTCCTTAATGATGGTGTACATCATATCATGATAAATTACTATCATGTCTCTTTGATAAGTGGCCCTAAAATTCTTAAGTCCAAATGACATCTCCTAATAATAAAACATTCCCCATAGAGTGGTGAACATTTTATTGTGTTGGTATTTTGGTGTTATTTTGATCTAAATATAACCTGAAAATCCATTCATTAGAGAAAGCATTTCATGTCCAACCATTGAGTTGACTTTCATGTTAAAATTAGGCAAAGGAAGGTTGTCTTTTAGGTAGGATTTGTTAATATCTCTAAAATTAGTTTAGATTCTAATACCTTATAGTTTATTACTCACTAGCACAATGTTTGAAATCCACTCTAAATAGTCTATCAACTTGATGTATTTCACATCTATGAGTTTCTCTAACTCTTTCTTGACTATCATAGTAATTTGAGGATACATCTTTCACAGCTTCTATTTATAAATCTTGGCATCATGATGTATAATGATATGGTTTAAAACCAAGGTGGGGTCCAAACCTATCATGTATGAATAGGCCCATGAAAATATGTCAACAAACTCCCTCAAAAGGTCTATAAAAACTTCACATTCCTCCTCAGTATGGGATGCACCTAGTTTAATCCACTTTGGATCCTCTGGTGTCCCAATGTTCACCTCTAAAGTATCCTCCACAATAAGTATGAAACCATCATCTAAAATAATTATCAAGGAGTTATATTTATTGTCAATCACAAAGTCCTCAAGATGGACTGACTCATCTAATTCTCCTAAGTAGGATGAATCAATGTTGGTAACAGCCATGAAACAAATACCTCTGGGAACTCTTGGATAATTTGTGTAAAAATTTTCCACTCCTTATAAATAATCTTTGATACATAAATAGACTTTGGACTATATCTCTCATATCATTCATAGGAAGAGGGGTGAACATCCCTGTCTAACAGTATTGGAAACTAGTTTTCACTAAGAAAATTGCCTTTCTCTTTACTTTTCCTTGTTTAGAAAGCACCTCAAAGAGATTTTCGCTTTTGGACCTCAATGTTGGATTTTTTTTGTTTTTAGATAGGGAGTTCACCTGCTCTCCAAAATAGGCATCAAGATCCAATCAAATATAAAATCCTTATTTTTGGTCTTTAAGAGGAATGTGATTACTCAATCCCAAAAAGTCACATATGGCCTCATCATTTTTAAACTTGTCTAATGGAATTGTTGACTCTTCTTTGGTCCCAATTGATCAATAGTAGATGGTAAAGGGTTAAATGTGAAGGTTGATAAATAGGGTTAATGGTGCAAATGGCATGGGGGTTAAACAAATTTATAGTGGTAATGTCATTGTAGATGTTATAATTAGACCCTGCATCATTACTAGCATCATATTTTATAGTCATTAGTGTTAGAACATGAATAAGGTATGTGGGGTCACCCCCAAAAAATTTAAATCAAATACCATGGGTTCACTTATGATTGGTTATTGAGACTATTTCAATTTTGGCTTATTTATGCATCCCCAGGCCTCTACCTTCATGAGTTAGATGATCCATAATCTAGATAGGAATAGGATACTTTTCACTTTGGTAATAATCAGCTAACTCATCAGTGTAAATCCATGAATCACCTTTAGCTAATGATTCATGTTCTAGTTTAGAAGATAGTTTAAAAATAATGGGCTTGTTCAACTGAGATTTTCCTTTAGTTTCCCACTCCATACGAGTGGTTTTGGCCTTAGATCTCCCATAAGCTTTTGTATTTTTCAGCAATTTGGTAATATAGAATATATAATGGGTACTACATTCTTTGAGACCTTTTTTAGTTATATATAAGTGGTTGGAAATGTCTAATGGAGGCATGGTTAAGGTTGAGGCTAAGTTTTCTAGGTCAATATAATTATCTCATGGGCCTGGTTCAATGGATTTTCCTTTCTTGGCTCTTTCTCTATTAATTTGGGTATAAGATTCATGCCAAATTGATAGTTATAACTTTTATACTTAGACTCAAGATGTTTACAATACTAATATGGTTAAATATTTTTTAGTATAGTTATTTCCATTCCTAAATGTGCAAATTTTATACATTGATGCAATGTAGAAGTTATAGCCCTGATTTCATGGATCTAGGGTCAGCCTAATAACAAATTGTAAGATAGTTCGAGGTCCAAAACATGGCATAAAATTTTATGGGTCAAAGGCCCAATGACCACTAGAAAGCTAATAGTAAATTGAGATTTCCATTCTTCATTATCATATGCCTTAATAATGATGGTATATAGCTACAATTTGGTTGTTGTATATCCAAGATGTTTGAATAACTTTAGAGACACAGTGTTGAGTCTCAAACCATTGTTGACAAGGATTTGTTTAACTCTATGGTTCATTATACAAACCTCAATGTACAATGGGTTATTATGTAGAGGGATCAAAGATGACGTGTCACTTTGGTCAAAGGTAAGATGTTGACTAGGGACCAAGTGTCCTACCATGGCTTGAAATTTGTCTGGAGTGATGTCATTTGGCATGAGGGATTGGTTCAAGTACTCATTCAAGATGTCTTTATGGATGGTAGACATAAGTAAAAAATACATGATGGATATATGTGAGGGTGTCTTCAATTATTCTGAAATATCAGAGGTATTCCCATCAATTTTTCAATTGGTTTATTCTAGATAGGCATAAAAGGTTGAATAGTCTCACTTATATTATTTCGTTGTGATCCTTTGATATTGACCTTGGCTCTTCAAGTTACAATTATGTAATCTTGATATGGTATTTATATTTGGTAGTTGATTGGGTTGGTAATAAGGGTTGGAATGATAATTATAGCATGGTGTTGAGCTTCACTACTAACATAGTTTTTAGAAGAATCATTGGTATAAGGGGGTTGATAAGCATTATCAAATGAGGGTCTAGGTATGTTGGTAGTTGGCTAGGGATTAATGGTGATAGTGGTAACATGACTACCTAAAACATGTCCTAAAATATTTTTATAGGTATATAGAATGGAATTATGGCCTCCTTGGTTGGTTTTGTTAGTTTTCCCTTGGTTCCAACCATTCTGTTGTTGTTGTGGTTGGCATTATTACTATTGATTTTATGGTGGAGTTCTCTATCATTGTTATTATTATTTTTGGTACTATTATTAGTTATTGTTATTGTTATGTTGGGGAAATGTATTTTGGTAGATACCCAAGCTATGATTGGTCATAAGAGCATGGGTGTCTCTTTCTATCTCTCTATTTTCCAGCATATTCTTGATCAAATGTCTAAGTTGGATACACTATCATATGGAATTTCCTCAAACATGATGGTACTCACAAAATTCATGTTTTTTGTACCAATTAGGAAATAGAATCCCTTTAGGTAATGGATTCAGTATTAGCCAACTAATCATATTTTCCTAAACCAATCTTTGGAACATAAATTTAATAGGCTCATTAAGGTCACTAAAAGGTTTGGCAATGGGCAGTCTTCTCCTTGGAAGAGGAGCTTTCAATTGGTTTTGATTCTGTGGTGGTTTATTTTGTGTAGGTCTTGGTTAAAAGTATGAAAGAGGTAGTTGTTAAGTGGGTGGAGGTAAATGTATAGTTAGTGTTTGCACTATCTAAACTAGTGTGATTCATCAACCTTATTGCCAATAACATTCTTATTATATTTGTAGGGTTTTGGTTTCTCATTATTTTTGGCCTAAGGTAGCATTAAAGCTAGTATTTGAACTAGGTTCTGATTATGATTATGGCCTTGATTTTGGTTCTAGTTCTTTTAGTTCAAATGTTGATTATGGCTCTGATTAGAGTAAGATAGCTTGATTATCCCTTTGTTGACAAGGGATTTCTCAATATATATTACTTTATCTATAACTTATTTGAATGTATGAGCACATTAAAACTCAAGATGGTACAATATATCATTCTTTAGGCTCTTGGTAAATATTACATCCATTTATTTATCTGGAAAATTGTGATTAAATTGGCTTGTTAGTGTTCTCTAACATTGTAAGTATGTAGTGAAGCTTTCACCAGTCTTCTATATAGCATGGCCTAAATCCACAATAGTAATCTAATACTTGAGATTATATGAGAAGTGTTGTATGAACTTATTTAAAAGATCATCAAAAATTAGGTACATAATTCTTTTCTAATTACAACAATTATTCCAAGGCTTATCTAGCTACACTTTTTATAAAGAGAGCAAACAAGTATAGATCATTATATCCCACTAACTGGCATACAACAAAGAATTATTTTAGATGCTCTTTAGGGTCACCTTTGCCTTAATATTTAACAAACTTAGGTGGCTCATAACCTAGACAAAAATGGTATTTATATACATTACATGTTAAATAGGTAAAAGCATATTTCATCCAATTTGAATTTATATTTGTTTTCCAATCTATATAGCTTAAATTGCATCCTTAATCTATTATAACCCTTGGGTAAGGAAATTAGATGGAGTAGTTTATTATTGTTGAGGTTGCATAGTCAAAGGTGGATTACCTTGACTAGGATAGGCATATTATGGAATATTAGTTGAAATGGATGGATGACTAGGTATACATATCCATGTATTGGGATTATACTATGGATACAAAATACGTTGTTGTTGAAACACATTCTAGTTTTGATTGGTTGTATAACCCTGGCTAGTGAATTGTGGCTACAATAATGACATTTGGATTTATGGAATGTGTTAGTATTTCTAGGTTTAGGAGGGAATTTGTTACCTAATCATCAAATCATATTATATATAGGGAACACGTTGTTAACTAGATCCCTATTGTTGAAAGTGTTGATAGTTTGACCCTTGTTGTATGTGTGATACCTATTGGGTGAAAGGTAACTATTGTTGAGCACCTAGTACCTATTATACATAATAACCTTGTTTTTGGTTGAATACCTATTATTAGATAGGTACTTGTTATTGGATTGTCACTTTTTGTTTAGGCACTTATTGTTGAATTGGCACTTGTTGTTGGTTAGGAACTTGTTGTTGTTGACCAACTAGCATTTTTTGACCAATAGAAACACATTTTTAGTTAGGTAACATTTTTTATTGTTGAGATATATTGGTTTGTAATTATTATGGCAAAACATTCATTGTCATCTATTGAGGTGTCATAGTGTTCTACACTTGTTGTGGTGGTAATTTGGTCTAGTATTGATTCATTGTCCCCTATTACACACTCGATGAAGTAGTTGGTTGAGAAGTGGAGGTTGTTTTTTATTTTATAAAATAGGCATACCCATTCCCTATCATTAAAATCCTTTCATGCCATTATTTGGAGCAATCTATTGTGTATTGTTCAATGGTAAATTAGACACACTTTGGATTAAATTAGAAATCACTTGTGTGTTATTTGCAATACTTTTAATGAGGTCTTCTATTTGGGTGACATTCTCCTCAGTAAAAATAGGGACATTATACATGTCACCAACCAATGTGCTCTTGTTAAATTTATCTATGATTTGATTTGCATAACTTGAAGCATCTATTTTTTTCTCTATTGACAAAGTTATCTTAATAAATAGCATGTTAGAAATAGCCTTTGCATTAAGATTATGAGCTAGGTTGAGATAGTTTTGGTACACTTGTTGTACCTATTCCATTTATTTGTCCATAGGGCCTTTCCCTTTTACAAGCATATTTTGGTTCTACTATGACATTTAGACTAAAGCTTCACTATAACTAGTTGATGTATGTTCAAATTATTAGATTTTAAGTGTAATACTAGGAGTTCTAATCAAAATACTTATACTTTCATGTGGGAAGTCTAGAAAAAACTTGGCTCCTACTTTAATGGCTCTAATTAGAACTTCATCTTTGTTCTTTAAAAAATAATGCTCAAACAAGTATGAATCATATCTTGTCTGCATTAGTGTCTTAACATAGTAGGGATCTTTTTGTTGGCTTTGTTCAATGTTGGACATCATTTGAGCAAGGTACTACATTGTTTTCTCTTATTCTTAGCTTGGATAAGAAGGCGTAGTCACCAAATAATACATTAAGGGTCATGCCTTTGTTTAATGCATGGAAATTATAACATGGATAGGAATATATCTCATAATTGACATCATCATACGACTCTTGAACAAAAGTTTTATTAGTCACAAAGTTCTCATATTCTAGATTATACATAGTATTATTATGTGTGTAATGAGGCATGTTCAGATCAATAGCTAGATCTTATGAAAAACAAAAGGTCCAAAGGTAAAAAACAACCTTTGACTTTGTAAAAGAAGCCCAAAGGGTAAAATAATTAAACTAGGCAAATTTAGAATAAAGAAAACTCAAAACCGGACTAACAAATGATATTAATTTTCCTAGAGGTAGTTATAATCAGTAGCAAAGGTAACATAAAATATCAAAACTTGTATGTGGCTAAGGTAATGATTTTCCCAAAGGTAGTTATAATCAATGATAAGAGTATCTAGACAAAGTAGAAAAACTAAAAACTATGATCAAAGGATAACAATAATTTTCCCAAAGGTAATTATAACCATTTAATTTGAAAAACAAAGATAGACTCAAAAACAAAGGAACTCGAACAAGGACTTAAAAACAAACTTAAGTAAGGCAATTTTCTTGGGAGACACTTGGTGATGGGCTCACTAAGACTTGATACTTGATTCATAAGATATTATTAGAATAATAGAACTAGGACACTTGGAAATTAGCATAACAAAACTTAAATAATTCACATGATAAAAAAGTGGCTCAAAGGACTCTCAAACAAGGAACAAGATAAACAAAAATTTCTAGGTCTAAGAAAGGGGTCTTTGGATTAAATAGGGAATCAACCCAAGTAACACAATCAAAACATAAAATTTAGACAACCTAAGCCCAAATTAGATGAGGCTTTGGCATAAACATGATTAGTTTAATATTTTCACTTTGAAAGGTTGAGTTTGAAATTTAATACAAAAAGACTTGAGTGTTCTAAGGCAAAAAAACTAGACCAAAATGGATAACATAACTGCACATTTGAAACAAGAGAGGTATAACAAAGGTTTGGAACTTGGTTTCAAAAAATGATTAAGTGTTTTGAAATAATTTGGTAGCTATTGGCCATTTTTGGCCCACAAAAGATTATTGCTTAAATCATGTATAAAACACAAGAAATAAAGTTATTGAACCTAGATCTCACACATATAGAAGTGTTAGAGGAAATGGTTAAATGGGTTTGTTCACTTTTATACTAAGATCATTTGCCCTAGTTTTCAGCTTGTGCATTTTAACACCATGAAATATATAAGCATGCAAAGTCATCCTCAAAAGTATTTTCTACTATGTTTTCTAGGTTCAATTTAAGCCAAGTAGACATTTTCATGGTGCTAGATCTCACACATATGGCAGCCCCAAAAATAAATAATCATATGGGTCTATTCATCTTGAATCCAAATTCATATGCACTAGGCTATAGGTCCTCTGACAAAGCATAGAAAAATATATGCATGGGCAAAGATGTCTCATAATGTAGGGTTTGATAAGTTTCCATAGGCATTTTAGACCTATCTATCATCAAGATGTCATGCAAGACTAGTCAACTTTAACATTTTATATAAGTGTGTGGAAAGCTCAAATGGATAGTAGATCAAAAGGGTTTATTCCTTTCAATGTTAATTCCATTTCCTATAATTTTGATACCCCCATGATCCCTATGATCCAAAATATAAAATTTTAAAGTTGGTCATAAATGGTACACGTTCATGTGAATGTCAATTTCAAGCTCCAAAAAATAGTCGTTGGAATTCAAATGGTGGGTCCTAGTATATTGATGGTTCACATTACATCTTACATTTGGATCTAACAATGAGTGTCAGTCAAAAGGGTATAAAATCTCAAAGGAAAATTTATGTGTGACAAGGGTTAAAGGCATGTTCAACTAGAAAGAGATCAACTATCCATAGGTATTCATACATATTAAAATTGATGGAGTGAATTGAGTCAACTTATCAATGAGCCAAGTTAATTTTCAATGACCAATTATATTAAAGGCTAGCCCAAGATTCTTGATGAAGGTTGGGAAGTTATTTTTTACCATGAAATACAAGGTATTATGATGCCATTAGATCTAGGTCAAATGCCTTGGAAAGGCCTAAGATGATTCATGCATGCACATATGGGTTTAGGTTTTTATAGAGAAAGGATGGGTCATTTAGACCTATTATAATATAAAAGGTGCTACATTTTTTTATAGGTCTATACTGATATGGAAACTATAGGAAAACCTATAGTCTCAAATTATTTTTCCACCTATAGATGTACCTATGATCCAAGCATGAAGGTGAAGCAAAAGTGTAATTAATGTGAAGGATCTTCGATCTTTAACGTGGTCATTATCTCGACAAGTAACCACCTAAAAGGCACTACACCACGTTTCAATCAAGTTCATAATCATAAATTTTTATCTTCAAGTAGGAGTTAGTGTGAAGTATCAAAGAAATATCTAATATTGGGAAATGTGGTTAGGAACATTTAATTCACCCTCAAGGCCTTTTGGGACCTTCTCACTCAATAATCCATATACATTATTCTAATTGATCAAGGGGGTGGAAATTTTTCATTAGTTAAATAGCAAAAAGTGGTGACTCAAGTTCATTTAATGACCTACAATAGGTGTTATTTTTATGATATCATACTCATCCATTCTTTTGGGTTGTCTCTCTTCTTCTATATATCCTAGTATCTTCCCTTTGTAAGGGTTTTTAGATTTTGAAATTTTAGCATTTCCTTTAAAGGACAAGGATACTCATCGATACTCTTGAAAAAGTGTGATCATTTGATAAGGTTAAACCTTATCAATATATTGTAAGAACTACCTTTTGAAGCAATAATATCAACCTTTTGCCTGTCTCTTATTTTAAAATAGTGTTTAGTATGCTTGTGTATGGTAAATTCATGAAGGAGATTATTCCTAGTTTGTTATCCTTCTGCTTGCCTCTTTGAAGATGTTCTAAAGCCAACTTGTAGGTCTAGATTAGTGTTTCATTCGAGACCTACTATATGAAATATTTATGTAATTAGTGAAATTGTGAGATTGTGAGATTGAGTAAGTCACATTTATCTTTTGCTAATCTAGTGTGGGTTTAAACTTATGTGAGTGTATACTTAACATTGGTATATCACCCTATTAACTTTCTTATGAGCCCTCACTCTCTTTTTAACCATTTTCTCATGAAGCATTAGGCTTATCTTTAGTCTTAGGTGAGCATCAAAGAGGAAGTTGGCCTATTCTGGAGGTTCAAATCTAACATAGGTGACCCACAACCTAGGGTTTGTCCCAATTTTATAATCTAAATTGGAGAGATCCTAAATAACCCTCTCCAAGGGTGAAAATTGAGCCTATAATATTTTTTTACATGCCCAATGGGACTCACTAATCTTAAAAGAAGTGTTCAAAAAAATTGATATTGATTTGATCAAATTTATAGTGGTTAAACTCTAAACAATAATATATGGTGATTCTGAAGGGAATAATTAACTCTCTGGTATAGAATAATAGCTCTATTTCATGCTAAAGGTGACAACAAGGTTAGTGTATACACATAATAGTTTCAAAATTTTATTGATTACTGACATTTTGTATCTTTTAGGAACCTATCGAGTCTCAATATCTTAAAGTGCATGCCTTAAATGGTGTACCAAAAAAGGGGTGGGAAGACCATCAATGCTTCATAATATTGTTGTTCCTTTTTCCACTTACCATATACACACTTATCTCTTAAAACCTTAAACCATATGCTTATTCTTCTCTTTCATATCCATTCCTATCATTGTCATGTTTTATTCTTTCATTTCTTTCCTTGTTACCCTTTTAACCTATTTAATAAACTAGGTTGACATGGTTGACCTAGTGTGTTTTGGGGACACTTTAGCTCTTTTGGTTTGTTAGCCTCCTGGTTGACCTAGCATAGACCTAGTGAGTTATCCCAAAAATGTGTTAGGTTGACTCAGTCGACTTAGTACAGCTGACATGTTCAAAAGTTTTTAGTAAGATATACCTACATATACAAGGTCATTTACCACCATTTCATAAGAGAGTTGAATTAAGTGAATAAGTGTTAATGAATACCTATTTATTGACCATTCTACTTGAGTAATAAATATTTGGGGTTCAATACTTTTTTTAAAGCTTTGATCTTGTCTTGTGGAGAAGTATTTTGGATGCTTAGGTAGGTTGTGTAGCCTAGAGATAATTTATCTTGATTATCCTTACAAACCACAACAATCTCTTGTGAATCGCCTTAGCCAAGAGAGAGATTGAGGCTCAACAAATTCATATTCAAAGGTAAGTATTCCTAAATTTATTTCTCATTTGTAAGAGTAGATAGATAATGTAATATGTATTCTTCTCTTCCATGTATTAGGATTTTGTATACATTGACATAAGTATATGTCTCTTATGCATGTTTAATTTAGTTGTTATTTATTTGTTTTGTTTTAACCCCCACTTTATGCTACGAGATTTGGTACGTACTAGATTAGTTTACTTTTATTGTTATTAGAATAATTTACTCTCTTGTTTGTTAGCATAAGTGAAAATATCAAATAATAGGACTCTTTTAGGGTTATTGTGTGATTGTGTTAGACTGTAGGATTTGGAACCCTTCCTAGCATGATATGTTATGATAAATGATACAAGTGATACCCTAATCAGGTCTAGTGGATCCCCATATTGAGCATGCTCTCACTAAACAAGTGTATACCCAATTGAAATTGTAGGTGTGCTATATCTTATCCAATCCATGATTAATTCATATACATCATGTAATTATAATTACATACATTTTGGTGAACTTGATGTGAATCATATCCCATCGATGGTTGGATTGTCTTCATGTTTCCATTTTTATTTCCTTTCTTATTTAACATTAGCTTCACTTTGGTTTGACCTTCATTACATTTTGGTGAACCCAATGTGAATCAAACCCTTACAGGATTTGTTCAATTTTCTTTCATTTATTTCATTTATTTTGATTATCATTTTTATCATATATTTTGACATATTAGATCGATTCTATCAACCTATTTCTTTTTATCTATACGTAGGAATATGTAATTGGATAGATCAACTTGACCTAGTATACGTTTTTAACACTTTTTAGACTTCTAGTTTAGCCTCATAGGTCAACCAGGTCAACCTAGTACACTTTTTCAACTTTTGTAATAGGTTCTTGTATAGCTTGGTCGACTAGCTCGACCCAGTTCTATAGATTAGATCAATTTTCTCCAAGGTTCTTGATCAACAATATCTTTCATTTCCATCTTTGAACCATCAAGGTTAGTCTTTTATTCTCTATTTCTTTATTTTTTGTACTTTCATTTATAGTTTGTAGTCCTTAAACCTACCCCTGCATAGCCAACTAGATCAACTTGGTCAACCTAGTTCTATGTTCTATATGTTATCTGAAATAACTAGGTCAACTTGGTCAACCTAGTAGGTTTTCTAGACCTTGACTTCATCATTACTAGCTCAACCTTGTCAACCTATTTTTGTATGTTATGCATATAGTGCTTTCACTATACCTTGTTTCAAAATTAGAATTCACCTTGTATGTTAATCACATCTTTCCTTTCAGTTGTTTCCATGCTTAGAATAGTTCACATAGTCTAATTAGGAGGTTTTTAATTAACCATTTAGTTTTACTATTTCTATTTTATTCACACATGGCCAATCACATAACATCAACAAGAATTTTAAAATTTGACTACCCAAGCCAACCTACTTGGATTTCATCACCAAGGGGGAAGCTAAATTGATGCTCTAATCAAGTATAAAATAATTATATATTATGGCTAAGCACCTAACACCCTTATCACTCTGGTATGTGAAGTGAGGGGGTAGGCCCCAATACCAAACTTGTATCATTATCACTATAGTCCCTTTCATCCTAAACTTACCTAAATCCATCCATAGATTGTTATCTAGTACCTTGCTTACAACTAACTCCCTATCATTTAAAATTATTCTTAATAATCTAATTAATATTCTAGGTTGACCAATTAGATAGCTTTACTTTTTAATTTTTCTTCTTGCTCTTTAATCAATTATATGTGTAAAATCTTGATTTATCTAGCATTAGTGAAAGATTTTTCTTTGTGTGCATCAATTAGATTGGCCAGTATCAATTTAATTGACTGTTTATTTCCATTTAGTACTTATTGATTTTCATTATTTACAAATTGTGTTGTTTTAATTCACAAGTTGATATCAAATTTCTCATATTTCCTACATCATCATGAATCCAATGCATTTTACGGTTTACAAAATGGATAAGTAGAACTAAAAATATAGGCAAAACAAGTAACCTATCTACTATACTAGGTCAACCCTATCAACTTAGTATCTTTTTTATCCTCTGTGCATTGTACTAGGTCAACCTAGCCAATCCTATACTATTTTTATCATCTTTAACCCTTTTTCTAGTCTTTGTACACTATACTAGATCAACCTAGTTGACCCTATATAGTTTTACAGTCCCTATTTTTGCACCAAGTCAACCTAGTACTATTTATTGTCACTTCTTATTCTCCTTGTGTGGTTTTCTAGTCTTTTTTCATCATGATGACATCTTCTTAGCCTTCCCTCAGTCTAAAACATTGCATTATTAATGACTTAGATAGTAACCTCACTTATTTCATTACCTTTAATGAAACTATCCAATTTCTTCCTTCCCCTTCTCCTAAGCCTATACCACTCACTACATAATGCAATGTATTTGAGATCCTTTTTCATAATCCTCATCCCAATACCAATGTTTTTAATCCTTAATCACATCATACCAATCAAATTGATAATCTAGATGGTTCTAAGATATTCAAAAACTTTGATGATAATACTATTTACACTCATAAGAATGGTGGCTTGACTAAGCTTCCTTCTTCTTCTACCATACTTAATACAATTAACACTAATATTATGAATCCTCCACTTACAAATAATTCTTCTCCCACCAACACTAACAATCATCTTCCTATCAAAACTAATCCCCTCCTACAAACACTAATCCACTTATTGGTACAACTTAACTTCTTGCCCAAGTTATCCAACAAATGAACATCATGAAAAAAACCAATAAATCTCAAATGATGACCATGCAACAAAATTTATGAAACATGATTAGTCAACCACCTCAAGTTATCATGTCTCAAATAAATCAAAATTTTGTCCCTCCTCCTCTTAGAGATGCCAATGGGAATATCATCCTTCAACTTCCAATGAATAAAAAAATGCTTCAACATATTCAAAATTAACCTTTAGCTTCATTTATTACATCCATATATATTGAAAACATTTCTCCATTTATCACATATAATAGGACTAAGGATCCTAATATCTTTCTCAATTATTTTGGTAATCTCTATAAGGAATGGGTCCAAACTAATACCTTTTCTACCACCAAGATCTTAGCCAAAACTTTTATTGGTGATGCACTCAAATGGTACAACCAACTTCTTAGACATTCCATCTCACAACTAGAAGATTTAGTCAATGCTCTAGTGAATGAATTCCAACATGATGACCTTCTTGAAAATTACCTTAGCTATTTCATCAATGCCAAACAACTTCCTAATGAATCTTCTCATAATTTCATCAAACCATAGAATTCTCTCTCTCATAAAGTGGACCATAACATGAATGATGACACTCTTCTAAAACTATTTATCACTACTCTTAAACCTCCTCTTCAATATAAAGTTCAAATATTTTCACCTCAAACTTTAGAAGAAGCCTTGAACAAGGAAAAGGGAAAGACTTTCTTATGACTCAATTTGAAACACCTTAAACAAATAATAAAGCACCTTTTCAATCATTTTCTCATACCATTGATTCATCCAAGCCTCCCCAACCTCAAAGTGGGGCATCAAATTCAACCAATTTTACCCCAACCCACCCTCCCTTAAGTCTATAAAAAAATTGATGAAATTTCCACCCTCTAAACCCATGATATTTTATCCTTCCAAATCTCATCCAAAATGTACAATCCAGATAAATTTTGTTGGTGGCATGATACTATAGGTCATTCTTATGAATCTTGTCATGATCTTCATTTATTTCTTATTTCTTCCTTACTTGGTCCACATTTCAATCTTGATACTCTCACTAAATAATATTATCAAGTGTATCTTCAAGCTTCTCAAATTGAATCTCAAGAACCCCAATCACATCAACATCAACTACCTAATGATCAACAATAATCATCCCATACCTATACCCCATCTACTATTTTTTTTCAAACAATAATTTATCCTTCTCCCTACACCAATAAGGAAGGATATCTAACATGAAAAACTTTAAACATGTTGTGGCATCCATTGAAATTCAACCTTTTAGGCCACATGAACCAAAAAAATACCTAGTTCAAATGCCTACTCCAAATCATATCATCCATGTTCCTCCTTTACCTCCTTTATCTCCACATACCTCTCCTACACATCATATGTCACATTTAACCTCTTTAAAATCTAACAAACAAACACATTTACCCATTTCCAAATACACTTGCCAACCCAATGCAAATCATTTTAATGGTTCTATATTACCTCACTCCAACTCACATGTTGGGGCATCTTTTGATGCCCATCCACATGTCCCTTTAGACTTTGGGACATCTTTTGATGCCCATCCTTGCATTCACTTACTTTTTGGGGCATCTTGTGATGCCCACTCTTATTCTACAATGCATGATAATAAACACATCTAGCTTCAATAAACCTTTTGAGACTTAAAGGATTGTATTTCACATGCTCATCTTTGATATAGACGTTAGCATAGATTTTACTTATTCTTTGTGTCTCATGTTTCTTTGTTTTTATGCATTTTTCTTATTTTTCACCTTCCTAAGCATTATGATTTTCATTTATGTTCTTTTGGCTTTCTTAAACATCACATTGGGCATTTTTTTTCATTTTCATCCTTATATATTTCTTTTATTTGTCATTTTTATGTTTTTATTTTCCTTAGTAGATTTATGATCATTTTTTCCCCCTTTCTTTAGCATTTACCTCTTGATGTACCATAGTCTTCTTTCTCTTTTTACATTTTATATTTTTTTCACCACTTTGGTTTCTCTTTTATGTAGTTTCAAGGTAAGACCATGGATAGGACCCAACCCTCCTCATAAAATTTCCATCTTTTCATGTTCTTTGTGATATTTGTTCTCAACTTTAGCTTTTGCTTATTTTTATAGATAAAATTTGCATAATAATATATGTTATCATGTTTTCATCCACTTCCCTCTTTCTTATGATAATGAATCACACTTTTTTGTCATTGTATCCTTTCTCTTTTCCCTTTGTCACATTTTTTTTTTCAATTTAAATAAATTCAAATGGTTTTATGTGTCATTCCTCTTGATTTCCCCTTTCTCTCATCTCTACTCTGGATAAAACAATGTCAAAGTTAAGATAGTACTTTTATTTTACCTTGATTTATGAGAATCTTAGACCCCATGCTCTTTGAAGTTTCTCTCTCTTAGCTACCTTGTCTCAATTTTTCAAATTAAGGTCATCTTTATCACCCATGTTTAGTCTTACAAATCTATATGGAAGAGGAATCTGAAAAAGCCATCAAGAAAGTTAAAATCCAAATCATTTGAAACAAAAGACAATGTTATTTAAAAGGCAACATACAAATCTCAAAAGTAAAATCAAAGAAAAATAAATGATTTAAAAACACATCTATTATCTTTAATCAAAACTCAAACACCATGGTCAGATTCACATAGGCTAAAGTACTTTGGGGTGTGGTAGGCCTGTAGATTAGAATAGGGGAATTCAAACAAAATCTATGGTGCTACCTAATTTCTCATGTAAGTACCAAATATTTGTAGTATATTTATGGCTCTATAAGGGTTCCTAAATAATGGGGAACACATCATGGGGAGGTAGGTCCATTTTAATTTTCATGCATATATCCTTCATGGGATGATCTATATACTCCATTTATTTGCCTAAGACTTATGCAGCTAAGAGAAGTTCTTCATAGTCCCTAAGGTCAACAATCCTCTTGTTTTCACAAACCAAATTTGAGTATCTTAACTTATATAAAGAGTTCTTTCTACCTTAGTTTTTCCTTCATTTTCCCCTCCACCCATTTCATCTCCCCCCTTGATAGCCAAATTGTGATTACAAATCTATTTTCCCTCTTCTTTAAATTCCTTCTCCTTCATTTCTTAAAAACATGCCAACATGAATTTATTTTAATTTTATCTATCTCTCAATGAAAAACAACATGTTTTAGTAACTATAGATCCCTCTTTTATTTCATTTTTCATTTATTGTACTACCCTTCTATTGTGAATAGTTGAGTCCACACCCCTTTCACCATAATTACATGTTTTCTATTTATATATGCCTTCTTCATGTTTGTCTTACATCTTGACTTACATTTCATTAAAAATTATTTCATATTTTTATTTATTTTTTAATGTTCATATTACATGATAATACTTTTTCCTTTCTTACATACCTTTGTTAGCTTTGTCTTGCATTGATATTTCATTTGTCATTCATGTTTTACATGCTTCCCAACATGATTTAGTATGTTCTACATTCCTTTTTTCCGTTTATGTTTTACATATTTTCTAATATGATTTACTATGTTTTCCAATCATTTATCATTTATTTCCTATCATTTGTCATTTATTTTCTAATCATTTGTCATTCATTTTCCATCCTTTTTGTCATTTATTTTCCATCATTTGTCATTTATTTTCTATAATTTACCATCTTTTTTGTCATTCATTTGCCATAAATATTATAAAACCTTGCCTTAAAAATCCTAATTTTCCATGTTTTCCTAAAAATATATGTCCCTAATAACTATCATATGTCTATCTTCCAAAAATTTTGATTTTTGGCTATTTTTTTACACTAACTTCTACAAGTTCACCTAGTGTACTCTACATTAAACACCTTCATTTCTTGCAATATTCTTCTTTATCTAAAATATTTAGGTAAGTTAAAGGTATGTATTTTTAAATTCTATCCTTTTATTTATCTTATTTTTTGCTTACTACACCATACTTAACATCAAAATTATGTGTTATCATATTCTATCCCAAAGCACCATCTCGTATTGTACTTATGTGACACGTGATGAGCTTCAACTGGGGCATATGTATACATATAATATTTTCAAACTTTTATTGATTACTAACAAATTATATCTTTCAAGAACATATTGAGTCTCAATCTATCTGAGTGCATGCCTTAAGGGGTGTAGTGGGAAAGGGGTGGGTAGACCATCGATGCTTTGTAATATTATTGTTCCTTTTGCCACTTTCCATCTAGACACTTCTATCCTAAAAACTTGAACCCTAGGCTTATTCTTCTCTTTCTTATCCATTCTAGTCATTTTCATGATTTATTCCTCCATTTCTTTCCTTGTAACCCTTTTGACCTATTCAATAAACTAGGTTGACCTAGTCGACCTAGTGTGTTTTGGAGACACTTTATCTCTTTTGGTTTGTTATCCTCCCAATCAACCTAGCAAAAACTTAGTGAGTTAGCTCAAAAATGTGCAAGGTCAACCTAGTAAAACTAGATAGCTGACATGTCTAAAAAAACTTAGGTAAGATCTACCTATATATATAAGGTCATTTACCACCATTTCATAAGAGATAGTTTAATTAAGCAAAAAAGTGCAAATGAACATCTACGTATTAACCATTCTACTTGAAGAATAAAGATTTAGGGTTAAATACTTTATTTTGAGATCCAATATTTTCCTATGGAGAATTATTTTGGATTCTTAGGTATTTTGTGTAGCATAGAGATAATTTAACTTGGTTATCCTTATAAAACACAACAATCTCTTGTGAATTAACTTGGCCAAGGGAGAGATTGAGACTCAATAGGTTCATCTTAAAATGTAAGTACTGTCACTTGAAATTTCACCCAATGAAGAGATTACAAGTTTATCCTCATTAAAGTGGCACAATGGAACCACCTCAAGGCTATGGGTCACCAAATGTGAGGTGGATCTCTAGATTAGGGGCTAGTTCCCCTTGATGCATCACTATAGCTCAATCTTACTACTAACACTTGGGGCGATGAAAAGGGAGAAATATATTTGAAATAAAATCTAATATATTGGGAGTGATACACCAAATATATTCTCTAATCACACTCTTTAACATGACTTCAAACCAAGGAGAACTTTGCACATACACTTCATTCAATGACAATCTTCTCTCTCTCATCAATGTTTCAAGCATGGGGTCTTGGAGATGGCTTAGGCTAGGAATACTTAGAAAATAGTCATTATAATAAAATATATTTAATATAATACTCACTACACCTACAACATCAATATTAGACACTTATTTTTGACCTGCAAAAGAGAGATTCCAAAACACACAAGGTACTAGAAAGAGTAACATGTGAAGGTAAACAAAACTACACTTGCACAAGACCAACATATATTTTGTACACTTAGTGAAATATTGAATGAGTTAAAAACAACTATATTTATTATCTAAAGGATAAAATTTTTAGGGCTTCACCATACCAAGGTGGAGAGATTGAATATAATGCCAAAAAGGCTAGTTTATATAGAGAATATGAGAAGAGAGAGACAAAGGGAAGCTCAAGAGTCATTAGACACTTGTCCCATTGAAAAGATAAATTATTTATGCATTTAATATATATATGTGGTGATACATAAAACTTTATAAACTACAAGTGTCATTTTAAATCAACCAACTCTTGCAAAGTGGCCTAAAAACTCCTTTTATTGCATAGAAAACTACCCTTCATGATTTGCCTTCCAAAAATAACTCATCAATAAATAAGACAAATTATAATGATTTATATTATTATGGGTTTTAAAAAAAATCCCTCATGTTAATTGGAGTGGCCTCTAACCATTTCTATTCTTCTAGCCATGCATAATCATCTCAAATAGTCCTAAAATGACTTCTCTCCATGCACCTCTCACACTTGGCACCTAAAATATTCCCAATTATACAATATTATCCATAAAAAAGGAGGGATGACATGTTTCAATGGTTTACATATCATTATTTTCATCAAATAAGCCATAAAAGGCTTTTTAGTTAGATTTTCACCATTTTCCTAAGTGTTCACTATTTGCCCACTAGACTAGCTAAAATGAAAGAGATGGAAGATAAAATTAGGATCTTATATAATTCATAAAATTAGAATTAGGACTTATAATAAGTCATAAACTACCTATTAAAGGTGATTTGGCATTTTTAAAGTCTTCTACACCTACAAAACATACAAAAATGTCAAAAAGAGATCTATTGTACCCCATTCGTATAGGTGTAATACAACAAATTGGCATGGTCTAGATCTATTTGGATTACTCTACATATTCCAATTTATTTCATGTCATTTTCACCCATTTTTTATACTTAATTTTCCTCATCTTCTCCATTAGGTCTTTAAGGAGGGTTTAGAAGGGTTTCTAATCATTTTTGGTCTTAATGTTTGTTCATAAAGAATAGACATTGGAAATATCTAAAAATTATAATAAGGAATTATTAGGGACCCTCCCTAACATCTCTAATCACCTCAAGGTCCCATGAAAAGCACCATAGAATATATAATCTTCTTAAGTTGACTATTTAAGCCCTTTTCCTACATTTTGTAAGGGTCTGAGTATACTTTAAGCCAAAAATGGCTTCTTGTGGAGTTTTTCTACAAACGTAAGGTTATAAAACCTATATTAACATCCAAAAAACATGATAAAACCATCAAAAAATCTCATCAATAGCTATAAGTGGAGATGACCACCTTTTTAAAACTAGGCCTAAACCTTGCCAATGAGTCTACTTACAACTCTTGGCCTAGAATGAGGTTAAATGGCTTTCCTTTCATATTAATAAGTTTAAAATATCTATAATATTCTATTAATTATGTCTCAATCACTTTGGAGGATTATCCAAGGTCAAAATTTGAAAATGACTATCCTTACCTAGGCATTTACTTTACCATTCCTTGCATTTACTTTACCATTCCTTACCATGGTGGTTGTAACCTTTGTTGCCCATGGCACTCTATTTTATTTCAGAAATTTTAGAAATTTTTAACATGTTATATATGTTTTATATCTTCTCAAACCACATTTCATGTTTATCCTAACTTTTGGTCATGCTTATATCGTTTTTAGCCAAAAAATAGGGTTTTGGTGCAAGGAGAAAGTGCCCCCTATCTGAGACAAAATAGGGGGAACTTTCCCTATTTGTCTTAGAAATTTGACCATTTGAGGAGCTTCTTAAAATACAAAGGGTACTCTATACCAATTTTGGGCACCCAAATCCAATATTTGGCCTCCAAACCTTCCCAATCTCCTAGACAGACTTTTTAAAAGGCAGACTCTATGTGTTTGGAGTATAGGCTTGTGTATAGAGTCTTAGGGTCCTATGTAGACATATTATTCATTTTTGAAAAGTTCCATGATAATAAAAAAGTGTCAATTTATTCATTCATCAACTATTTTGTCAACATTGAATTCCATTTACCATGCCAATACACTTTATTCCCTAAGACTAGGCCATCTACCTACTTTGGACTAAGACACTCCACTTTAGTTGACCCATGAAGTTTACTTGCCACAAAAAAATATTAGATTTTAAAACATGTTGAGAGACCCCTAAGATAATTTTCCACTTTTTATAATTCAAAATCCACCAACACGGTCTCATTTAGTACCAAGAAACTTTATTCTCAACTCACTACCTATATACCCTACTTACCTGACCTGTAGGTGGACTATTTGCTTACATGGATCTTGTTTGTAGTATGGGAATATTTTTTGAGTCTATATATACTCAAATTGTGTCTATTAAAACAATACCCTTCTTTTTGAGTCTTCAAAACACTATCTTTCATAACTCCCCATGCCATTGTTTGAAATAGGGCACTTTACTCATACCTTGTATGTAAGTGAAATCAAGGGTTATTCTCACTATCATGGGGCATATTAAGTTTTGGATCATCTTATAAATTTATAAAAACATGTATAATACATTTTCACTTGACCCTATGTTTTACAAGACTCAAATAGTGACTTTGTTAGGATTGAGACATTTTTTAAAACCCTGCCTATAAATGCAACTTTTTAGGATTGTTGTAGGTTGTCATGGTGTGTTTGGAACTATATTGATGATGATTTGACTCTTCATGAAATTATTGGAGTAAAAAAACACCCCCATACCTTTTACTCACCTTACATACTCAATATAAGGTCAAAACATTAACCTCTTACCTCATTGTTTGATACCACTACTGTAGGTGGAGATTGCTCTGTGTATAGATAGAGGGTCACCACATGAGGGTATAGAACAAGGTTTTGAGTCCCTTTATATCTTTTGGGTTAAAATAAACTCCCCATTCCTACTTAAAAAATCTAGGCATGTTAATTATATCAGGTTTTACAACTTAGGGTGAAGGGAGTCCTTTTAAGGCTCAAATCTATAGGTGACACTAAATGGATTTAGTATATTTAGAGGTCACTTTGAGACCTTAAACAACCCTTATCCCCTTATAATTTTTACTTAAAATTTTTTAGGGTCATTATCTTTGGTATATTTTTATAAATGGGTGCATTAAGTCTCCTCAACTCTAATTTCTTCACCCTTAGTTGGATTTCACAAAAGTGCTTGGTGCACTATTTTGCCATCTTAGGGGAAAAGGTCTTAGTTTCAGTCTTGTCACTTTTGGGGATGACCTTTACCCTCAAATTGCAAATTTACCCTCATCACAAGTTACCATGATATTCCAAAGTGTCAAGGTAATGAATTTTCATCAAATGTTCTAAATTTTGTATGGGACCTCTACAACCTCCACTCAAGCCAGCTATAAAATGTTGCTTTGAGGGGAAAATAGTGCATTGGGGTGTGAACCATCATGGAACATGAATGTAAAATAATTTAATATTCCCTTGATGAACCTCCAAGTGTACTTCAATCAAAAACAAGAAATTGAGGCACACACCAATCCTCCCTTACACCAACATGATGTTAGTAGAGGCATGTAGATGGTCTTTCATATTGTGTTATGCAGGCATATGTATAGAAAGAGCAAGAAGGGGTTGTCAAAATGATTATAACACCTTAAAATTCAATTTTTATCCTTCAATTAAACACATTCATCAATAAAACTTGAAATAAACTTCATAACACCTTCTATGGCACCTATAGGTTGTCATTTTTTGAGTATAGAATAGTGAAGACGTTATATGGCCAAAAGCAAGCCTAGAGGAGGCTTTTGAGGTAGTTGATAGCTCCAAAACCAATATTTTAATGTAATAACCTATGTATAGTCATTATAAAACATGTGAAATCATTAAACTCATCAAAACCAATCAAAATAAATAGAATTTAGCTCAAAAGGAAACCCCTCATGGTTACAAGTGCATAAAATGTTGCCTGAGGTCTAATTGATGATTCATAAAAGATATGAAAAAAATTAAACTTATTGATATGAATTTTAAGTAAATTTATATCCCTTTAAACCCCCAATATCATTCTTCCCAACTCTAACTATATGGCCCACACCAAACATTTGTAAATGACCTTTCTTCTCTTGTAAAGAGAAAATGGAAGAAATGGAAATTGAAACTAAATATTATAATGAAACCTCTACAAACCAAGTGTGGAAATGAGTTTATGGAGGTGAAGAGATTTTTTCCCATGTTTTTTGTTTAATATGAAATCACCAAGTCTGTACAAGTGCCCAAAAGGATCAAGGAAAACTCCCCATTTTTGCATATAACTACTTATTTAACTAAATCCTAATAGATCCTGACATCTCCTACCCTCTTCCACATTTAAAATCACCTTTGTGACAAATATTCCCCCTTGAAAGTCTGTACATGTCATTAATTGAGCTAGAAAAGTGATCAAAATGCATATTTTTGAATATAAAGCATGGTAAAGGGAAAATATATGACTTAGAAACACCTTAGGACACCTAAATGACCATATTAGAATATTTATAATAAAATTTGAACCTTTGACCAATTTTTACGAGGGTTGAATTTGGTTCACTTGATTCGTACAAGGAAGATGGGCTTTAACAAGGACTAGAGCAAGGATAAGATAAGAGATTTAGTACAACATGAGACCCTATAGGACATATGAAAACCTTATTTAAAAGTTCAAAAATGTATGGGTTGACCCAATTTGAATAAAAGTCATTTTTGGTCAACAATTTGGTAATTATTATGGGTAATTTTTATTAATTTGGCTTGTCAAAGCCAAGTTATTACCCCTACTATTTTAAACTTTCCTACAATAGTCTAATCCCTTTTTTAGTTGGTCAATCTATGGTCTAAAAGCATGAATAAAGTGCAATTATAGCAAAGGTATTAAGAGTAGTTGGGTGAAGGCCTATAGCCACCTTATAGAGCATGTAGTCTATTTGAAAATAAGACACCTACAATAGGTTCAAAAAATTTATCTCATCTTCTAAACGTCATATACATCCAATAGCCAAGACCTACAAGCATGTAAGTTAATTTTTTCAAGAAAGTCTTCCCAAGGATTTTTTTGGGCTATAAGAGGTGGACTATTTCTTCATACATTTTTTTTAGAGAAAGAGCTCTCAAAGCACTGTGTAAAAGTCCAAAAAAATGATTAAGTGGCAGTTGTGCAAAGTTTATTTCCTTTGGAATTTTTGTCTGAAGTAAATCAAGAGACAAGAATACATAGAAGGGTGTCAAATAATAAGTCTAAAATAATTTGGGGACATTTTTTTTGAAAGGCCATTTCATAGCTAGAGGGATATTATCAAAGTTTATTTGCTTCAGACTTTTTGTTTAAAGGAAAAGGAAAAGCACAGTTGAAAAGACCCAAAGGGCACCTGCCCTTTGGGAAGGTCCAATTCAAAATCCCTAAAGGGTATGTATCCTTTAAGTTAGTTCACTTTATGTTTCTAAGGATGGAGACAATTCATCCAAAGGAAAATTTTAGAAAGCTTGAAGACCACTTTAAAGAGAGTTGCTGGTAGTTTTCTTGAAGGGTATATACCCTTCGAGAACGTCCTTCACAGAGAGCTCGAGGGGATTTTCAATTCCTTTGAAAGGCTAAGTCCATTCCAAAAAAAGGATAGTTCAAGGTAAAAAGGGTCTTCTATAGTTTTTCCAAAGGGCATCTACCCTTTAGGAAGATTCTTCTTCAGAAGCCCAAAGGGCCTGACAATTCATCCAAAAGGGACAATTGTGCAAAAAGGACACTTATTCAATCTGAAGGGTCATTAGCATGAATCTTGAAGGGTACCTACCCTTCAAGAATGTTCATGTCATAATATTTTAAAGGGCTTTTACAAAATCTTGAAGGGTATGTACCCTTTAGGAAAATGACTCTATAATAAAGTCCAAAAGAACAAATAAACAAAGGAAAAACAAAAAAAAAAGAAATAAATTTTCCTTTGAACAAAAATTCTAAAAGAATTCCTTCAAAAAATTTGTTTGAACAATTCCGTCAAGAAAATTGGTAAAAATTTGTCTAAAGGAAATGTAAAGAAGGTAATCCAAAAAACTTGTAGTTAGCAAAAAATTTTGATAGGAAAAAGATGGCCATGATGAATTTCCAAAGGTAGGCAAGGAAGTCTTAGACAAGATGAATCCATGGGAAAATTGCTAGGTAAAATCCAAGATAGATAAGTTTGATATAAAGCACAAGATAGGGAAAAGATTTGGAAAATATGACTATGCAAATAAACTTGAAGGAAATAATCTCAAATAATTTCTAAGGGATTTGATTATATAGAAAAATCAAGGGGCCAAGCAGGATATCCGAAAGAATAAACCAAGGGGGAAATTGCCAAATAAATACATAGGAAAATCCAAGAGAATGAACAAGGAAAGGCATAGACTTTTGTCTAGGTAAGTAAGGAGAAAATTCATTTGGAAAATTCATAAATAGAGAAGTCTGAGATAATAAATATTGGCAAGCAAGCAAGATAAGGAATATACATGCACATGAATTAGAAGCCATAAATAGAAAATGTCAAAAATAGATTCTTATCCATATAAATGTGTTATTGGACTAGTCAAAACTATTATTAACTATTTCACTATGCCACATGCCTCTCTCATACATCCAAATGTTTCAAATGTTCCAGCAGTTTGTGTGGAGTTCATCTACTAGCTTTTGGTGTGACATTTTATGCAAAGGAGAAGTTGACTAGTCAAACTTGAGTTCCTTCACCCACTTCCATTCTATCTTGGTCATGCATGTTTGGAGTTTTCTTGAATATCTTTATTTATTTTATGAATCATTTTTTGAACTTGGCTCCATCATCTATATTCTATGCCAAAGTTTGGAAAAGCATGCAGATTTTTGTAAAGAAGAATAAATTTATTGAATATTCAAAGCATTGTAAAAGAGGTAAGGTCTTGAGTTAACCAACCAAGACTAGCCTTTTCCCTTTTTGGACTACACTTAGACTGATTTAGACTATTTTTAAAAGCTTATTTATTAGCTTAATTGAGCCATAGAGAATCAGCCCTAAAGTTTGAAGAATAAATTGTAAGCTAGACCAATGATCAATAAGGAGTTTATTTTTATGAATCTAATTTTTTATAGCAGCATAGTGTGTATTTGATTGTGCATCAGCATATAAGAGAGATTTTTTATCCTTTTTTAGGTCCCTCCCTCACCTATCTCTCTCTATCTCACCCTTTTACAAGTCATTTGAAGAGATTTTCAACCCTTCCTCTGAAACACTTTTGCTTAGGGATATAATATAAATTGCATTTTGGCTATATGTGTGCATTGATTTTAGTAACTTCAGAGGATCTAAACAATCTAGGTGTATTACCCCCCTTATATTTTCTTTAAATGTTTTCCCTTACTCTTTTCACCCCAAAAATCATAATTTTATATTTAATATCAAAATTATAAGGGAACCAACCCTCTCTAGAGGTTCTTCTCAACATAGAGGCACTCACCCTCTAAGAAGTTCCCATTATATTAGCTGGAGAGAAGTTTTGCTTTACACACCTTCAAGCAAGGTGTACTCCAGAGTGATAATAGTAAAATGTTTGCCTGTGTTAAGGTATAGTATCCTTATCCTATCCATTGGGCAAAGGGAGTCAACATGCACTTGGAAATAGAAGCACCTAACCTTGACTTGCCTAACAAGATAGTTGGTTTACCTCAATAAATACAAAGGAAAGAATAACACACAAAAGACCAAGCAAAGACACACTTGTGCTAATAAGCACTTAGGGAAAACAAGTCATATAAAAAAGGAAACTAATTATGTACATTCAACTTAAACATACCTCCCTTCCTAGATAAAAAGGGAAGTACCTTGAATATCTTTCCTCACTAGATGAATGAGGATGCCAAGCATTCTTCCTTTTATATGTGGTGTTAGATGACTCATGTTTTCTTTTTGCTCTTTGGCTTGGCATGTCATCTATTGGAGTCATATCCCAAAATTTTCCAAGGTAGATGGAGTCCTCTTAAACCTAAAAAAATGCTTCATATTACTATCCTTCTATCTCTTCATGTAGATTTGCATATCTATGAATGGGATAGCTTGTTGCAAACCTATGTCTTATTGAAGGATCCCATTGTACTTCTCATTTGTTATAGCCTCTTAAAAGTATTCAAGAAGTGTTGAGTCATATATTTATAGTAATTTTTCTTACTCATACTCTTCCTTCATGTTGATAGGATCAGCTTCATAGGTGGTTCTAGGATCAACTTTTGAACCATCCTCAAAAGGCCCAACATCATCATAGATTGTTAAATCATGAGATAGACTCTCTTGATGATGATGATCCTCAATATATGCCTGCTCTCAAACATCTTGGGCTTGTTTCATTAGGATTTTAGTCTTCTCACATTCTTCATACTCTTGGAACATTTGCATAAAGGTTGGCCACATGTCTTCCTTTTGAGACACAACATCTTTATTGCCATGAATTATAGTCAACTCCAAAGTACTTGTAGGTTCCTTGAGGGATTAAACTTCATTACATATGTCCTCAAATTTCTACCACAAGTCATCACCCTTTGACTAGTCAGCATCATGAAGAGGAACAACAAGAGAGGCTCCTTCATTTTCTCCTTTGGGTTCCAAAATAACCTCTTCTAAGACCTTTTCTTCAACACAAGGAGTATCATTTTCCTCATCTTCACAATCTAACGCCTCCTCACTAGTATTTATCTCCTCTTCATCTTTAATCCAATCTAAAACATCAAAATCATCCTCCTTTTTAGTAGTGCTAATATTAGGCATCTTAAAAATAGGAAATTTAGCTAAAGAAGATTCCCAAGGAGTAATGCAATCCTCAACATTAGAAGGGCAAAATGGATCAGCTAGAGGAGGTGGAAATATGGGTTCAATGGATTCTTAAGAAGGAGTGGGAGGGATTTTAAGGGTTTCAAGTTTATCTCCTCTTTTAACTTCTCAACCTAAACATTATTTGTTCTTTTCTTCACAAGTTGCCACCACTTCTTTCCATCTTGGGAAGGTAGGCTCAAAGATGTTTTCATGGGGACGAGATGCTAATGAAGGGGTGAATGATATGTTTAGGAAACTTAAAGTTTCCTTGGGCTTGGAATATTTATTAAAACTTTAAAAAGTAGGCTTAGAGACTTCATTTTTTATTACCATGATATATTTCCTTAAAATCTGATTGGCCAATCCAATCTCCTTTTCAAGATGAGACTCAAAACTCAAACTTCCTTTCTCAAAATCTTCTCCAAATACATCAACCTTCTCAACCATGATGTCCTCATTCCTTTAGTGGCTCCCTTTGATGGGATTCCAAGAAGGGAAACTTTTGGGAATGAATTAATGACTTGGGGCATTTTGGAACATGTTTGGATTAGCATCTTGAGTGGACAAGGCTAACACACTCAAAGTTTGATGTGGGGTATATTGGGGCTACTAAGACTAAGTTAGTTCATGAACTCTCAACCTCTCCACTAGATGAAAATTAGGCCACAAAAATCAAGCATCTCATAGGTAAGACCTTTCCAATTAGCTCTCTCTATAGGCATCCATTCTTTCTTGACTTGTTCCAAAGCATCCCTTATGCTCTTGATACAAACACTAGGGATGACTTGACCACAACCATATCTAGTATCAAGGTCTAACATGTATTTTTGGTAGCCAATGAGAGTCTTTTTAAAAATTAAAATGGCATGACTTAGATAGGAACTAGGTGGATTAGGTGAAGCACAAACTTGATAGGACTGGTCATAGGCAACATATGATTTATAAGGATCATGACAATATTGGCCAAGGACTTGTTCATATTGAGGGGGAATAGGCAAAGAAGGACATATCTCCTCAACTTGTGTTAGGACAAAATCAACATAAAAATAATCCATGAAACTTGTGAGAAGTGTGTAAAACAAAAAAAAAACTTTAATAAGAATACTCAAACTACTTAACCAGTAGATTTTTACTTGGATTCAATAGTGGTGATTAGTGAAATTGCCTCCAAAGTTTGGTATCTTGAGGAGAACACTAAAAATCTTTAATATCTTAGAAAAAGAGTCCCATCAGGCATGCCAAAAACTATTGTCACTTTAACTTGCACCTAATGAGGAGATTAAAATTTTCTCCTCTTTCAAGTGGCATAATGGAACCACCTCAAGGCTATGGGTCACCAAATATGAAGTCGATATCTAGATTAGGGGCTATCTCCCCTTGATGCATCACTATAGCTCAATCCTAATACTAATACTTGGGGGGATTAAAAGGGATAAATACATCTAAAATAAAATCTA
This sequence comes from Torreya grandis, assembly GCA_037957365.1. Taxonomy (NCBI): domain Eukaryota; kingdom Viridiplantae; phylum Streptophyta; class Pinopsida; order Cupressales; family Taxaceae; genus Torreya; species Torreya grandis. The sequence continues at coordinate 832,814 of JARHVA010001156.1, read as the reverse complement.
ATCTATGAGGGGTGATACAACAAATATATTCTCTACTCACACCCTCCAACATGCACTTGGAACCAAGGAGAAGTTTGCACATACACTTCATTCAAGGACAATCTTCTCTCTCACATCAATGTTTCAAGCATGGGATCTTGGAGATATATTAGTATGGGAGGACTTATAAAATAATAATTATAAGACAATATATTGAATATACCACTCACTACACCTAAAACACCAACATTAGACACTTATTGTTGCCTGCAAAAGAGAGATTCCAAAACACACAAGGTACTAGAAAGAGTAACATGTGAAGGTAAAAAAAATACACTTGCACAAGACCAAAATCCATTGTGTACACTTAGTGAAATCATGAATGAGGTAAAAAAAACTATATTTATTAGCTCAAGTCAAAAATTTGGTAGGGCTTTGCCACACCAAGGTGAAGAGATCAAATATAATTCCAAAAAGGTAGTTTATATAGAGAATATGATAGGAAAGAGAGAAAGGGAAGCTCAAGAGTCATTAGACACTTATCCCACTAAAAATATAAATTATTTATGCATGTAATATAGATATGGGTCAATCCATCCAATGTTAGGAACTACAAGTGTCATTTCAAATCGTCCAACTCTTGTAAAGTGGCCTAAAAATTCCTTTCCTTACACAAAAAACTGCCCTTCATGATTTGCCTTCCAAAACTACCTCATCACTAAATAATACAAGTTTTTATGATGTGTCTAAGTGGGGGGATTAAAAAAATCCCCCACATGCATTGGAGTGGCCTCGTATCATTCCTATTCTTTTGGCCATGCACAATCATCTCAAATAGTCCCAAAATGACTTCTCTCCATCCACCTCTCACACTTGGTATCTGAAATCTTCCAAATTATACAATCTGATCTATAAATAAGGAGGGATGAGATGTTTCAATTGTGTCCATATAATAATTTTCATCAAATAATCTGTAAAAGTCTTACCAATTGGAGTTTCACCATTTTCTCCTAAGTGTTCACTATATGCCCACTAGACTGGCTTAAATGAAAGACATGGAAGATAAACTTAGGAGATTATATACTTCATAAAATTAAAATTATGAGTTATAATACATCCTAAAATACCTTCCAAATATGATTTGGCCTTTTGAAAGTATTCTCACACCTAAAAAACATACAAAAATGCCAAAAAGAGCTCTATTGTACCCCATCTATACAAGTGTAGTACAAAAAATTAGCATGGTAAAAATATTTGAGGAGTCCTCTACATATTCCAAATTGTTTCATGGCCATTTCACCTTTTTTGGATGCTTCATTTGCCTCATCTTCTCCTTCAGGTCTTTAAGGAGGGTTTGAAAGGGTTTCAAGTCACTTCTAGTCTTAATGCTTGTTCATAAAGAATATACATTATAAATATCTCAAATTTCCACTAAGGTATTCTTACATACCCTCCATAACTTATCCAATCACCTCAAGGTCCCATACAAATCACCATAGAAGATACAAGCTTTTTAAGTTGACTATTTGAGCCCTTTTCTTGCATTATGTGAGGATCTAACTATACTTTAAGCCAAAAATGGATTCTTGGGGAGTTTTTTTTCAAAAATAAGGTTCCAAAACATCTATTAATGTCCTAAAAACATGCTCCAACCATCAAAAAATCTCATCAAGAGCTAGAAGTGAAGATGACCACCCTTTTGAAACTAGGCCTAAACCTTACCAATGAGTCTACCTAAAACTCTTGGCCTTGAATGAGGTTAAATGGATTTCCTTTCATCCTAAGAGGTTAAAAATATATTAAATATTCTATTAATCATGGCTTAATCACTTTGGAGGTTTATCCAAGGTCAAAATTGAAAATGACTATCCTTACCTAGCCATTTACTTTACCATTCCTTACCATGGTAACTGTAACCTTTGTTGCCTAGGGAACCCTATTTGATTTTATACCTTATATCAAGGTTTAAAATGTTTTTATATATGTTTTCAAGATTTTAAAACCAAATTACATGGTTATCCTAACTTTTGGTCATGCTTTTATCCTTTTTAGCCAAAAAATAAAATTTTGGTGCAAAGAAAAAGTGCCCCCTATCTAAGACAAAATAAGGGGCACCTTCCCTAACTATCTTATCAATTTGACCATTTTATGAGAGTATTTAACTTAAAATGGTACTCTATACCAATTTTTTTCACCCAAATCTAGGATTTGACCTCCAAACCTTCCTAATCTCTTAGATAGACTTTTTAGAAGGTAGACTGTGTATGTTTGGAGTATAAGCTTGTGTATAGGGTCTTAGGGTCCTATGTATACTTGTTATTCATTTTTTTAAATATCCATGACACTAAAAAAATTTATATTGAGGCATTCATCCACTGATTTTTCAACATTAAACTCCAATTACCATGCCAATGCACTTTCTTCCCTTACACTAGGCCATCTACCTGCTTTGGACTAAGACACTCTACTTTAGTTGACCCCTGTAGGTTGATTACCAAAAAATAAGATTATAATAGTTTTTTAAAACATTTATATAGTCCCTTGAGGTCATTTTCCATTTTTTATAAGTCAAACTCCACCAACACAGTCTCATTTAGTACCAGGAAATTTTGCTTTCAACTCACTACCTATATACCCTACTTACCTAACCTATAGGTGGACTATTTGCTTACATGGATCTTGTTTGTAGTATGGGAAGATGTTTTTAGTATATATATACTAACATTGTGTTTATAAAAATAATACCCTTCTTTTTGAGTCTTCAAAACACTATCTTTCATAACTCCCCATGCCATTATTTGAAATAGGGTGCTCTGCTCATACCTTGTCTATAGGTGAAATTAAGGGTTCTTCTCAGTGTCATAGGGAATATTAGGTTTTGGACCATATTATGAATTTTTAACAACATATATTCTCCATTTTCACTTGACCCTATGTTTTATCAATACGCAAATAGTGACTTCGTTAAGACTAAGAAATTTTTTAAAACCCTGCTTGTAGATGCAACTTTTCAGGCCTATTATAGTTTGTCATGGTGGTGTTTAGAACTAGCTTGATGATGATTTAACTCTTCATGAAATTCATGGATTCACAAAACAACCTTATAACTTATACTCACCTTGAATACTCAATATAAGGTCAAAACATCAACCTCCTACCTCATTATTTGATACCCCTACTATAGGTGGAGATTGCTTTATGTATGGATAAAGGGTCAACACATGAGGGTATAGAACAAGGTTGTGAGTCCATTCATATATTTTGGTTAAATATAAACTCCCCATTATTACTTAAAACATATATTCATGTTATTTATATTAGGATTTGTAACTTAGGGTGAAGGGAGTCTTTTTAAGGCTCAAATATGTAGGTGATACTGAATGGATTCAGTGTATTTAGAGGTCACTTTGAGACCTTAAACAACCCTTATTCCCTTGGAATTTTGACTTCAAAATTTGTAGGGTCATTATATTTTTTAGATCTTGATAAACGGGTGCATTAAGTCTCCTCAAATCTAAGTTCTTTACCCTTAGTTGGATTTCACAAAAGTGCCTGGTGCACTATTTTACCATCTTAGAGGAAAAGGTCTCAGTTTTAGTCTTGTCACTTTTGGGGATGACCTTTACCCTCCACTTGGAAATTTACCCTCAACACAAGTTTCCATGATATTCCAAAGTGTCAAGGCAATGAATGCTCATCAAATTTTCTAAAATCTCCATGGGACCTCTACAAATTCCACTCATGCCACCTATAGAATGTTTCTTTGAGGGGAAAAAAGTGCATTGGGGTGTGAACCATCATGGACCATGAATGTAAAAGAAGTTAATATGCCCTTGATGAACCTCTAAGTGTACTTAAATCAAAAAAAAAATTGTGCACACATCAATCCTCCTTTATACCAACATGATGTCAATAAAGGCCTGTAGATGGTCTTTTAGACTATGTTGTGCAGGTATATGTATAAAAAGAGCAAGAATAGGTTGTCAAAAGGCTTATAACACTTTAAAATTAAATTTTTAGCCTTAAATTAAAAAACCTTCATCAATAAAACTTGAAATCAACTTCACAACACCTTCAATGGCACCTATAGGTTGTCATTTTCTGAGTATAGAATAGTAAGGATGCTCTATGGCCAAGAGCAAACCTAGAGGAGGCTTGTGAGGTAGTTGATAGCTCCAAAACAAATAATTTTATTGGATAACCTATGGAGAGTAACTATACAACATGTGAAATCATTAAACTCATCAAAACCAATCAAAAGAATCAGAAACTAGCTCAAAAGGAAACCCCTCATGGTTGTAAGTGCATAAAATGCTACCTAAGGTCTAAGTGATGGTTAATAAAGGATAATAAACCAAAATTAAACTTATTGATATGAATTTTAAGTACACTCATATCCCTTTCAACCCTGAAGATCATTCTTCCCAACTCCAACTATACGACCCACACCAAGCATTTAAAAATGACCTTTCTTGGCTTGCAAGGAGAAAGTGGAAGAAATGGAAGTTGAAACTAAATATTATGATGAAACCTCTACACACAAAGCATAAAAATAAGTTTATGGAGGTAAATAGATGTTTTTCCATTTTTTTGTTGAATATGAGATCACCAAGTCCATACAAGTGCCCAAAAGGGCCTAAAATCAAGGAAAACTTGCCATTTCTACACAACTACTTATTTAACTAAATCCAGATGGATCTTTACATCTTCTATCCTCCACATTTAAAATAACCTTTATGAAAAATATCCCCCTTTAAATTTTGTACATGTCATTAATTGAGCTAGAAAAGTGGCCAAAAGGCATATTTTTGAATATAAAGCATGTTAAAGGATAAATATATGACTTATAAATACCTTAGGACACCTAAATGACCATATTATAATATTTATAACATAATTTTAACCTTTTATCAAGTTTTACTTTTGTTGACCTGACTAGTACAAAGAGGATGGGTTCAACAAGGACTAGAGCAAGGATAAGATAAGAGATTTAGACCAACATGAGACCCTATAGGAAATATTGAAACCTTTTTCAAAAGTTCAAAAATGTAGGGGTTGACCCAATTTGACTAAAAGTCAAATTTGGTCAATATTAATTATTCCTAACTTTATTTTTCCTTTGTAAGAGTAGATAGATAATGTAGTATGTATTCTTCTCTTCCATGTATTAGGATTTTGTATACATTGATGTGAGTATATATCTCTTATGCATGTTTAGTTTAGTTTTTTTGTTTCCTAACCCCCACTTTTTGCCACAATCTTTGGTGCACACTAGATTAGTTTACTTTTCTTTTTATTAGAATAATTTACTCTCTTATTTGTTAGCATAAGTGAAAATATCAAATCATAGGACTCTTTTAGGGTTGTTGTGAGATTGTGTTAGACTGTAGGATTTGGAACCCTTCCTAGAATGATATGTTGTGACAAATGATACAAGTGATTCCCTAATCAGGTCTAGTGGATCCCCATATTGGTCATGCTCTTGTTTAAGAAGTGTATACCCAATCAAAGGTGTAGGTGTGCTCTATCTTATCCAATCTATGATTAATTCATGTATATCATGCAATTCCAATTGCATAGAGTTAGATTTAAGAACTATTCCTTTTGACTTTATTAAACTACCTTTAAATTCAGCAAAGAGATTAATATTTGAAAATACTCATCCATATCATGGAAACTTTGCTCTTAGGACATTTTCAAGGCCTATCCCTATAAGAGGACACTTGTTGCCCCCTTTTGTAGCCATGGCAATCCCTAGAGATTTTATTTCTTTAAATGGGAAAATCCCTCTGGCCCTTGCCCACTATGATCCTATCCCAATTATAGCCCTTGAAAGTGTACCCTATTATACTAGAGACCAAGCTATAACACCCTTTGAACACCTCATATACATAGTAAAATTTTACAATATACATAATGTCACAGAGGAGAATATAGCTATTAGGCTACTAGCTACCTCTTTCAAAGGAAAGGCCTTGAATTGGTATAGAGGCCTCATTGAAAATTCTATTTAGATATGGGACCCATTAGGATAAGTCTTGTGTAAAATATTTGAGGATAAAAGTGACCATTTATCACTTGTATAATAATTGACTATAATCAAAAGATCTCATGAAGTCATGTAAGACATCAACACAAGGTTCTAGAAAACTTGGGATAGAATTCTAGTTCTAGATAGACCAACCCCCAACTTCACTTTCCTATATTATTTAAATGCTTTTAACACTAACATAGTGGTCATGATCTAATTTATGAGAGGAAATATACTTCTAGGTGCATATGAGGTGGCCATTAAGGCATAAAATTTTCTAGTTTAGGTTGGCAAACTTACACCTAGACCATTGATGGCCTTATTTCCTAAGATCAGACCATCCCCCATTTCTATTCCTCTATTGGATTTTATTCTCCCTACATTGATAACTTTTGTAATCCCTACACTAAATCAAAATAAAGCTTCAACTAGTGGATCTAATGATTCACTAGAACAAAAGAACTTTTGGGAGCTCAAAAGTATGTTTCAGTCTTAGGAGAATGAGCTAGTAAATGTCAAAAGGTAGCAGGCCTTAAATAGGCCTTATCAAAGTTCATATCAACCTCAGCAGTAAGATTTTCAAGCAAACGAGCCTCCATATAAGGGAAACTATTAGGGTCAAGGTCAAAACTAAGGGTAGCATGGCTATAATAGGTAGGGTAAATTCAGCCCTAATGTTGTTATTACTTCCAACTCCTTAGTCCCAAATCAAAATAATGTGTCCCAAAAAGTAGAAGGTACCATGCCTTGGAACTAGTCCTTTGGTCAACATCTGGTCCCAAGTATTTACCTTAATCAAGCCTTTGATGATAAATGGTGGAAAGCTACTAACTTTGAGTACAACTACGCTCTCATGACCCAAAACATATAGGTGCCCATGATGAATAGACCAGATGAACCTCCACTAGGTCAAGGGCCTAATTAGGGACCAAATCAGTCAAATGCTATGATGATGAACTATGAATAAGGGAAGTGCTACATAGCCAGCCAATAGACTAATTCCATCCAATCCTATAGTCTAGTAGTAGAAAATACAAGATTCAAAAGAAGGAATATGGATGGTATCCAAAAATATTCAAAGATCTTTCCACCATTACTCCACTAAAAAGGCCCAAGGAACCTGTCACCACTCTAAAGGTTCCAATACCTTTAAAATATCATAGCCAAAGGATTACTTTTGTTTCCCAAGGCTCAAAAGTTCAAAAAGCAATAGTGGTGGCTCCCAAAGCTCAATTAAAGGTTGGTGGTTCACCCATAAACATTTTTGAACAAATAAATTAATTAAATGTGAGTGTGCCCATGTGGGATATTCTCTCCATGCCTAACTAGGTAGAAATTATTTAGGAGGATTTATCTAAGATTAATATTATAAATGTAACAAACAAGCCATTATGCAAAGTAAATTAGGTTATCACTAATACAACCAAAGTGCCAAAAGAAAGGCAATCAAGTAAATCAATCAAGCCTCCTCCCTTTTATATTTTAGTAATCATTGGCAACTCTCTGGTACATAATTGTTTAGTGGATAGTGGAGCCAATACCTCAATGATTCCAAAGTCCATAGTTGATTAGCTTGGTCTAATATATGAGCCATAATCAAAATGAGTGTTGTAACTTAATGGTTCTTCTCCTAAACCATCTGGTATATTCAAGGACCTCAATATGATCCTATAGACTTGTCCCAATGTCTCGATATCCCAAGATGGATTGGTCTTGAACATGCCTCCTTTATTTGCTTTATGATTATCTAGAGAATTTATAGTAAAGATAGGGGCCTATCTTGTATTAGACTAATCCTATATGGCTTTCAAGATAAGGTATGGGACTAAGGTATCAATCAAGTCTAAACCCATTGCACAATTCCATATAGAGCCCTATGGGCCAGATAGTGTCAACATCAATTGCACCATCATTGATGAGGATGATCCTGTAATAAGGAAGGATTTAACACTTATCCAAAGGAAGTGATATACATGTTTTTGGATGAGTTTTTGAATGATAACTAGTCATTAAACCCTTTAGAGGGTGTTGAATAAATAAATTTGGGTGTTTTCTATTTGTATGAGGAAGACTAGTGTATGTCAATCCCTCGTAAGGCCTTAACAAGACCTTAGTGTTCTATGAAGGTTGTTTTTTTATGGATCAAAGATTAAGCATGGGGTAGGTGCATGTGTCATGCTAGTCTCCCCTACAAATGATAAATACTTCTCTTCATATAAGTTTTAATTTAGCTCCTCCTACAATGCAATAAAATATGAAGATCTCATCCATGGCCTTCAATAGGCCAATAAGATAAAGATAAATTATTTGAAATTATATGGGGATAATTAATAGGTTGTGCACTATATTATAGGTTAGAATGCCAAAAATAACACCTTCATGAGATCCTACAAACATAGGGTGTGGGACCTCATTGAGGACTTTGAGGCTTTCAACATCCAATCAGTGTTGAGAGGCCAAAACCAACATTATGATAGGCTAAAAACTATGGGGACTCACTTTGACATCCCCAATGAATTTAAAATAACCAAGTTTCAACCACACATCAAAGTGGTATTAATACCGTCAGTGCCAGATAATGAAGCCTACTGGCAGGTCTTTGAAAATGATAAATAGATCACATGTTTCTTGCAGTAAGAAGCAAAATTTCCTCCCTCAATTAAGAAAAGTTGTAGCACCTATATGAGGAGAAGATTGTCCAACTAAATTTAAATAATATTCCTAATGGGTTGGTCACCCTACAAGGCCTCTTTCATGAAGGGGACCATATGAGGAAGGATAAAGCAAAAATGTCAACTAATGAGGAGAACTATGAAAGAGTTCTTATCTTTGAGGATAAGCTTCTCAAGCTTGGAAATGTAAGCACTAAAGCTGAAAGGCATGCTTTCATATAAATTTGTAATGAATATATAAACATTTTTTCTTAGAAATATAATGACCTAAAGGGATTTGATCCCACTCTAGCCCAGCACACCATTGAGCTAGAGGTTGATGCCAAGCCTATCAGATAGAAGCAGAGGCCCATTAATCTCAAGATTGAATAACTCATGAGAAAGGAGTTGACCAAGCTCATGGATTCTAGGATCATCTTCCCCATCAAACACTCCTCATGGGTAGCTAATCTAGTACCTATTAGAAATAAGAGTGGGGAGATCAAACTATGTGTGGACTTCAAATATCTTAATAGGGTCTATTTAAAGGACCATTACCCTCTACCATCCATGGAATAACTCCTTTAAGTAGTTGTTATTTCAAAACATATTAATCTCCTAGATAGATGCTCATGTTATAACCAAGTGATAATGAGAGAATAGGAACAGTACAAGACTACCTTCACCACCAAGTGGGGGATTTTTACTTATCAAAAGATGTCCTTTGGATTGTCTAATGATGAGGCAACCTTACAGAGGGTAATAGACATGGATTTCAAAGGATTGTTAACTCAAATGGTGTTGGTCTACTTGGATGAAATTATAGTCTTCTCTAAGAATGCAAATGATCACATACACCATCTGAGGCTAGTTTTCCAAATATGCAGAGAGTATGGAATCTCTTTAAACCCCAAAAAATGTGTGTTCTCTATGCATGAGGGAAAATTACTAGGTAATATTATTTCAAAAGAAGGGTTATCCATTAACCCTACTAGAGTAAGAGTTATCCTATCCTTATCTTTTCCAAATCATAGAAAGGGGATCTAGAGATTCCTTGAGAAGATCAACTTTATGATAAGGTTCATACCTAGTTTTACAAACATGGTCAAGCCTATCACCATTATGCTAAAGAAAATCCAAGCATTTATTTGGTCTAATGAATGTAGAATATATTTTGAATCCATCAAGTAGGCCATTACCCAATAACTCTCACTTTTAAATATTGATTTCTCTAAAAGCATCATCTTGTGTACCTTTGCTAACATTGACAACATATCATCTATTTTGATGCAGAAGAATAGTGAAGCAATGGAGTAGCCAATTGCCTTTTTTAGTCAAGGGATAGAAGGATATGAGGTGAGGTACACTTTCATTGAGAAATAAGTTCTTGTATATTTGATGAGCCTCAATAAATCTAGTCCCATTTCTCCAACAATAGGATCCATCTTATGGTGTCTCATCTAAGAGTTAGGGATTTCCTCCTTAACAAAGATTTAAGTGAGAAGATAGCAAGTTAGATCACCAAGGTCATGGAATATGATGTAAAAATAAAGGTCACCAATTTGGTATTGGTTAAGGTTATATGTGAACATATGATGAATGACCATCAATGGGATAATGATGTTATCTTGGTGACCCAAGGCAACTCATAGGGAGGTGCACTCCCACCTCGAAAGAGCTAGCTTCAAGATATGGGTCACTTCTTGGTAATATGAGAATACCCCCAAGGTTTGGATAGAACCAAAAGAATATATTTTAGGCTTCAATATATACCTTATTTATTAATTGTTGGCATTATTTTTAGAAAGGACCTAAATGGGGTACTCCTTATATGCATAGATGATGACCAAGTAACCAAACTCTTGGATTAGTTCCATGATGGACATGTAAGAGGCCATTCTGCACCTAAGACCACAAACAAAAGTAATGAGGGTTAGTTATTATTGGCCCAAAATTTTCAAATATGTTAATTCATGGGTTATAAGGTGTCATAAGTGTTCCTTCTTTATAGGAAAGCAAAAACTAGTAGCCCTTCCACTCAATCCTATTCAGGTGGAGAAACCCTTCATACAATAGGGGTTAGACTTCATAGGGATGATCAATACACCATCAAGTGTAGGTCATAAATGGGTGCTCACTATAATTGATTACTTCACCAAGTGAGTGGAATCAATTACTTTAAAGGAAGCCACTGAGGTTGCAGTCTTGGATTTCTATGGCAACCTCATAACTAAGTTTGGTGTCCCAACCACCATAATTTTTAATAATGGGTTGGAATTCCTTGGTATAAAGACAAGTGAATGGGCTCTCAAACTATTAATCTACCTCAACACTTCTTAGAACTACTATCCTTAAGTAAATTTATTAATAGATTCTACAAATAAGAATTTATTGAGGATCATCAAGAGGACCATGGAAGAAAATTAGAGGAAATATCACACCAATCTAAAGATAGCCTTGTGGGTTGATAGGGTGACTCATAAAACTAGCATTGGTAATTATCCATATGTTCTTATGTATGGAAGGGAAGCCAAGTTGCATATCTCCCTTGAGATGCTTAAATTAGAGTTAGCCCACTAGCTTGAGTTAATAGAGGGTGAGCCCATTAATGTGATGATGGTAGAACTCATAAAGCTAGAAGAGACTAGAGACCTTGCTATGAAAACCTTTGGAATCACATCAAGCTCAGGTTAAGAAGGATTTTGACAAAAGAGCTATAGTAAGGAGCTTTGAGGTTGGGGACCTAGTCCTCAAATGGGATTCAAATAAGGCCAAACTAGGTAACCATGCCAAGTTTAACATCTTGTGGAGTGGTCCTTATTTAATTTATGGATACAAAGAGCACAATGATTTTTAGCTTGCCCAATTTAATGGAGAGGTAATACCCATCTTAGTTAATGGCATTCATTTGAATCCCTATTACTGAATAGAATTTCATTCATTGTAACATATTGTACATGTTAGAGTAGCTTTTTATTTCCTCTAAGTGCCTTGTACACCTTTATTTTATGTTTTTTTGTTCCCTTTTCCAAAGTGCCTCAAGCATTTTGTTGTGTTTTTTAATTTGATCCTTGTTGCTTCAAAAATACATTTAGCTCAGTTACAAAATTTGATGGCTACATACCCAATGGATTGGATAAGACAATGGCCTAGGTTCTCAAAGCATAGTAGGAATGCTTCCCTATGAATTAGTCAAGGATTTTGGCCATTTTTGGCCCACATAGAAGATTATTGCATAAAGCATGGAGAAAGCACAAGTATTCAAGTTGTCAAAGCCATATCTTTCATGTACAAAAGATTAAAAGGAAATGGTTAAAAGGGTTTGTTCACTTTTGTACCAAGATCATTCATGTTAGGTTTTATCTTGTGCACTATAATACCATGAAAGTTATAAGCATGAAAACTCACCCTCTAAAGCATTTTTTACTATGTTTTCTAGGTCCACTTTGAGCCAAGTAAACATTTTCATGGTGTTATATCTCACGTGTATGGTATCCTCAAGAAGAAATAATCATATGGGTCTATTCATATTGAAGTCCAATTTATATGTGTTAGGATGCAAGTCCTCTGAAAAAGCACAAAATAAAATATGCATGGGAAAAGATGGCTCATAATGTAGGATTTACTAAGTTTCCATACTTAGCTATTTTAGACCCAACCATTATCAAGACATCATGCAAGACTAGTCAACTTCAATATTTTATACAAGAATGTGAAAAGCTCAAATATCCAGCATATCAAAAGGGTTTATTCTTTTTCATGTTAAGTCTATTCCCTACAAGTTTGGTACCACCATTATCCATGCACTCCAAAATATAAAATCACAAAGTTGGTTAAAAATGGTAGATGTTCATGTGAATGTCAATTTCAAGCTCTGAAAAATAGTCATTGGAATTTAAATGATGGGTCTTGACAGATTGACAATTCACATTACATCTTACATTTGGATCTAATAGTGAGCACCAGTAAAAATGGCAACAAATATTAAAGTAAAATGTATGCATGATAAGTGTCAAAGGTGCATTCAACTGGTAGGATATTGATGATATGTGGATATTCATATAGATTAAAATCAATGGAACAAGTTGAGTCAACTTGTCAATGAGCCAAATCAATTTTTGATGACCGATTAGATTAAAGGTTGGCCTAAGATTCTTGATGAAGTTTGGGAAGATATTTTTTACCATGAAATATAGGATCTTTTGATGCCATTGGAGATGGGTCAAATGACTCAAAATAGCCTAGGAGGATCCATGCATGAACATATAGGTTTGGCTTCCTACAAAGATAGGATGGGTCTTTTAGACCTATTATAATATAAAAGGTGCTACATTTTTTGATAGGTTTATACTGATATGGAAACTATAGGAAAACCAATAGTCTCAAATAGGTTTTTACCTATAGATAGACCTATGATCCAAGCATGAAGGTGAATTATAAGTGTAGTTAATGTGAAGGATCTTTGATATTCAACATGGCCATTATCTTAATAAGTAGCTACCTAAAAGGAACTACACCATGTTTTAGTCAGATCCATGATCATAAAGTTTTTTCTTCAAGCAAGAGTTGGCATGAAGGATCAAATAAATATCTAGTACTGGGAACTATAGTTAAGAGCATTTAATGCATCTTTGAGGCCTTGGGGGACTTTATCACTTAACAAGCCATATACATCATTCTAATTGATCAAGGGGGTGAAAATGTTCCATTGGCTAAATAGCAAAAGGTGGCCACTCAAGTTCATTTAATGACCTATGACAAGTGTTATGTTTTTGATAGCATGCTCCCCATTATTTTGCGTTGTCTCTCTTCTTTTATATATCTTGGTCTCTTTCCCTTTGTAAGGGTTCTCAACTTATGAAATTTTAGCATTTATTTTCTGAGACAAGGATACTCAACAAGACTCTTGAAAAATTGTGCTCATTTGATAAGGTTATACCCTATCAATATATTTTAATAACTACCTTTTGAAGCAATAGGATCAACCTTTTTCATGTCTCCTATCTTAAATTAGTGTTTAGTATGCTTGTGTATGGTAAATTAGTGAAGGATATTCTTCTTAGTTTGTTGTCCTTATACTTGCCTCTTTGAAGATGTTCTTAATCAAACTTGTAGGTATTGATTAGTATTCTATTTGGGACCTCTTCAATGAAATATTTATGTAATTGGTGAGATTGTGAGATTGAGTAAGTCATGGTTATATTTTTTTTATCCAATGTGGGTTCAAAATTATGTGAGTGTCCACTTAAATTTAGTGTATCACCCTGTTAACTTTCTTAGGATCCCTCACTCTTTTTTTAATCCTTTTCTCATGAAGCATAAATATTAGATTTACGCTTAGGTGAGCATCAAAGAGGAAGCTATCCTACTTTTGAGGTTAAACCCTAACATAGGTGACCCATATCCTTTGGGTTATCCCAATTTTATGAGCTCAATTGGAGAGAGCTTGAACAACCCTCTCCAAGGGTGAGAATTAAGCCTATAATAGTAACATAATAATGTTCCTTCAAATAAATGATATAACATTAGTTTTGGATTCAAAAATCTAAGGCAAACATTTGAGATGAAATGGTAGTGTAATAATGCCTCATTTAAACAAGTGACACATAAGTAGTTTTGGAATAAAATTTTAAGGTAAAAAGTGTGACACAAAATAGATAGAGTAACACCTCTTAGGCTAAATGGGTGTGAAAATAACATGATATTTTTGGACTTAATTTGACGTGATAATACAAATAAATATTTTTAGTCTAAAAACATGCATGTAAATCAAAGAAAATATAAATAACACTAATGGATCATCCTATCCTTAAAATTGACATGGTTGTGCATAGCTTCTACCAAAGTTTCCACCAATATACCAATGCTTGTGATTAATTAAGTGTAAATCTAAAAATTAAATTATAGTTTTATGCCCACCTCTATATCTCAATCATTTGTACGTGGCATGAATTTAGAGTGAGGAGCACTTGGCATTTGGAAATAAATTCCATGGCAAGTGGGGTTGAATAAAAATATATAAGTTTTGAATGTACTAAATGGTCCCAAGTGTTGCTAACACAAGGGCACAATCACATCAATTGGGTTCATACCTACTAACTTAATATGCAAGGGTCTATTTTTTTTAATAGAGATTCTATCCATGTACTACTTAGTAGATTCCAATGTTTATCAAGACCTGACCTAGGTTTTCATTAGGATTGGAGATGTTAACTGCTTAGCCCCTTGGCAATCCTAGTATCACATGCCCAATTTATATCTCCCACCATGGAGTGGGGTTGGTATGATGCTGGAAGATGAAATACTAATTCAAAGTACTCCTAGAGAACTTGTGAAGGATAAATGAGCTCTTGCCCACAAGCCAAATGCAAGAAAATAAAATGGAAATACTTTAGAGATCATTTATGGGTCACCCAAGTCACTCAAATCTTAGAGAGAGCATACGTGACATTATTTATGACAAGACCAAACAAAAAAGTCAATAAACTAATCATGTTTGGTCATTGGAGTTCTTTATATGGGATGGGGGAGAGCATGCATGCAATAGTTTCTAATTTTTCACAAACAAAGAAATCTAGCTATGAACTTTGAAATTTAGCTAATAACAAAAAACAAACATAAAGAGAAAAATTTCTTAAGTTCTTTAACTAAAATTTATGTACCTTTTAATAGAACTAAATCAAAATGTGATTGAGATTTTGGCCCCTTAGCCTTGTTTTCACTTGTAAAAATAACTTTGAAAACTAAAAAACAAGTGTGATTAAGTTGATCTTAAGTACCAAACAAATGTGTATGTGAGATTTAGAAATGCCTAGGCTTCTCTCTCTCCACTTTAATTCTTAAAAAAAAGGTTAGAGAGTTTTTTTGTCTCTAATCCAAAAATCAAATGAGTAAACAACATTCCATTTTGAGCTCTCAAGTTTTTTGAAAAACACAGAGTGAAGCCACCATTTAGTAGGGTAAAGCTGCTAATTTCCTCCAAACATAGATAGATATAGAGCACTTTGGAAAATTCATCCTTAAATAGAGTGAATCCACTAGTTAGATGTGTCAAATCCACTAAATACAATATAAAAATACTCAAATCTGTTGAATCCCAGTGTAAATTTACATCATGTATCTCTTGTTTAGCAGGGTCAAAGTTGTTGATTTTGCATAACAAAGCCATCATTTAACAAGTCAAAGTCATTATTTCAAAGCTACTATTTCTATAGCAATAAATTTCATAAACAAACATGGGACTGGTAAAGTCTCCATTACACAAGATGAATCTACCAATTAAATAAAAAAATAGAATGATGTTAATTTGAAGGCTAAACCTCTAAACATGGAGAATTAAATGCATTTGTTATAAAAACTAAAGCTAGCATATCATTCTCCTTGGACATAAGGGATGCATGGTCCCACTAGTCATGTCATTATGTATCTTAGGATTTATAAGATTACACAAAATTTAGATTAGTCCCTTGTTAGTCCAAATGAAAAAAATCAAGCATAACAATACACTAAGACTAAACACTCTTACCTAAGAACAAGGGAGAACATAACATAATAAATAAGATCAAAAAATAGAGATAAAAACAACATAATTATTTTACCTCATTTATGAAATTTGATGTTTAATTATTGGCATAAGGATGTTCATGTTTGGTCTATGATAATTAGAGTCTTCTATCAATGTTTCTCCATGGTAGTAGCACTTCTCCAATGGTCACTTGTGGCTTGGTGTGAAGCTTGGCATAAATTTAGCATTATAACACTACTCTCAATGGCTTTTTGAAGGTATTTTAGAAAAATAAAATTACACATAAAATCTTATTGGCATATGGTGTGGGCACTTGTATTTATAGTTCTAAGAACTAACTGTAACCCTAGAGAGGTTAGGTTTAATTCTAACTTTGGTTGAGTCTAAAATAACATAGGTTAAGTCAGATGAACCCTATGTTGGGTCAAAACACTCATGAGATATTGACACCTTATTTGCAAATATTTGTGAGGCATGACAACTCACTTCAGATATTTATGAGGTTATGACTCATAATTTTAGAATATTTAGGAAATAAAAAATCACTTTATTAGCTCTTTTGTCCTTTGACTTCATATTTGGGTAAAAACATTTTTTAATAAATGAAATTCACTAATTTGATTTGGAATTTTTATAGGCAAGATAATTAATATTTTCAATGTAATTAATCTTGCTTAGTGTTTTTTGACTTTTGTAAATTATTTTAAATATTTTGAATTAAAATCTTGACAGGCCAAAAGTGTCAAATTATAAGGTTGTAATTTGACTAGGATTGAAATCAAACTAGGTTATTGGTGTATATAGAGTAATATATCAAATAAACTAGCCTTGTCATGTTTCTGAGCAATCAAATCCCTTACACAAATGAATTTAGGAAATTCAAGTGATTTCTAGGTTTAAATTACATCATTTTCTAGAAATTGAACTTAATCCAAATTTAGGCATGAAAGTGGCCAAAACTAAGTGTCTATAGTCATCATCCACTAGGATGGACTTTTAAAAATAGTATTGAGCCAATATATCATAGTAGTTGGTTTTCTTTTTTGTATGGTTGATGTGATTAAATCATTTAATCTTTCTAATTTTATAGGTTGCACTTGATTACACCAGCCAACCTCACTAATTTTATAGTGTGAGTTGACTTCGTTCACTCATGCTCACTAGGTTATAAGTATGATTGGGTTACATGGTTGATATAATATCAATCGTCAGGTGACAATTCACATTTTCTCTAAGGTTTAAGGTGTGTCCTCTAATATCTCTTTATCTTTTTATATATATGCACTTTTCATATTTTATATTTGTCTTAATCTCAGCTCTAATGATTCATAATCATATATAATTTCAAATAAAATTAAAAAAAGGCAAGATGATTACATCAATACATAAGTGTACTCTTAAATCTTGTTCTCTTTCAATTTCAATAATTTCAATTCTTTAAATTTCATATTATATGCATTGATTATATATTATAACATGTTACTAGTTATAGGTTAGTCACTAGCAAATCACTCAAGTTAGACTCAAGTAAAGGTAAGGTGTGTTATGCATGCCCATGTACACATTTATTCTCCTTTAAACTAAAAATTTCACTATTATATTAATTTGGGGTAAATTTAGACACTTTTTTGAATCATATAGCACCTCAATCTTATACACTTAGAAAATATATATCATGTATGTACCTTTAGCTTCTAGACTTTTCTCACTTTTAAAGGCTCACATACCCTATCTCTTTATGCCTAATTTACTATATCTTAGTCATACCAATGTTATTTTACTGAGTCAGACCTTATATCTTTCCCAAAATATTATAAACCTACTTATCTTCCATCTCTACAAGTTCTAGACCTACACCTATTTTCTAGCTTCTTAAAAACTTACATCTGAGTCAGATGTCTATGTTGATGCAAGTGTATAGTGCCCTAAATTCATCTAATTTGTAAATGAAATGTATACCTATGCTCAACCTAAGTGCTTTAACATGGTTTATTCTCCAAAGGTATTTGATATAAATACATGACCAAACCTCATTCATTCATCACCTATCAACTTCTTACCTATTCATAAGGTAACATAACATAAACTAAAATGCACTCAATCAAGAATTTAAGTGATCAAAGATTCCCTATTTTATCCTATTTCCATATAATCCATATGGAAAACATACTTATAGGTCTGTAATACTAAAGGAACATTTTATGAGCCAAATTTTCTAAGTTACAAGCTAGGTCACTGTTGTACTTGCTTATCACACATTGCATGATTCACACATAAAACAACATGTAGGGTAGAATTACATAATTTTGGGTCCCTCTTCAGAGTATTTTCTATATAGGCAAGCCTCATTGATAGATGGGTCTTTGGGGTAGCTCAACACTATGTGCCCACTAACCCATTTTTCTCATAGCCACTATGAATATGAAGAACTAGGGTTTTGTTATTTGAAAAGGAGTGATAGTCCATGACCTAGTTATGAATACACTAGAGAGAAGGAAACATAGATCCCAAAATAATCCAAGTGATCACATCAAATTCCATTAGGTATTCTATACTAGACACTTATGTCTGAGTTAGATAGTAGTGTCGATGCAACCATCCCATTTGACACAAGTTTTTGTATCTACAAAGGTCTCATAGGGTGGAAGAAAAGGTCCAAAATATTTATGATCATGTACCATGTATCTATTGTATACTTGTATCACACTCAATTAGTTGTGAAATGTATGTGTATATATAAAATAAATGATATGTTATCTACTAACATAAAGTAAATAACATATATGC
The DNA here is from genome assembly GCA_037957365.1 of Torreya grandis. NCBI lineage: Eukaryota > Viridiplantae > Streptophyta > Pinopsida > Cupressales > Taxaceae > Torreya > Torreya grandis. The sequence continues at coordinate 813,841 of JARHVA010001156.1, read as the reverse complement.
AAAAACTAGTGTATGCTAAATATTTTTGTATTTTTGCTTTATTTGATTATTTTTGTATCTTATTTATTATTTGATTTTTTTAATTTTTGTAGATTTGAGTTTTAGTGTGAAAATAACTAGTCCCATAAATATTCACACTCAAGAGGTAAAGGATAGCCTGGTGGATTTGCTTACAAAAATAGTTTGTGTTGAATCATTGCCACTTCTTCAATATATTATGGTAGTTTACTACCACAAGTTATTGCTATTAGTTTATTAGTATATCCATCATGTGAAATGTTAATCCCTTTGTTTTAAAAATGAAAAATTATGCAAATATTGGTAGTATTCACTATTTCCTTCATATCATTCAACCACTCTTGCCCAAAATGAAAATTAAATTATGATGTTTGATTCATTACCCATATGGGGGTATCAACTAATTTTGATTCGCATGTGATGGGTAATATATTGTACCCAAGAGTGGATGGTGTTGTAACTCATGTATATCATCTCTCATATGTCATAAATTTATAACACTAAAAATTATGTCCCAATTGTTTAAATTAATGTTGAGATGCTCATAATAATCCCTATCAATATTTTCAATAATAGTTAGAGCTTATTATCATGTGCATTTTTGAGTGTGTCCCATTATACTTTTTAATTTATAATTTTAAGAGATCAAAGGTCTTTGTTTTTTTTCTTGAACAAAATATATACATACTTCATTCTATACTTCTAAATTTGTTTTTGTAGTGCCTCATAATAATCTATATCATGGCTTGTGTTCCGATGATAATCAAAATATGGTGATCCTTCTATTTGTACTAGTTTACCTCTTGACCTATACCTGTTAGAAGGTAAAGACATATTATTCTTAATTAACATATATATTATTATATTAAAATCATCTTATTTTACCATGATTTGTAAAATCTATTATGGTGACCTCTATGAGGATTCCACATTATTAATATTTCATATCTACTTATGTCCCTTGTAAGGTTGACTTAAAGATTTTATCCAAGAGGTATGGATTGTATAGAAATAATTCACATGTTCATATGTTATATTTACCTTTCTTTTTTCTATATTTGATTATTCATCCTCTATTTATTTATTTATCTTATAAGTACCAGGGGCCCATAGGTGTGAATAGATTGTGTAAGAGATGCTCAAATGGATCAAAACTAAGCTTGCACAATTGTTCATCAGTCATATTGTTAGGAATGTCATCATCAATATCATGATAATATGAAACCTTAAAATATTTTTTTTTGTAATTGACCAATAAAGGAAGCTCAAATGTTTTACTTTTTTGTTTTTTAATTATCATTGGTTTCTTTTGCAATGGTTTTTACTCGATTTCTTTGTCCTTTTTTTCATTTTCTTGTTCCTTATGTGTATCAATGTGCACCTAAAATGTTAGTTCCTTATGAAATACTTGAGATAAATGATTTATCATGCTTGATTTACCCATATCATAAGTTGATATATTCTTGGGTGGAATAAATTTCTTGGGTGGTACCATTATAGGAACCCCTTCCATGTCAAAGTGTAATATTTTTTAAAATTTGAAGGGTTCATCATCTGTATGAATTTTACATAGTCCCCCATCATGTATGAATTTAAAACATAGATGAAATGTAGATGACACAACTTCCATAATGTGTATCCAAGGACTACTCAAGAGTAAATTATAATGCAATGATTGAGACATTACTTGGAATATAGCTTATATTATTTTTGGTACCAATGTCTCACCTAATATGATTTGAACAATTAGTGGGTTTCATGAATTATCAAATCCTTTAATATGTATGCCTATTTTTTGAATAAAACCATTTTTAATGCCCATTATTTTTAATAATTATGTGTTTCAAATGTTTAGACTTGATCCATTATCAATTATCACTCTTTTGATTCTTTTATTGTGAATACAAACTTATATGAATAAAGGAAGACATTTATGATTGATATCCTTTGAGGGAATATATTTTATATCAAAAGTGATGATATTTTAATTGTTTTTGAAATCTTTCATAATATCCAAAAAATAAGCTAGCTCTATGGTACTTGGTACTTGGGTGTCACATAAAGCTTCATTTAAGATATCTTTATAGATAGTTGTATATTTAAAAAGATCAAGGATTGAGATCTTATCATGTGTATTTATTAATAATATCATATCCATTTTATTTAATTACTAGATTAATCTTATGAGGAACTTGTTGTATATAAACAAGTTATTGGACAGGTTGGGAACCCTTTCCTTTTTGTGTAGTGATAGTGTGGATTGTGGAATCTAAGATAAGCCATGGTTAAATAATGGTATCAAGATGGTATTTACAGCTTTAATAGGATATAGGGGGATAAAATTCTAGGATCACACACATTGGCACTTATTGAATTCAAATAAGGGTTCAATATTATTGAAATAAGAGGTATAAAGAGAGATTAGATTTTTATCTTGTTTTAAGGACTCTTTGTTTTTACCACTTTTTTGAGTCCATTTGATTATTCATTGATTTATTTATAAATGTATGATAGATAAAAATTAATGAATACCATCATATAATATGCAATGAAATAATTTTTAGGTGTATTTGTATTAAACATGATTGATTCCTTTGTAATTAATGCAAATCTGATTATAAGATTTCAAAAATTTAAAATTAAGAAAACCCTAGGGTAAGATAGGATGTGTATAAGAAGAATTAAAGGTAAGATTCACCAAATTTTCATTAAGTTTTTTGGAATAACCTAATAAATTATGGAGTAAGCTATTCTTAAATAAGACTAATTAAATAATTCATATTTATAATATTATGATTAATATATTGTATTTAAAAATATGATAAATATATAAAAGTAGAATGCCAAAAAATATTATGAAATTTAAAATATGAAAGAGAAATAATATTGAGCTTATTCAATGATGTATAGGTAGTTATGAAAATTACATGTGCAAAATAAGATAGACTATTGTTCTACCTAGATTCATCAAATTCTAAAAATTAACTTTTTGTTATCCTAGACACTACCATCGATGTTGTTGTCCTATTTTTTATGTTTTTATATGGTTTAATATATTTATTATTTTTTATAATAACTATATGTGCATATTATGGTTCACTATCACCTTGTAGATTGTCAGTTTAGATCATGTGAACAGGTTCTTGGAATTATTTTTTTGCTCAAAACCCTAGGTCCTCATATTAGGGCATGTCACCTTTGAAAAATAGGGTTTAGTGGGCTCAAGTGAATTCAAGTTTACCTCAATGACCCATTTATCAATGAGAACTACTTACATATCCATATACTCTAAAGAGGGCCTTAAACTAATGTAGTTATTCCCCTTATGTGGGCTTGTGTGTGAACAATTATGCAATATGCTATATGTGAGTGCATTTAGTGATACTACTCTTTGAATGCTTCAAACCTTTAAGAAGATTGATCCTATGAATAATTTATAAATATTTAATAATATATAAATATAATTTAGTTTTGAAAATTATTTTTATTAGTATAATGTGATTTTGAGAGGTGTTTGTTTAGATCTTACTTCATTTATAACAAATGACTATTGATTTGTATTTATACTGCACCTTTTGAAATGATCTCATGGGAGGGTTAAGGAAAATAAATAGTATTACCCATACATACTGGGAGATTTTTAATCTAATTATTTTGATTTTAGGGACACTAGTGTCATATGTGGGACACTATTGTCGATGCTAGTGTCTTAATTTGGATGCTAGTGTCTTATAGGGTAAAAATCTATTAAGGATTTATAATTGTCTATGCAAGATTAAAATCATGTTCTATGTATACTTTAGGCTACATGTGATTTATCTCATTATAATGTTAGGGTTGGATTATAGGATAAGTAGTTTGGCATATTGATATGGTGGACATGAGCCTTTCGATAGCGAGAGGGTCATGAAGTGAAGGTTTGATCCATGATTGGTATTTTTCAAGAGTACAACACTAGTATGTCATATAAACCCATATTTTAGTATCTACAAAGACATATTATAGAGGTGTATGATATGTATGATGACACCTACAAACATATCAATCACATGAGCTCAAAAAAATAAACACACAACATTATATGATAACATAAAATGTCATACATGAGGCCAAGGGGGTGCATACAAGGGACATAAATATGTTGTTAATAATCAAGGATAAGGAGCCACAAACACTAGGAAATAAATGTCACAAAAAATAAAGTTAATGAGCCATAAACAAGGGGTAATGAATTTCATAACAATAAATTATAAGGATTCACACTTAATAAACAATAATTAATAGCCTATCATGTAAAATTAACAACATAAATGAGGCATTCAACAAGTGGAAACTATTCTACACTATCTACATATGTCGATAACATAGTAGAGTAAATATCATATCCATGTAGTATTATGTAATATATGAGTATTTATCAAGGCATGTGTAAGTAATATATGTAGATAAACATGGTAAAGAGTTCATATAAATATATAACATGAGATAATGTAAACTATGAAAGTAGATTCCCCTAACATTATCATGGCTTCTGGGTATAGGGAAGGTCTAACATCTACATGTCCATGTATGATTTGTAAGTCTTATATCACACTCATATACCTCATGAAATGTATGTATGGATGAAAATGATATGACATATACCAAACATATAATAAATAATATATGAAAATAATGTAATCTAGTAACTCATGTCATGCTCAGGGCCTAGTTTTTTTTTTTTTGAAATATTTGTTTTTTTTTTTTTTGAATTCTTTAATTTATTTGAATATGTGAAAATGGTGTTATCCAATTGTCCCAAAAATTTAATAGTAATGTGAGGTGACTAAAATATATGGTCTAATGGTTATCTTTAATGAATGAAAGGTAATAAGTGTAGGTTATGAAAATCTAAAAAGAAATCAGGCATTGTAATGTAATCATCATCATCACTACTCATATAATCATGTGTATTGTGAGTGTCTCTAGAATTCCTAGGACTCTATAGAATGAATTATATAGTGGGAGAATGCATAAGTTATTGTGTTCTCTATGAAACATGTTAAACTATCTATGGGACTAACTTGGAACATGTTATAGTAGATAAGGGCCTTTGGGAATCTTGAATAGTTCTTTGATGTGATAGCTATTATGAAATTGGTTGCCTAAGATAATTAATAGATCTTCTCTAAACTAAATTTATAAAATAGATCATGGGTGGGTATTATAACTACCATTAAATAATAGTCTAAAATAGAGGTAATAACTAACTACAGTGGTGGTGGGGGTGGAGGACAAGATACCATTCACTAAAGAGGTACTTATATCAAATACTTGAATCTATAACTATTTTTTTATAATGAATATACTTGACACATCAATGTATTGTAGATAATCATTCTTAGAGATTCTAAATCCAAGGACATCCCAACATGTTAAAAACCCCATTACTTTGTGTAATTAAGAATGAAGTAGCCATTATGGTAGTGCCTACCTAAAGAGGTTGCACCATAAGTCTAAGGGTGTCCTATGTATGTCCATTATACCCTTTGACCAATCTTGTAGTATATTTTATATCATTTTATATATATCCAAAAGAGTACATAAGTGTTATGGAGAAAAATTTCACTAGAACAATTATCAACCATAACATTGTGTATAAATGTTTTATACAGAATGGATCTATTACATGAACACACCGTGTAAATAAAAATTTTGAATGTAACAATTTAATATTTAGATCTAATGAATGTATTAAAAATTATTTGAATTTAACTTATTTGAGCATGTGAAATAAATAAATAAAATATTGTACAACAAAGGGTAAAGAGATCATATCTTGTTTAGTGTTTTGTTTTGAATCTCAACAATGATCCAAATTCGCCTTAGGCCTATGAAGAAAATTTGTGTTTTATTCACTATATCTTATTACTATTCTTTCCATTTGGACACTACCATTACCTCACATATACTACCATCTATTTAGGTGTCCAAACATTGATGTAGGTGTTTAGTGCTTAATATGCACTAAAATTGATCCAAACTTATCTTGGAGTTATAATGTCACCTGTAACTCTATTTTGTCTTTTAAAATTGATTAAATTATTCATGAAATATAGTCAATAAGTAAAACCCTAACTCTTTTACCTTTGACCTTGTATGAATCAATAAAAATGGGTTAGCACTTGATTTGAACTAACCCTATCAATACTATCATTGCTAAGTGTAGATACTAAAACTAAATATTTATACCATCTCAGTCTTATACATTTGATAAGGATCAATTAGGGATATACCCATTAGTTATAGACCTCCTTGTTAACAAAAGGCTTACATTTGCCATCTCACTATGCCTAAATACTTATCTTTTAGTTTGATCCACACTATTATGATGACCTAGGTTTCTTACACTACATATAAATCTTAAAACCTAGTAAATTTCCTTCAATATTAGTTTTAGATCATTACCTCTTTTCTATTGCTTTAGACATTACCAACCACAGAGGGACACTACCACTAACAATAGTGTCTAGATCCTTATCTAATGTCCATTTTCCAAAAGCCATCAAAATTGTGAATGTTTTGAAACCTTTGGGTCATCTTATTTGTCTTATTGAACCTTATCATGAGATATTTTTAAAAGGTGTGGTATAAATACAAGTATAAGCCTTCTCATTCCTCATCTAGAAAATACCAAGCAAGCACCTAAAAGAACTCATTTAATCAGTTGAAAAACTAAGTTATTCTACCCTCTTCATCCCTATTTCATTATCATTCATAGGATTATTCATGTAAAAGGTATGAAGCATTCAAAGATCAGCCCATGAGTTATATTTTTCAAATTATAAGTTAGATCACTACATGAATCTTCATATATTAAATCGCATCCTTATACACACACATTCCCACACATAGGGGAGAACTATATAAGTATGAGGTTATCATTTTAGTATTCGATATGTAGGTAATGTTCAATGAAAAAGGGGTCATTAAGGTCAGCTTATCACTGTAAACCCATTAATCTATTTTTAGCAAACTCATAATAAGGGTGAAGAAGGGTGAAGAGCTAGGGTTTTGATCAATTGAAAAATATTGATAGCCTATATCCCAAATCTAAATATATCATAAGAAAGGTGAAATAAAATCCATAATAATGAATTTGGTCACATCAAGATCTAGTCATTATTCTATACTAGACACCTACATCATAGACAAACACTAGCATTGATAGTAGTGTCCAAATTTGAGGATAGTGTATGCATCTACAAAAGTAAAATTTAAAAAATATGATGAATGATCCAAAACACTAATCCTACATACTTCCTAACTATTTCCATTCCAAATTTTCTTGCACATAGTAAACCCAGCTAAGTATCATTTCTCTTTAGTATTACAATCAATTCAACATCTTTTGAATTTAATACTTTTTATACTTAGCATATCTTAGTATTATAATTTAAAATGTTCATTTATTTGAGTTTATAATTAATTATCCTAATTATATATATATATATATATATATATATATATATATATATTAGTATATCACACTTGTGCTTGAAATATTTATATATAATCAACCCTATCATATACCAAAAATTTAAGGTTAAACATTTAGTGAACCTAACCTATGTGTCTCTTTATGTAAATCCTAACTCGCCCTAGGTATCTAGCCTCCTGAGGTTTGTTCTTGTTGTATTTTTTTAGATTTATTATTTTATCTATATGTAATATAGGCATAGCCCTATATTATGTGGTGTTTCTATTAAACACTTGTAAATTCCTCTTTTACCACCTAAGATGGCTCAAACCAATGAAGTATCCAATCTTATGCCTAATGAGAGTGAAAATTATGAAAATAAACAAAATGGTAAATAAGTTATCATATAAGATGATTCTAATCATGAAAATAATGAACTCAATACAAATAATGAACATGACAAAATAGATTAAGAGTAAGTGCAATTTATTTCTATGTTTTGAGAACATTTTCCTCAAATTCTTGAGGATCTTGATTTGATCCTCAACACCATATTGAAAACTTAAACATAAAAAATCACAATTTACTCATCACTTTGTAGATACTAAAATTGAATAATTATATCATCTCAGTCTTGTACATTTGATAAATATTAATCAAGACTTTGCCCTTCAGTTTTAGACCTCCCTATTGTCAAAAGGCTTGCATTAATCATCTAACTATGCCTAAATACTTATCTCTTAGTCTGATCCATATCATTATGATGACCTAGGTCTATTGTACTACAAAAAAGCTTAAAATTTGAGAAACATCCTTCATTATCAATTTTAGATATGTACCTATTTCCTAGCCTTATGGACACTATTGACCACATAGGGACACTACAACTGATGGTAGTGTTTGAATCCTTATCTAGTGTCTAGTTTTCAAAATTCATCAAAATTTAAAATGTTTTGAAACCTATGGATCAGCCTATTTATTTTATTAAACCCTACCATGAGATAATATCAAAATGTGTGGTATAAATACAAGTCTAAGCCTTCTCATTCTTCATCTAGAAAATACCATGCAAACACATACTAAAGATAAATCAATCAACTTCACAAACAATATATTATTCCTTATTCATCTCTATTTTTATATCATGCATAAGATTAGTCATATTAAATATTTAAAACATTTAAAGAGCATCCCATGAGTGATATTTATAAAATTACAAGCTAGATCATTGCATGCATATTCATATACTATATTACACCATTACGAACACACTTTCCCACACATATGGGTAACTACATAATTTTTAGGCCCTCCTTGAAGTATTGGATATGTAGGCAGTGCCCATTGATAGAGGGGTCTTTGGGGCAGCTCGATAGTGTGATCCCACTAACCCATTTTTCATTAAATTCATTTCAGGGGTGAAGAGGTAAGGTTTGTTCAATCATTGAAGAGTGATAATCTCTATCCCAGAGATGAATATACTAGTAGAAAAGTGACATAAAACATATATCAAAAAATTTGGTCACATCTATATCCAATACTTATTATCTACCGAACACCTACGTTATAATCAAATACTAGTGTTGATGGTAGTGTTCAAATCCAATGGTAGTGTTTGTGGCTACAAAAGTGTAATTTATAGAATCTAATAACTGATACATAATATTGATCCTACATAATTTAAACTTATTTCTAATCTAGATATGAATGTGCATAATAAAATAATTAATTATAATTATTTCATATTTATTAGAATATCTTTTAATAGTTATACTTTATTATTTTTAGAAATCTCATTTGTATAAATTTATAATATTTTTTATTTGAGTTTTTTATTAATTAACCTACTATATAATAGTTTATCACCCTTATGATTGAACCACTTATATATTAAAAACCATATCCATACACATTATAAATTTTTAGGGTTAAACAATTGGTGAACATGACCTCAATGTCTCTTTATTCAAACCCTATCTTCCCCTAGGGTATTCAACCTCCTAAGATTTTTCCTTAATTTTTTTTAGATCTATTCTATTATATGTATGCAACCTATGTGTATCCTTAGATAAGGTAGTGTTTATATTGAACACTTGGAACTTCCTATTTTTCCACTTAATATGGCTCAACTTAATAAACTATAAAATTCTATGTCTAATGAAAATGCCAAAAATGAAACTAAACCAAATTCAAAGAGATTATCATAGAAGATGATTTTGATCATGAAAATAATGAATCTAATTAAAATAGATCAAGATCAAGTTGATCCAGGCAACAAATTAGGCGACAATTTGGGTGATAGTTCCACCCCAATTGATGATGAAACTTTTGGGAGCCATAACTTTTGCACCGTAGCTCCAATTGACTCACCATTTGAACTGTTGGAAAGATAAGAATGAGGAAAACATCGTGAAATGGAATTGAGATCTGCTTGATGAAGTTTGACCCCTAAAAACCCAATGGAAGTGCCTCAAATTTTAATTTTAATAGTGTAGTCTAAAAATAGTAAGTTTCTAAAAATAGTAATTCCTCAAATTTTGTATTGTTTTAAATCTTAGATGTCAAACCACTTGATCTCCCTTGAGATTGGTGACCTTCCACATCCTCCCCATGCTTTAAAAATGTGTATAAATGAAGAGGTAACCCAAAATGTGAAGACAGACATCTCTTCCCAGAGATAAGCATATATTTGTATTGCGATCTTGAGTAATACTACATCTCTTCTCAGAGAATTCATTGTTACTATGTTATTTCTATGCTATTGAGATATTTATCAACCAGAACTTCTGAGTTTTGGATTAGTGGTATCAATGCAGTTTGTCTTGAGAGTGTATGATCTCGAGGATGAGGTTAGGCTATAAGAAGCTTGGGTGGGAAACAACAGAGCTTCCAAATTTTCCACCTGTTCACTCCAAATGACTTCAAATGGTAGATGACACCAAGACATATGATCCTTTCAAGGAAATGGTGAATGAAGCCCTCCAATGGCAACAAGCATAGATGCTACAACAATTTTCCCAAATTCTTCAAACACTTTTGATGGGAAATCTTGGCTCCACGGCTCCACTTCTTGGCTCCTCATCCAGGGAATGCCCTTTTAGTGCCCCAACACCCTTCAAGGTCTAGGTAAATTTTGATATTCCTAAATTTGAAGGCAAAATCAATGTTGATGTAGTAGAAAATTGGTTGGATTAATTATCTTCCTACTTCTCTATAAATAAGTTCACTGATGGAGAAAAGATTACTTTTGCTCTTTTGAAATCAACATTGCCTATGAAAAACTGGTGGGAAGTGTACAAAAAGAGGTTCAGTATAGATGGCATTCGCCTTGAGGTGGAACCTACCTAAGATGATTTTGTGGAAGTGGTGAAAGAAGAATACTATCCCATCAGAACATATGATGATCTGTACATATAGTGGCAACAAATTCACCAAGGTAAGGACCAACCTATTCAAGATTACACAGACACTTTTCATTCTTTGTCTGCAAGATTGGGCATTCAAGATAGTGAGAAACATAAGACTCTCAAATATCATGGTGGACTACAATGGTACATACAAGGGGAAATAGAACTCTTTAATTTGGAAACCCTCAGTGAGGCATACAAATTTGTAGTGAAGATTGAACAAAAGCATGGCAGAAAGAATACGAAGAGTCAACCCTCAAAATTGAAAAGTGACAAGGAAGGTCGAACACGAGGCCAAAATTAGAAGAAAAAGGAGTTTTAGGATAAGAAATCCCAAAAAGGGAAGGCTAGAAAATGGTGTGATTACCACAAAATTGGAACTCACTCCAAAAAATAATGTCAAGCCATCAAGTCATTGCTTTCTGAGTCATAATATTCGACATATACTACTCTACCTCATACACAACCCACAGTCAAAGAGGATGAAGAAGAAACTGTAGATGTTGAGCCTAACACCATTGTCACTTCATCACAGACCCATGAGGAAAGACCAGATGATAAGGAAAGATTGTTCCACTCCAAATTATGGGTAAAAGGTAAGCCTTTGCATTTCATTCTTGATAGTGGGAGTCAAAAGAATTTAATCTCTGCTAAAGTTGTGAAAAGTATAAATCTATCCATGAAGCCTCATCCAAAGCCCTACATATTAGATGGTTGAGCCCAGGGAGAGACCTCTGTGTCACCCATCAGTGTCTTCTTTCATATGCTATAAAACCATTCCAAGATGAAGTCTTGTGTGATGTGGTCAATCTAGATGTTTGTGATGTACTCCTTGGTTGGCCATTCATGTATGAGTGACATGGCATCTATGAATCATGAACCTGAAGGATCACCCTCACTCTTGGAACATGGTTCTATAAGGTACCAGAGGTACCACCTCCCACATTTGTCTCCCTGATCAGTGCTAAGCAATACAAGAGATTGGTGGAGAAAATAAAGCAATTTGTTCTCATGGTGGTCAAGCCACAAAAATCCAAGAAGGCCAATGTTGCAGTCCTAACTACACAATCAACACAAAAATAGAAGTAGATAGGATGAATCATAGGAGAATATGATGACTTATTCAAGTCACCCACAAGAGTTCCACTGCATTGCTAGGTAAAACATTCTATTAATTTGATCCCAAGATCACCTTTGCCTAACAGTCCTATGTATTGCAGATCAGTTTTGGAGAATGATGAGATAAAAAGACAGATTCAAGAATTGATCCAAAAGGGTCACATCAGGCCAAGCTCTTCACGTTGTGGTAGCCCAATTGTCTTGGCACTAAAGAAAGATGGAACATGGAGGCTTTACATTGACTACCGAGCCCTAAATAAAATCTCTATGAAGAATCGCTATCCTCTCCCCAAGATTGATGACCTATTGAACTAGCTCTGTGGTGTGAAGTTCTTCACCAAAATTGATCTCAAATCTGGTTATCACCAAATTCCCATCAATCCCACTGATGTCTAGAAGACTACATTCAAATCTAAGGAGGGGCTCTTTGAATGGTTGGTTATGCCTTTTGGCTTAACTAATGCACCTACAACCTTCATGAGGATGATGGATGACATCCTATGACCCTTCACCAACTCATTTTTGGTTATCTACTTAGATGGCATACTCATCTATAGCAGAACATGGGAAGAACATTTGTAACATGTTCGTAAGGTGCTTCAAACTCTTCAGGAGCACAAGTTGTATGCAAATCTTGACAAATGCACATTCATGATGACAATAATTTAGTACCTTGGGCATGTTGTGAATGAGGAAAGGGTCCATGTTGATCAAGAAAAGATTCAATTTATTCGATAATGGCCCACACCAAGGACCCTCACAGAGCTTTTTAGCTTTTTGGGTCTTGCAAATTTCTACCGCAGGTTTGTTCTTGGATTTTCACATGTTGCTTGGTCACTAACCCAAGTGACTAAAGGAGGAGCTAAAGCTAAATTTTAGTGGGGTGAAATACAACAAAGGGCATTTGAGAATTTGAATAATAGACTTTGCTCAACCCCTATTCTTTCCTTGCCAGATTTGCATCAACCTTTTGAGTTGATGACATATGCATCTGAATATGCCATGGGAGTTGTCATCATGCAACATGGCCATCTTGTTGCATATCATAGTGAAACTTTCACTGATATAGTCAAAAAATATCCAACATATGATAAGGAGCTCTATGCCATTATGCAAGCTTGTAAATAATGGAAACACTACATCTTGGGGGAAAAAATGGCCATCCACACTGACCACAGACCATTGGAATTCATCTAGATGCAAAGCAAACTCCGAAATGAGAGGCATCAAAAGTGGGCCAAATATCTTCAGCAATTCCACCTAATAATCAAACACAAAAAGGGGAGCTCAAATACAGCTACAAATTATCTGAGCTATAAACCAATTACTACACTCACAACAATTTTGGACCTGTGCGGACATGAGACTACCACTTGGGGTGCCCTACATGAAGCAGATCCTACCTTTGTTGATACATATCAAGCACTTCAAAAAGGTAAACATGTTTCTAATTTCTATTTGAAATATAATGTCTTCTATCATATGGGGCACATCTGTGTTCCAATTGTAGAGCAATAAAAGATGATATGGGAAGCACACTTCAGTAGGACAACTGGACACTTTGGTATTGAAAAGACATTGGCAGTTCTTTAAAAACACTTCTACTGGCCCCATATGCAAAAGGATGTGGAAAGATATCTCAAATATTGCACCCCATGTGTGATATCCAAGCCAAAAAATAAGAATCAAGGATTTTACATGCCATTTCCAGAACCAACCAGGCCTTGGCAATCCATCTCAATGGATTTTCTCTTAGGTTTACCCACTTTAAAACATGGTAAGGAATGTATTTTTGTGGTAGTTGATCATTTTTCAAAAATGGCAATCATGATTACTTATAAGAAAAATATATCTACTGAGGAAACTGCTCAACTATATTTTAGTCATGTATGGCTCCATTTTGGTCTCCCCAAGTCCATTGTCTCAAATCGAGATAGCAGGTTCCTGAGCATCTTCTGGTCCACTCTATGGAAGATGATGGATACTAAGCTGATGAAGTCCATAGCCTTCCATCCATAAATTGATGGTCAAACAAAGGTGGTAAACCACTTGATTGTTCACATGATTTAGATGTATCACTCCAAACATCCATGCACATGGGATGAGGGACTTCTTTTCATATAACATGGATATAATCGAGCACTGCATAGCTCAACCAAGCACAGTCCATTCCAAATATGTTTTGGGTTCTAACCCATGGCACCAATTGATATAGTTGTTCCATTTTCCACCATGGAATACACACCTCATGAAATATCTGAGGTAGCAAAATCAACAAAGTTTATTGAACAAATGCAACACATCCAGCAACAAGTTCATGACATCCTGGAGAAGATGAATCAAAAGTATAAGCAATGCCATGACAAACATAGGATTGCACACCATTTTGTTGTGGGTGACAAGGTTTGGTTGCAACTTCAGAAGGAATGACTTGTAGGCCCACACAAAAATATTTGGCCTCTATGATATGGTTCCTACACCATCACCAGAAGAGTTGGAGAAAATGCTTTTGAGTTGAACCTACCAGCCTACCTTGGTCTGCATCCAATATTCAATGTGGAGTTCCTCAAACCATATCACCCACCTTTCTTGGGCACTTCAATTATATTATAAAAACTTGACATTGATGAGCTTGATCCATAAAGTTTTGCTCCAGTGGAAGAGGATCAGATTTTGGATACCTAGATGAAGACAACAAGAGGACGCTCTATTCTGCTTTATCGAGTGGTCAAAAGGGGCCAGCTTAGCCATCAAGGTGAGTGGCTCATAGAGAATCAAATCAAGAAATAACTACCACACTTGATGGGGAATATTGATGTAATGGGGACCATTGCTTTTCAAGGAGGGAGGAATGATCCAGGCAACAATTTAGGTGACAATTCGAGTGATTGTTCCACCCCAATTGATGACGGAACTTTTGGGAGCCATAACTTTTGCTCTGTAGCTCCAATTGACTCATCATTTGAATCATTGGAAAGATAAGAATGAGGATAACATCTTGAAATGTCATATATCTTTTCTTGATGAATTTTGACCCTTGAAAACCCAATGGAAGTGCCTCAAATTTCAATTTTAATAGTGCAATCTAAAAATAGTAAGTTTTTAAAAATAGTAATTCCTTGAATTCTATATTGTTTTAAATATTGGAATTCAAACCACTTGATCTCCCTTGAGATTTGTGACCTTCCACATCCCTCCCATGCTTTCAAAATGTTTATAAATGAAGAGGTAACCTGAAATGTGAAGACAGACATCTCTTCCCAAAGATAAGCATATATTTGTATTGCGATCTTGAGTAATACTACATCTCTTCTCAGAGAATTCATTGTTACTGTGTTATTGCTATGCTATTGAGATATTTATCAACTAGAAATTCTGAGTTTTAGATCACAAGAACAAGCTATTACTATGTATTGAGAGTGTATCTTTCAAAACCTTTAATATATTGATGAGATCCTAAAAACCATATTAGAAACTAAGATAGAAAAAAACATAGATGAACAACCAGGTGCATCTATTGATCATGTTATTAGATCTAAGGGATGTCCCCATATTATTATTTCTCAAACCTTGAGCACATCATCATTTCATACATATAATGGGTCCATGGGTTATGTGTTTAAACCATTGTTCCCTAAAATAAATCCTACTATTACTACATCCTCCATGAGAACCCTTACCAATTTAACCCAATTACTAGTTTCAATGCCTACATCAACTCAAACCATGGGTACATCCCATTTGGTGACTTCTCAAACTACCAACCTTAACAATCAAAATGTTCAAGATATTGTACAAACTATAAAACTTTTGCAAGCTAATGTTACAAACATTGAGTAAAATTATGTGAAATCACCTTATGTTATTGATTCAAAACATGTATTACATAATCCTTTTTCACCTAAAATATATTTACACCCTTTGCCAAATGGTTTTGTTTCACCCAATTTCAAATTTTATGATGGAAAGGGTGATCTTGAATAGCATCTCTGATCTCTTTGTGTGGCATGCCTTGATTATGCCTTCAATAATAAAATTTTAACCAAAATTTTCTAAGGAGCCTAAAAGATTATGATTTATGATGGTTCTATGATTTACCACTTCAATCATTGAGAACATTCAAACCTTTATTTGATCAATTCCTAGCACATTTCTCTAATAAAATTACTAAAAATATGCCATATGATCAAATTTTAAAGATTAAACAAGGAACCAATGAGCTTATCAATGAATATGTTTTGAGATATAAAACAATGTTGGGCAAAATGACAAATCCAATGGTAGATAAATAACTTCAATACATTTCAAGCAAATCTTTCTTTCCCCATTACATGAATCTTTTGTTTTCAAAAAATTTAAATCTTTTGATTACTTATGCCATATTTTTTGAGACCGTGAAATGAAACTTATTTCTTTAAATAAACTTAAGTATGTATCAAACACACTGACTACATCAAATATCAAGTTTCATATTAAACCAAACTACAAGGTCAAACCTACAAAACCTAAAAATGAAAAAACCATAATGGTTAATATAGTGTCACAATAACCTAATTGGCTCATCTTATCCAATTGACCTAAGAGACAATTCACACAATTACCTGATGTCTCTAGATTCTTTACTTTAAAAGCTTGTGGAGTGTCATCTCATATCTCTCCCTCCTCCCATAGAGTTGATATGAGTCAACCTCTACCCAAAAGATATGATTTTAATGCATATTGTGACTATCACCTAGGCCTTGGATATTCTACAAATAGATGTTGTACCTTGAATCATAATATCTAAGACCTTATTTATGACCAAAATATTACCTTTGATTATCTTTCAAAGTATTTATTTCACAACCTGGTGATCACTAGAATCATAAAATATTTAATAATCTTTTACAAGATCATTCTAAGAAAGATTCAAAAGTGCAAATAGCATTTAATGCATATCTTCCTTAATCACATTATGGGCACCCATTAGATGGAAATATTATCGCTTATATATGAACATTGCCTCTTATATTTTAGATATATTCTATTACATTTGAGGACATTGAAATAGTGGATGATGACTCAAATCATCATTCATTATTTATTCAAGCATACCTTGACCATCAGATTATACATAGTGTGATGATTAACAATGGTGCTAGTGATAATGTATGTACATTGGCATTACTTACCCATTTAGGATATACACATGATAATTTATACCCTTTGACCAAAATGGTCAGAGCATTTGATGGGACATCACATCATGTTTTAGATTGAGGTAAAAATAGGTTTTGAAGGGGCCCCAAAACCTTGTAACAGAGAGCAAAAGAAAGAACGTCTAGGTCCACAGGCAACACCTAAAAAACACTACAAGGAAGTATCAAAAACAGGTTTTAAATGGACCTGAAACCATTAGAGACGCATCCGATCAAAACCCAAAAATAGAAATTTGGTAGCACAACATACAAAAGATAACAAAAGAAAAACAAAGATCAGTACCAGTTTCTAAACCAACAAGAAGGACCAGATTATTCATCCAGTTCCAGTATCAAGTTCATGGCTTCTTTTCCTTTCAAAGCAGTTTCCTGGGTGGTAGCCTCCAGCAAAGCTCCTTTTTGTGTATCTTTCTTTTTAGAGCTTTGCCTCATCCTTTTGTTGGGACCCTCTAGTGCTTTGGTCTCCTCATTGGCTCGTTTACCTATATTGATAGCAGTTGCACAAATGTTGGATGTTACTTCCTCCATTTTCATTGTGTTGTCCTTTATTAGTTCCTGGAGGTTGTTTTCATAAGCTTTGAGCTTGACAGGGATCTCGCTTAACTGATTTTCCATGTTGTTTACTTTGTTCCAAGCAGCTTTCAGAGAATCTTCCAAGGTTTCCACTTTTCTCTTGAGATCAATGATCTCCCTACACATCCAGGAATCAAATTGGGAAGAAGACTCAGCTTTACAATTAACCCAGGTCATAGGTGTGTGTGTTTCATCATTCTGATTCTTCCCTCTCTAATCCTCAGACTTTTTATTGGGGGGACATCACATCATGTTATTGGTGAGATTATTTTACCTTTATAGGATGGTTTGGCACATGTGGTTACCACCTTTTTAGTAATACCGTATATAAGAGTTTGGTTATGTTATTTGGATAACCTTAGATACATAAACTCCATGTAGTACTTTTCACAATGCATGGGTATACTAAATACAATCATACTAATAGGGTAGTCATAATTCATGGTATTCCATATGAACATCCACTTCAATAAGAGATTTTTATTACCTAACAACTAATTATAAAACCTACTAAGGTTAATCCTCTATGAAAGGTTAAGCAACAAGTAATCTCCTTTCCTAGGTAGCCCATACTTGATATGCTTTTACACTAGAGACACATAATGGATTCCATTAAATTCTTAATTACTTCTACACAACATGCTCAAGTAACTAGAGCAACTAAACATGTTCTAATTACAGCTACTCTAAAGAAACCACATATCACTAAAATATGGTTTTGACAAACCCCTAAGCTTTCTATTTTTTCTTTAATACCACAAAGTTCTTTTGCACATACATAAGATATCACAAATTTTATTGATCTAGATATGACACCTATACATGTTCCTTGGTAGTACCACCAATTTAATATACCATATTTTGATCTTGGAGATACCTATGAGCATCCCTTAGATGGGATTATCGGATAGCCTTTTTATTTTCAAATGCTCCTAAAATATAAAAAATATAAATATTTCAAAAATATAAAAACATTCAAATAATTCAATGATATAAACATATTCAACATTCCCAAATTTTATTAGTTATTTATCATATATCTTATTTATTTTATGTTAGTATATGGCATATCATTTCATTCCTATATACACATATGTTTCATGCATATTTTATATTGATACATGTTAGAGGTACAATCACTGAGAGGGGGGGTGAATTAGTGAGCCTAGATAATCCAACTTCAATTTTAATTCTTTCAAACTCTTAATCAATTACTATAAGCATTTCATGAAGCATACATATCATTCATAGCAATGAATAAGAGAGATAATGCAAGATCAAGCACATAACACATGACATGTGTGGGAAACCCTCTTAAGGGAGAAAACCCACTAGAACCTACAATTGGACTATTATCCTATAATAACAAGAACCAATTTTGACCAGATATAACTGATCAAGGAACTACTATCCCTTATTTAATGAGACTATAATCCCACAAGGTGTTACCATACTTGTCTAACTGAACAACCACAACAACTAGACTTTTAGTAAGTTTCACCTTACAAGGAGGCTACAACCCCCTAGATTTTGATCAACCACAATAACACTTATGAATAGAAGATATATTAAACATTGAATTCCTACCAATATAATGGATATACAAAGTATATCAGCTCTCTTCAACTTTACACACTCAATGAATCTAAAGCCACCTTTTGGATCACTCTTCACTCCTTAGCAAAAACTTTGTCACCACATCAATAACATGACCAAATGGTCATATAGATAGTCCTCAATATGCTCTAATCCTAGCTCATCTATTTTGCACTCTCCCTCTCCTTCACTCCACAACTCTCACATACACACACCACATTCTCACATCTAGAGACCATCTCCTTTGGTTTCACTATATATAGAGCCTTCATGAATGTCAAAATCTTAGTCGACCATTAGACATGAATTAATGCTTAAGGATTATAACATATGAATCCACAACTTAATACCATCCTTAAAATGTCATCCATAGCATCCATGGGTCACCCTTAAGCAATTACACCTTTCAATTAGGCCCTTATAGCCCTTATAGATCTCATGTAGACCTATTCACCCATTTAGCACTTCATCAAGCAAAAAAATAACATGGGACCACTTTAAATTGCATATTTACACTCCACATTACCCCTTATACATCCTCAAATTATCACAATCATCTCTACTCACCTCTATGTATGCTCAATCAACTCAAATAATGACCTTGTACACAAGAACACCATGAATAAACACAAAGACAACTTCTTAAGCATTGTTCATACTCAATTTAGATTGGTCACACCTCTAAAATCCATAAAAATTATCTTGATGATTCTAACACACTCTCAAATATCTAAGTCATCATGAAACATTGAAATAGCATCAACACAAGCTCAATTATCCTTCTCAGATTATTTACAGTCCATGGTCAAACACATAGTCAAATTTAAAGCATAATATTTTTAATTATAAAAACAATCATACCATATAAATAGTTTCACTACATGAACCATTTATTCCTCTATAATTTTTATTTTTAAAGCACCATCATATTCATCTAGGATCAAAATTTATAGCCAAAATATAGAGCACTAGTTTTTCCCCTTACAAAATTCAAATGCCAATGGTCACAGTTAAACCTTGAACACCTTGACATCATCTCATATCCTCACTACTTAGATATATCATGAAATATCAATATTTTTTTAAGTATATCAATCTTTAATGATGTTAATCTTCAAATAGGTCAACCACTTTGACTCCACTTGCATCATCAATCTCAACTACATGACTAAATGTAAACTATTAGATCCTTATCCATTACCTTTGCTCAAAATTAAACCTTGAAAACTTCTTACCATTTAAATTATTCTTTAAATCTTGGATAAAATGTGCTCCATATATCTCCTTGAGAGTTTTTCGAACTTTACCTTGCATAAAATTGACTATGGGAACCATTACAATCTCTCTGAGAAGCTAAAATTAAACCTCAATAAATTTTGTTGTACTTAGATGCACGATCTAAAATTTGAACCATAAGATAAAATTTCATAGGGTAATTAAAAAATATATCAATATACTCTTTAAACCTTCATACATGTGATATATAACACCATTAATATGCCTACTTGAATTTTCTACCATAGAGCCAACTATGTCAAAAAATGTCTGGAAGGCCAACTTTACACATGCATATCTTTTGATGTGCTTCATTTCATGAACTATAATATAGTGAATATAAACTAGGCACAAAAATAAATAAACAAATATTATAATTTTATCCTTAAACCTTCACACATGTGAAATATAATACCATCAAACTACCTACTCAACTTTTCTTGCCATATTGCAAATTTGGCTAAGTATGGGAAAACACTATCAAATTGCCTAGGAGCCCAACTTTGCAGTTGAATATACTATGTTATGATTTTTTAAATGAAATAAAATTTATAACATAGTAACTAGGCATAAATTTTATCACAACCATATGACCAAATCCCCCTGACTCATCCACACATGCAATGGTGACATCAACAAATTGCCTACTCAATTTTTCTACCACTAGACCCAAAATGTCTAGATGAAAATAATGATCAACCAAATGAAATAAAATCATGAAAAAAACAATTAAAATAATTATTTAATTATTATAGGACCCATTTCACATTTCCAATACTTCAAACTCATCCCTAATCACTCTCAATAGATAAACTCTGATGATCAACCAAGCCTACTTCAAGCATATTAGGATAAACATATTGCACACTTTGTCATTATCACTTAGACTATCAAGGCACTTCATCCAATCACATAGACACATTAATTAAATCACCATGACATAATTTATAACTCTAATAATTTCCCCCTTTTTTTTTGATGTCAACACCCATCAAACAGCTCACCTTCCTTCTCTATCTTCAAGCACTCTCAAAATACGAACTTTCTCCCCCTTTGACACAATGAAAAAGTCATTAAAAAATAATATTTAAGACCTAAAAATAACACCAATATGATATTACCACCTTATAAATATGATACCAATTCCCCCTTATCTTGAGCCTACCTCTTCTTGCCTTGACATGTTCCTTTTGATACATGTCAACATTCTTCTTCAACCAAGCACTGTAACCAATGAAGAAAGAACATAAAAAACACTAAAATCTGATGTAACTCTCTAAAAATATTTGATATGGACTCCCCCTAATATCCCTGATCTATTTCACCTCTTGAGCATCTTCAAATCTCCACACGCCATGAAGAATCACCACATAGACTTACTAACCTTCTCTCTTAAGCCACCTCAAGGATCATCAACATAACTTCATGACACTCAAAAAATAGGAACCATGTTCTTAAAACAACATAATAACTCACCTTTAAACATAAATACCTTTTTATTTTGGATAAACTAAGCAAAAAATCACTCTTCTTCACATAAGGCCTATCTAGTCTCCTTGTAGCCCTACTTAGAACTTGCAAAACCCACAACTTTCTATAGACACAACTTCAATACCTAAAACTTCATATTTATATCACTCTAATATACCCCCTCAATCACACCAATTCCCATCACTTATATCATCATCTAAAACATACTTCCTTCACAAACCTCCTAGCCAATTAGGCCTCCATCTTGATAAAAACATGAATAATTTGAAAACCACAAACCATAAAATATCTAAGAAACTTTATTTTAAAACCAATAAGGCCTATTCATCCTATTATGAAGTATAAGAATTCAAATCATAAGGCAAACAACTTTTCTAGTATAGCTCAAAACCCTAGAATCTCAAAACAAACAAAGTCAACAAACCTCTTTTTGATCAAAACCCATCTCTAGAACTTCTTTCATACCTAGAGAAAACCATTACACACTTATATAATATTATTTGATTTTTCATACCATTGGGAACCTTAAATTCTTATACCATGGCTTTTGACCTATAACAAGATAGATAAACCTGAAAGTAACCAAAAACCTCAAAAAAGCACAAACAAGATCATCAAGACATAAGACCACATGGAACATATCATAAATACATGCACATACATTTATGAGAACCAAAATCTTCTTGACATTCCATCAATCTCATTAAGCCACTAAGAAACACCCATTTTGACCTTGTACTATATCTCCTTTACAAATCTCTAGAACAAGCTCATGAACTTATTGCTCCCGCTTAACCAATGACCTTATTTGATTGGAATTATGATCTTGAGCACAAAAACTTACTTCTTCACAATATATATGTCTCCTAAGAATCATAGGTAGAGATATCCTACTTCACAATGTCCTAGAAAAATGTGAAACTAGGAGTTACCCACAACTCCTCATATTCCTTCTCCTCCTTGGTCATCTAACACTTGTATTTCTTTTTCTTATTCTTAGGCTTAAGATAAGCAACATGCTCAACCACTAAAACATTCTCTTTTTCTTATAATTTTGAATTGAAAATACATGGATATAACAAGATTCATAACATACTTTTTCATATAAATAATCTTCCTCAAAATTTGGAACCTCATCACTAGGCACTAAAAACTAATGTTCTTTGCATGAAACTTACTCATCAATATCAATATGTTCACTTGAATCCATACACACCTTAGAACTAGCCTCAACTAGTACCTTGGTTCTCTCCTTAAGCTTGGTCTCTTTATCCACAACATGAGCAAATAATGAAAGCCCTTGACATGCTTTAACTTTTGTAGCATTCTCCACCATAGCAAAAATATTACTTGGACTAGTAAACCCATCATGACTCATACTTACCACCTTTGCTTTCCATGAGTTAACTTTCTTTCTTCCTTTCACTCTATGAGACTAAATGAACTCATTTGAACTTTGTGGCCTTTACTTATCTAATCTAGTAATATGTGTTTCAATTAATTTTTTCTTAAGTTCTAAAGAAAGAGAGAAAAGAAACTTGATCTAGGTATGGTCAAAAAACTTGATTGATTGTGCGTGTGTTTAAATTAGAAGATTATAAAGAACTCCTATTTGGCTTGGGAGGATAACCTATAGATAAGAAAGAACTAAAGCAAACTTATTTGTTATACAAATAGTTTAGTGGATTGCCTAGCGATAGCTAGATCCTGAAAGCAAAAGCTTCCTTAGGGGATGTCAATCCACATGTTTTAGAAAATTAAGCTTATAAAAAAATAGGAAAGTACTGCATCAATCAATAAAAAGGTATTGAAATTGAATACATGAGTTTTTTCTAAGAAATATGCTATAAATGATTAAATTAGTGATAAACTAATTAATACTTAGTGTTATAGGGTTGAGATATGCTTCAAAAAATACAAAAAGGGTCTATGAATAGGCAAGAACATAGAAAATTCGATTTATTTGGGGGTAGGTAGGTGAAAACAACTTGTTGGTTTTCACTACCATAATGACCATCAGTGGTTGGGAAGACTGTTAGTGGTTAAGGTGACCATCATTGGTCAAGGTGACTATCGGTGGTTAGGCAGACTATCAATGGTTGAGTTAATAATTGATGGTTATTGTGTGAGGATATATGTTGGTAATTTTGGCTAATTGATGAGATATAAAATATGGATTTTGAGAGATGGGTAAGACTTTGGTTGATTGAAAAATGGGAATAAAGTAGATGAATACTGAGAAAAAAATACTTGTCTTACCAAAAGTTGAATGGGTAGATGGTTGAAGTAGTTGATCTATTAGTGGAATATAGCTTGATTCTAATAGAATAATGGTACCTAAAGACTTGGTGGAGAGGTGGTAGTAAACTAGCTCTCTGGTATGATTTTTAGATTACTAGATTACTGATGGTGACTGAACTATAAGAAAAAAACTCCTAGATGCACAAGTTCTTGATAATAATTGTAGATGGATTTCACCTTTAGGATCCTCTCTTTTTATAGACACAAGTAAGAGGTGAAAGTGAAGGTTCAATTGGGTTGTCTAATTATAAATTATCCATTTAAAGGCTCACAATAAGATTTAGACAAGTTATAATTAGAAAATCAAAGTGGATGGTTTGCATACATTTAGTTATGGAGGTGCACCCTGACCATTAACAATCAGGGTGATTATTGATGGTTATCTTAACCATAAGTGGTCAAGTGTCGAAAGGGAAAAAGGTATAAAAGGTAAGGTTGAGCTAGTTAAGTTAAACTAATTATGGGTTAGTTTCATCAAAGGTTGAAGGGTTAAATGGCCCCAAAGGGGGGTTAGGAGAGTTACAACATTTAGAATCACAATGTGAAAATTTTTTGTGTCTAAATGTTTCCCCTTTTTATTATTTTTCTTGAATAAATGAGTTAAAAAACAAAAACTAATTTCTAGGTCAAAAGGTCATGTTGCTTACCCTGAGTATAAGAGGAGGTATTCCACCTCAAATTGAGAGGAGATGAGGAAGGACAAAATTAGGTGTGGGTTTGAAAGTTGGTGAAGGTGGTGACAAGGATAGACATTATTGGGTGAAAAATAACAAAAAGGTACACAACATATGACAAAATTTGGGAGAATCAAGATCATGCAAAGACTAGGTAGCCATAATTGATACTAATAAAAGTTGGTGCTAGAAAGACAAGTGACTAGTATACTACAAGATTATAGTTAAGCATAGCAGTTGGGTACACCTATTAGTCTCCTGATAGGGTTAGTGTTTTCATGGGTATCCAAGGTAGGAAGTGCTCTCATGGAAAATACAATTTGGTCGAGTGTCATAGGTATTCAAGGTAGGAAGTGCTCCCAAAAGACATAAGTGGGTTACATAAGCATAAGGTGGTGTAAGTTCAAAAGGTCAACAAGGTAATGTTGTCATTATAGTTAAAGGATGAGGAAAAAAATACACATGAGTTGGGTCAAAGTGTACCAATGGCAAGGTGATAAGGTGGGTGAGGTGGGTGGAGAAGGGTGATCTCCATGGGTGGGTTTGGGTTTGTGTAACTCAAAAAAAAAATTGATACCTAGGTGTGGGTACCTAAAAAAGTTTTAAAATTTTGGTTTCCTAATAATCGATGGTCAAGGGTCCCAAGGCCAATCATCGATGATCACCCTAACCATCGAAGGTTAAGGGGAAACCCTAAAAGGATAGAACATAAAAACTAAAAATGAAAAGTCATTTTCACTTTTTTCATTTGACCTCTGAGTTTTCTGTGCTCAAGCAAGGTGGCTTTTGGCATCTTACTAAGAGAGGTTTGACTGAGTAGTTATTGACTTGGTAATTGCTTACTAGTTGGAGGCATGTACTTGAGTAATATCTTGGGACTGAGATGTAGGGTGGATGAGGATGTGGCCAAGCAGTGGGATGTGGGATCTATCCATGATAGAGGATAAAGAATGAGGTAGGTAATGTTTTAAATTGATAAATTTTATTGGATTAGGTTGCTTTGAAGTTGAATTTTGGTATTTTATAGTTGTTTGGGTAAGGTTTTTGGGGGGTTGACTTATTTTTAGGTTTTTCTTATGTTTGTAAAAAATATCCAATGAAATATGGAATAGAAAGGGTATTTGGGTTGGGGTTAAGGCATAAGGTGCATTAGGTAGCTTATTAGTTAAATTTGTTGTTGTTTTGTTATATTTAGGTAGTGGTAGGTTAAGGGTTTTACCACTAGCAGTCACACATAATTACCATCAGTGATTAGACAAAACCATAAATGGTTAGACATGACCATCAATAATCAACCACTGAAGGAGGAAACACACTTGACCATCAATAGTTATAAGGACCATTAATGGTTGAGTATTTAGGGAAGGTGGGGTTCAAATAGGAAGAGATAAAAAATGTTTTCAAATGTTGAAAAAAGGGTTAAAGGTAGTTAAAATACCTAAGTATAGGTTTAATATATGTTAAAATGATTAATTTTTTGAAAAGGTTGTTGTGTATAAATAGGTGTTGTTTTTGGAGTTAGGTAGGTTGTAAGAAAATTTTGTAGGTTTATATTTTGGTATTTTTTGGCATATATGTTATGCATTTGGTTTGATATGTTTGGGTAGGATATAAAATAGGTGTATGTTGGTTGTTAGAGGTTGATAAAAGGTTGGTGTTAGGTATTGAAAATGAAGTGTGTGAGCTAATTTCACTATTTTGTAGGTACGAGACCATATCCAGATGAGGGATTGAGTTATTAGGATCTTTTTGGAGATCCATGATGGGATGAATGAAAATGAGTGGATACATATAGAGGAAGTTAGTCTTAGATCCATGGCTCACTATCAACACCTATTGTAGGATGCAGCCATGATCATGGCCCTCATCAAGAGATGGGACTTAGCCATGAACATATCTTTGTTACCAACAAGAGAGGTTAGCATCCTTCTAGAGGATGTGCATAGGATTATAGGTTTCCCATTCAAGGTGATCTAAAATAACACATTGAGAGTGATGAGAGGAATAACCATATGGAGTTAGTATATGGTGAGGATTGGGTCCATATTAGGTGGCATTCTAGTGGCTTTATCTATAGGCCTTTAACCAGAGGGCTCTAGAGGACCGATGTTTGATGATGATGATGATGATGATGATGATGATGATGATGATGATGATGATGATGATGATGATGATGATGATGATGATGATGATGATGATGATGATGATGATGATGATGATGATGATGATGTTGATGATGATGATGGTAGTGTCTTATTTCACATTACCAAATTCAAGTAGTGGATGCTTTCCCTATCTATTATTGAGAGTGTTGGTAGAGATGTTGTTAGGTAGGATAGTGTTTAAGTGGGCACCCATATTACTTGTTCAAATTTATAGGGAGCTATGGGGATTATGAGTCCATATACAATATGGGATTAGTGTTGGGTTTGTGCTCCATTACTAGGCATATGAGCACATTAAGGTGTTGAGGCCACTAGGGATACCATGGAGGGATACACCTAGGTACAATTCATAGTTGGCTTCTTATAATAGAGGGTATATTGTGCATTAATAGGGTTTGGTGGTGGTGTTAGATATATTGAGTAGTTTAGAGATGCCTTGGAGGGTCTGGTTCTAGGTTATGTGGTGTGGAGGCTCTATGTGGGCTGGCAAAGTGGGCCTGCTATAGCTATCACACTCTATCTTTGTAGAGCTAGAGATGGATATATGAGAGGAGAGATGGTGAGACTAAGCTCATCCCATTTGAGAGAGTTTAGAGGTAGTATGGAATCATGTAAGGTATTTTAGGTCCTTATCATAGGTACAAGAGAGAGGATGCAGAGTTTATACTTCCATAGCCATAGCCAAAAGATGTAGTGATGGATCATGAGGATCTTTCATCTAGAGTAATGATTGATGATGCCTATTTTATTGATGAAAATGTGGAATTGTATCAAGATTTATATGTAGCAGCTAATTTTGGATGGGATTATGGGGGCTAATAGGCCATGGATGTGGATCCAGTCAGGGCACATGTGTAGGGTGGTGGTCAAGATGGATAGGTAGTGGTAGTGCTAGTAGCTACATAGGCTCAAATCATAGGTTTATAAGGATAAGTGGCCACTCTTTAGGGCCAAATTGTCACTTTATAGGGTTAGGTTTCCACCTTGAGAGGAGAGTGAGATCAAGCTCAAATTCCCTTGGTTTAGTGACTTATGAGAGGGATACCCTAAAATAAAGGGTAGGGGTAGCAGCATGATAGGCAGCACCACCAGGTTTCACTCCTACAGTCTGATGCCTAGCTATAGTAGAAAAGATAAAGTATTATGAGGTTATTATTCTAGCATAATGTCTAAATGAGCTCAGATGGGGAAGTATAGAGCTATTCTAGTAGGTGGTCCATCCTTGGCTACTCCAAAATAGTTGGCCTCTATAGTGAGTAGACATACAGGCACCCCAAGAGAACTAGCACCAGATGGTAGTGTAGGTACCAAAGTAGGAGGGGCCAATGGTAGTGGTGCCCTAGGGGCATGATGTTATATGTTTTGATATGTTGTATGTACATTATTTTGATATCAGCCTATGTGTTGATGATGCATGATGTATATGAGATATATATATATATATATATATATATATATATATATATATATATATATATATATATATATATATATATAAAATACATTTATTACATGCATTATTTATGGGTACACATAATGTATATGATGATGTTGATGATTAGATAGATGTGCCTTATGTTTCATGATGTGTTTTATGATTATGGATATTTGTGTTCATGTTATGATGTTATTAGAGGTATATATGTGATCTTTGTTTATTTCCCCTACTCATGGTGTATGATTTGCATTTGGTGTTGAGCACTTATGATGTGATGTTTACATTGCTTTATGGATTATGCTTATGGTTATGGTTGTGTAGATACTGAAATTTTCTTATCTACGCATGAGTGGGTTTTGAATTATGATTATGCTTATGGCATGTTAAATTCTTAATGAGTATATTGTATTTTATTATTTTTAGACATGTGGTGAAAAATAATGGTAGGTTGCTTTATTGCTTATGATGGTAATTGGTGTGGTTATTGTTTATGATTTATGCTTTGGATTATGATTATGCTTATGGTTATGATTACCATTAATGCTTTTTGTTAATGTTTATTATAAAACACATGAAGGAGTTTAATTAAAAACACTAGATGGGAGACTAAAGAATATAATCAAGAGATAATATGAAAATATCAACTAGTCACAACAAGATAGGAAGAGGGAACTATGCCTTCTCATTGACAAGGACTAAAACAAACTAAATTTGGATACTTAGTGAACATAATCCCTCTGAATGCTTCACATTAGCATTCGTTAATTAATTAAAAATGTGTCTTGACCACATAATGTTAAGTAAGATCAAAAATCTCGTACATATAGTGGAAAAGGGGAGATGGGTGAAAATGGAACCCTATTATGAGGCTAGCATGCCTTCATCATAGGTGTCTGAAAGAGCAGGGTAAACAAGCCTATGCCAAATTATGTAGACTGATCAATGCAAGAAGTCTACTTGTAAAATTTGATTATGGCTTCCACCTTATCTTGTTGTTTGAGAGCCGATTGTGGATTTCAAAATTATTTTGCTTTTGTTTTGATTGTGATAATGGGTCTTTTGTTGATTGTTGTATATGGGAAGCTAATCAATGAAAGAAACTTCTAAGAAATTATTGTGCTTTTGATAAATGCTTACTCAGCCATCCTTTGAGGGAGTGATCTATGTTTATGTGCTTTATTTAATGCTTTTGATAGCTATCATTTCAGGGAGTAGTCCACCTTATGTTTTGGCAATTTTAAATAGATGTTCAATAGCTATCCTTCAAGGGAGTAGTCTATGAATGTTATAAATGACCCATGATTGCTAGTGATAGGAATTTTGTTATTTTGATTTTATTTTTCTTGACATGGACTTGTTTAGGCTAGATTAGTGGTTCACCTTTATGAAGGCAAAATTAAAATCATAAGAAGGTAGAGTAGGTGTGAAGAGGTTTAGGAAACAATGACCATGGTAATCTATCATTTGAAAGTGGGGAAAGTACCATGAGAACCATGCCATGGGTAGAGTCATGATACCCATTGTTTAATATAAGGATATGTTTGTGATATATAATCATATGATTCATTTTTAATCAATTGCCCTCTAAAAGAGGGAGGTGAATGTGGGTAAATAGCAAGGGATGAGATTAATTTAAATAAAAGGTGAACTTGATCCTTCTTAACAAAAGAATAGATGTAGATGTAAACCATTGAGGGGCTCAAAATCTAGGTGGGCTTCAAGAGAAGACAATTAGTAAGCTCCTGATACATACTTTTGGGCTATGATATAAGGTCCAAGCCAATTGAAAGTGAACTTACCTTGCTTGTTTTTATCCATATTAGTGACATGTTGATATTCCTTCAAGATGAGATCTCTTAATTGAATTCTCACACTTTAAGGTGCTTGTTATAGACACATTTGATAAGCTCTTGATAGACATGAGATGGGTGAGGGCTACTAGGTGATGTTCATTGAGTAGCTCAAGTTGGGATAAATGGTGTTGGTGATAATTATCTTTTAAAATAAATGCTTACAAAGATATGTGAAGAGAGGGGATTTGTACTTCAAGAGGCAAGATAGCCTTTGATCTAAATATAAGATAAAAGGGGTAGCACTCATATGGGTTCTAATGCTAGTATGATATGCCCATAAGGCAAAGGGGATATGAAAATGCCAAGCTTGACCTAATTCATTGACCATTTTAGTTAGCATGTTATTAATATTTTTGTTAGAGGCTTCTACTTATCCATTAACTTGAGGGTGATAGGGCAAGGAAAAACTTAACTTAATGCTGAATGCATCACATAGACCTTGGACTTACTTGTTCTCAAAGGATTTACCATTGTTAGTGATAATATTATGAGGAACACCAAAGTAATAGATGATGTGATGGTTGATAAAGTCAACAATATTTTCCACTTTGGTTGAGACTAGAGGAATAGCCTCTACCAACTTGGTAAAATACTCAATCATGGTAATAATATAATAGTGTCACTATAAGGAATGGGGGTTGATCTCACCAATAAGGTCTCGACCCCATTGTGCGAAGGGAAAGAAATTGGTAGAAACATGAAGGATATGGCTAGGTGTATGATGTAAATTAGAGTATTTTTGACACTTAACACACTTTTGTACATAATCATATTAGTCTTGGTTAAGGGTAGGCCAGTAATAGTCAATAGAAAGGATGCACTTAGCTGTAGTGAGGCCACTAAAGTGACACCCACAGATACCATCATCCATTTTCTTGATAACATGAGAGGCTTCATGACTATGCAAGCAATAGAAGAGTAGGCCATCAAAGCTAAATTTATAAATAATTCCTCCCATAACATTATAGTAAGAGGTACTCTGGATAAATCCTCTTCAAGCATTCCTAAAGAGGCCAGAATGAACTATGCCAAGGTTAAGATAATTGAAGGTTTATTGATACCAAAGGACAACTTGGGTCACTTTCACATTAAAAATAGTGGGATAATATATTTTGATGTAGGGTGGTTAGGTAAGTCTATGGATAATGATAGATAACTTAAAATGTAAGGGTGTAGACAGTATCTATGAGACAAGGGATGCCATGGTATCAATGAACTTATTGGTAGATCATGGGGTTGATTGGATGTGGTAGTGTTTAAATGATGTTAAGAGTTCTTCAACTAGTTATTTTTACTATTGTAAAACATCATTCTTACACTATTAAAAGTTGTTGATTTTATTGACCATAAGTTAGGAGTCACCAAAGATATTGATTATTTTGAATCTTAGGACTAAGATTGTCTAAAGGCTAATCACTAGGGCTTCATACTCAACCATATTGTTGGTACATTCAAAATAAAGCTTGAAGGACAAAGGGAGAGGTTCACCATCAAAGGGGATAAAGATGATACTTGCTCCCCCACCATGTTGACACTTTGATCCATCAATGAATATGGTGACTTGATAGGTGAAATCTACTTGAAATAAGGCCATGATGGCCTCATCAGGGAACTTAAGGAGAGGATGGTGGTTTTCTACTAAAGATGATTCAACCAATTGGTTGGTGATGACTTAACCTTTAATTGAATTTTTTTGAATTAACTAAAGGTCAAAATCTAATAAGATCACGAGCCACTATGTTGGTTTTGATATGATTTAGAGCACATGTACATAAGTGGGTCAGTATTGGTTATGACATAAGTTTTATGGTTAAGAAGGTAGTGGTAAAGTTTGGTGGCCATAAAGACTAAAGCTAAGCAAAGATTCTTGGTATGGGTATACCAAGTCTCATATTCTACAAGCATGTGACTAATGTATTATATGGTTTTCTCTCTATGTTGTTCATCTCAAAGAGGCAGCATTGCCCCTAGTGAATGATCAGGGGTAGAGATATATAGGTAGAAAGGTTAGTCATCCTTAGCAGGGGTGAGGATAGGTGGAGATAGAAGGTACTCTTTGAGGTAATCAAAATCCTTTTAATAATCACTATTCCACTTGAAAGAGACATCCTTCTTCATAAGGTGGTGGAAAGGTTGGCATCGATCTAATAGCTAGGAGATAAAATGGTGAATGGATTGTAGTTTATCCTACAAGAAATGAAGCTATTTAAGGTTGGTAGGAGGAAGCACGTCTAAAATTTCATTAATTTTTGAGGGATCAACTTTGATTCCATGAAGGGAGACAATGAAACCAAGAAATTTTCCTGACAAGACCCCAAAAATGCACTTTTTGGGGTTAAGACAGACATGATAGTGGATAAGTCACCCGAAGATGATCTTAAGAACTATTAAGTGATCTTTTTAGATTTTTTATTTTCTAAGAAGGCATCCACATAGTCCTATATGATCTTATGGATAAGGTCATGAAAAATGTATGTCATGGCACATTGGTAGGTTGCACCAGTGTTCTTTAACTTGAAAGTCATGACTTTATAGTAGAAGGTCCCCCATGGGGTGGTAAATGTAGTTTTATGCTAATCTTTTGGAATAATTAAGATCTGATTGTAACTTGAGAATCTATCCATGAGAGATAGCATCTCATATCTAGCTATAAGATCAATAAGCTAGTTAATGCTTGGTAGAGAGAAGTCATCTTTGGGGTAGGTGAGGTTGAGGTCATGAAATTCCACACAAATACATATTCCCCATATGGATTTAGTGATAGGTACAACATTCAAGACCCATTGGGGGTAGTTAATAAGTTGAATGAAGTTGATAGATAGGAGATATTGAAGCTCTTCTTTGATGAGAAGGATTATGTTAGGATGCATGCATTAAAGCTTTTGCTTGATAGTTTTGACATCATGGTGAGTGACTATGTTATGGGTAGTGATGGAAAATTCAATTTTTGGCATATCATTTTAAAACCAATCAAATTTTATGCTATGATCTTGGAGGAAAGAGGGGAAGTCTTAAAGTTCCTCGATATTCAAAGAGTGGCCTAGTTTGATAATATAGGGGTTAGCCAGAGTGCCCAAGTTGAAATATATGTTGGATTCATTCAACATGGTAAAGGTCTCAAGAAGAAGGGATTTGTGGATCAAATAATATGGGGCACCAAGATAGGTGATAATAGAATCATCATCTTGGTACTGAATAATGTTAATGGTAAGAGAATCTTCTCCTATCATCTCAATATGGGTTAAGTGGATGGTTATGGTCACTCCCTCCTTATGATAAGTTAGTGGTCTAAGGTTGATCATGTTGATGAAAAAAAAGTTAAGTGGGATGATGTCATCATCCTCACACGTAGGTAGGGGAGAGGTCAATGAGGAGGGGGTATGTTCCTCAACAATGGTGGTGGTAGGAGTTTTGAGTTTCTTTTTCTTAGGTAGGATGAAACTAATACCATGTTTCTCATGAGGTTTCCTAGTTTTGATGGTGACTGATTCATGTGGGACATGTTCATATCATCCAAGACAAAAGCCTTTCCAAGCACATCAATGAAAATATGTCTTGGCAAAGTTTGGTTTATCTAGGTAAGGGAAAATAATGGTGAATGGTCAAGGTGGAAAAGAGGTGGTAGAAGCACTAAGGGATTTGTTAATTGCCCCATAGAAAAAATATTTATAATAGTGGGGATGTCCAAAGGGAATGATATTTCTAACATTGGGGTCATATCCTGGCTAGTTGGTAAGTTTCCCATATTCTGGCTAGTTGGTAAGTTTGCCATATTCATGAGCATTAGGGAAAGCATCAAGTGTTAAAATGTGATATTCCCCCAGTGAAAGATGATGAAACATGGATTACAAAGGATCTATGGTAGGGATTTGGTGTGAAGGTATAGAGGAAGTAGTTGATGCCTCATTGGTGGAAGGGGATATGATATCTATGTTGGTGGTTAAAGGTTGGGTTTTAGATATTGAAGGTGTGTTAGATGGGCGTATGAGGACATCATTGGGGTGGTAGTTCATGTTACATGTTGAGAAAGGACTTGCGTTAGCTTAAATAGTGATGACTTGGCCTTCATGATCAAACTTAATGCAATGGTGGAGGGTAGAGAGAATGTAACCCATAAAACAAATCCAAGGTCATCCCAATAATATGTTGTATTATAATTCACCTTATACAACATAAAAATGTTTTTGGAACATTTCAGATCCTAAAAGGATATAAAGGATGACAATTCCTAAGGTAGTGGTCATGGTATCATTAAAGGAGTGAAGGATAGCTGAGGATTTAGACATAACATTATTTAGTAAGTTGAGTTGGTTGTAGGCATGAGAGAAGATGATGTTTATGCTAGCTCCCCCATCAATCATGACTCATTTGATGTGGGTTTGGTTGATGTAGGAAATAATAAAAGAGAGGAGGTTATGGGTCCTCAGGATGGATGGAGGGTATTTTTTAATCCTTAAAGGTAACAAGGTTGGAAATATAAAGGGCACCAATAAAGGTAGCTAAGGGTTGGGGGTCCTCAAGTTAGACCTTAATGAATTTCAAATCCTCTATTAGCACTTGGTGGTGGTGGTGAGAGGTAGAGATTATCTCATTCAAGCTCATCTTGGCTTGGGTTTGATGAAGTTGTTTGAGGACAACTCTCCTAATGGATTTTGAGGGGTTAGATTGGGAGGCACCTAATATAGACACCTTAGGTTTGGTTAAAGATGGAGATGGTTGGGTATAGGTTGGTTGGGATTTTGAGGAGGGTTATATCTAAAAAATGGACACCTTATCCTTCCCATTATCCTTTTGTTGTGTTCTTGTGATAACATTGATATTATGGATAGAAAGAGAGGTTATGCTAGAGGAATGGCCAAATTCATCTTCACTTTGAGGTGAGCATGGAGGAGTGGGTGAGTGTTGGGTAGATATGGTGGGTGTTTGGACTGGTATGGGGCTCATAAGAAGTTTTTTTTAATAGAGAATCCTTGTTTTAAAGTTGATGTATGATGATTTGGAGAGATTTGAAGTTCTTCATATCATGTCCAAGTGGCTTGTGATAATAACACACATGGTGGTCATTATACTAGATGGGTTTAGAAGCTAGAGGGTTAAAGGGCATAATGGGAGGTATTTTTAAACAAGAGATTTATAATAACCTATCAAAAATGGTTAAATATGACTCAGCTAAAGGTGGTAAAGGTTTAATGGTTTTTACTTTGTGGTTGAGGTAGGAGGTTGCTTAGAAGTAGGTTTGGTGGTATTTATTTTGGGTAAGGTGGTGTGTTTGGTTAACAACTTCAATTTAGGTAAGGAGGTTGATGAGATATAGGTGGAATATTTCAAGGTAGGTAGCTTAGTTATTATTGGTATGGTGAAAAGAGGTGCATTAGAGATTAATTATGAATGTGTCACTTAAGGAGGTGGTGAGGTTTTGTTAGAGGTGACTAGTTTCCTACTCAAGGTAAAGGGATGAGACCCCAAAATGGAGGACAAGGTTGAGGAAAGAAAAATTTAGACCTTATGACCTTTTTTATGGTTTTACCTCTTTGGTTATTTTAATCTAACATTTGGTTGGTGGGCTTGAAAGGGATAGGTCCACTTTTACAGATAGATAACTAAGGCTTGATGTAGGGAGGATACCAAGGTTCTTGCTAGATCTAGTTGGGATGATAGGAGAGGGTTTGGCTACTTGGGTCATGGTTGGCTTAAGTGGTTGAGGGTTGTCTATTTTAGTGGAGGTTTTAGTTGGTTTTTTAGATGGTTTGGTTGTTTGGGTAGATATGGTAAGATGTTGGTCAATGGAAGTGGTAGGTTGGTCTGACCAAGAAAGGGTTGGAGGTTTTGGTCAATAGATATAAGGGAGGCCTAATTGCTTCCAGAAGGTGGCTTAATCCATGTTAGGATTAGAGATAAATTCTAATTTCTTCACTATCCTAGAGAAACTTTTATAGGTTGGTTTGATTCCCTAAATAGTGGACTTAAACTCTAGGCCCCTAGGTAGAGACACAAGGATGATAACCTCATGCTCTTCCTCAATCAAAGGATATAGGGTTGAGATAGGTGGTTCCTCTATCAGAGGATTAGACATAGGGGTTTCTTCCTTGGGAATGATCTCCAAAAGGGGAATGGTTCACTTGATAGTTAAAGGTGAAGATAGGGTGGTGATGGTTGGTTGTTCTGATATATCAGCTAAAAGGGTGACTAGTGGCTCCACTAACTCAATAAGTGGATGGAGAGAAGATGGTGTTTCCTTGGTTTGGGTATCTAAAGGAAAGGAAGGTAACCCCACTACCTCAGTAAGTGGAGGGGGTGAGAGAGAAATGGGTTATCCAATAGGCTCTTTAGTAAGGAGTGTGTCAAGGACCATGTTAACTATATGGGTATCATGAGAGTACTCAATGTTGTTGTTCTCATTCTTGGTAGGAGCATGGTTTGGGAAGGTTTACCTAAATATATCAAGGGCTTAGTTTTATGGTACATTAGGGTTGTCTAATGTAAGCTCCCCCTTGTCAATGAGGGATTAGATAAGGCTCTTGAAGGAGTTGCACCTATTGACATCATGTCTATTACCCTATGAAAGGCACACATGTCATTCTCATTGTACCAATTATGTGTAGGATAAAAGGATTCAAATTACTAGGGTGGATTGATAGGAGGAAGTTGAATGATGTTTTCTTTCAATAACTTCTCCAAGATGGAAGCATAGGATTCTCCAAGTGGGGTGAATTGATTTTAGTTATTCTAGTTTTGGTTACTTGGGTTTTGTTTTAAACTAGAGGAATTAGATTGGTTAAAGGTAGGTGGAGGAATAGCTTTTAGGAAAATCACATTCGTGGTTCCCTTAATTTTGGTGTTGGCATTAGGTTGGTTGCTTGACTTAGAGGAAGAAGCCTCATTGGTTTTTTAGGTCGAGTTCTTGTTTTTGAGCTTTAGCTTACCTTTGTCAATGTCTTGATTCTCTAACTTACAGGTCATGGTAAAAGCTTCATCAAAGGTTCAAAATCTTTGGACACATAGTGTGAAGGAGATACACTTGGCACATTCTTGATCAAAGATATCTATGAGTTTGAGTTGAGGTAAGGAAAAGGAAATTTAGTTAATAAGACTCCTCTAATGAGCCATAAAATTGGCAATGGATTCATCCTCAAACTGTCAGACAGAGTAGAGGTCATATGTAGAAACTTTATTGGAGATATTGATCAAAAAGTGGTCTAAAAAGTTCTAATCTAATTGGGTGAAAGAGAAAAAGGAGTGATTAAGTATGGCATTATACCAATCCAATGCCAGACTGGATATAAACATGGGGAAGGTGCATAGGATAAGGGCATCATCGTAGGTGATGAGATAGCAAGCATGCCTAAATACCCTAAGGTGCTATTGGGGAACCTCCTTACTTTGAAATTTAGAGAACTTGGGAAGTTCTCATTAGGGAAGATATGGCCTGATAGGTACAGATGGATGGATGGGCTCATTATAAATTTGGTCATATGACAAGATGTTGTGAGCACCAAAAATGGATGACTCTAAGGTGGTCATCTTGCCTATAATCATCTTCATCAGGTCATCTTGGGGTTGTGCACTTGAAAGGTTATAAGATGTATATTGTTGTGGTGGTTGGGAGACATGTTGGTAGTGGGTAGAAGGTTAGGAGGTTACCACATATGGGTAAGTGGATGTCAAAGTTTGGGTGGAGGATACATAAAGGTAGGTATAGGTAGGTAGTTAGGTAGTGGGCACATGCCCTTGTAGATTAGGGATGTAACCAAAGGTTTATCCAAAGGGTACTTATTGGATAGGAGTGGTAGTTGGGTTGGTGATCAATGGAAGGGTGGCGACCCTCATGTTAATCAGTGGCAAGGTAGAAGGTATGGATACCACAAGGTTTTGAAGTAGATTAGTGGCTAATGGGTTATGGGTAGCTAAGGGAAGGTTGGTAGTGTTATAGGTATACACTCATATTGTGGAGGAGTGGTTGGTAGGAGTAGATGGTATATGGCCAATGGTATCTTGGGTCAATTGAATTTCAATGGTAGTCTCAAAGGGGTTGTTGGTTGATGAGGAGGCTTGGGTAGTTAATAGTTGAGTAGTAACCATGGAAATGGAGGTACTCTTCATGAGGTGGAGAGGCATGCCATGAGGTAGATATACAGATGGAGCCAAAGTCAAGATATGGAAAGATGTGGTTATAAGATAATGTTGTAAGGCCATAGGATCATTGTCTAAGAAAAAAGAAAATTGCATCTCCTTAAGGAAACTCTCAAGGGAAGGTAGGACTTCCCAAAGGGTGAGGAGAGTTTGCTAGTTTGGAGGTATATTCCATGGATGAAGAGGTGGAAGAGGTAGGTTGGCTTGGTGATGGGTTTTTCTCTGCAAGGTCTCTTCGCTACTAGAAAGTGAGAAGCATATGAGATAAGGGATACAAAAAGCACAAATAGCCTCGCTAATCAAATAAAGAGAAGACTAGAAAAGCTTATAGTAATCAAATCACACTCTAAGAGATAAATTAATCCCTAGAGTTTTAATTCGTCTCACTTTTGGATTATACCTTAAGAAGATGTGTGATTGAAATTAGTTTGTAGATCAGGGACTAAAAAGGAAATCTAAGGTTGGTTTTAGGTTATGTTTAGGTGCTCATAATAAAATATGTATTAGAATCAATACATGGCTTGGTATTAGTGTCTACCCCCTCACTTCACACACTATAATGATAAGGGTGTTGGTTGCTTAGCCAATATATATTGATATCTAGATATCTCAATTAGAGAGCTAAGTTTGTCCTCCCCTTGGTAATGACCTCCAAGTAAGATCACTAAAAAAGGGTAAGTTAACCGTTAGGTGATGAAATCATAGTCAGGTCTTGTCTCAATTATGTTTGATGTTTAATTGGTGAAATTGGTTTATTTTAGGTGTGTGAAACAAAGAGTTAATCTAAAATAGATTAATTTTCATTTAAGTTAAGCTATGTGAACTAAAATTTCAAGCAATTAATCTATGTACTTGTTTTTAACCCAAAAGAAACTTTTGATTTCATTAATGAGAATAAAATAGAGAGAGAATACAAGAAAACAAGAACCCAAGTAAAGACACAACGGTCCCACCAAGCATGTCAGAATGTTTCAATAAATTTTTGAAGTTATAAGGAAAGAGAGAAAAGAAACTCGATCTAGGTATGGTTGAAAACCCTGATTGATTGTGCACATATTGAAATCAAAATATTGTGAAGAGATCTTCTTTGGCTTGGGGGGATGACCTGCAGATAATAAATCACTAAAGGAAACTTGTTTGTTAGATAAATAGTTGAGTGGATTGCCTAGTGATATCGAGATCCTAGAAGTGAGATCTTTCTTAGGGGCTGTCATGTTTTAGGCAATTAAGCTTATAAACAAAATAGGAAAGTACTTACATCAATGAATCAAAAGGTATTGAAATTGACTACAAGAATGTTTACTAAGAAATATGCTAGAAATTATTAAATTAATGACAAACTAATTAATACTTAGTATTAGAGGGTTAGGGAACACTTTAAAAAAATTGAAAGGGGTTTGTGAATAGGTAAGAACATAGAAAATTAGATTTGGTTAGGGGTAGGTAGGCAAAAACAACTTGTTGGTTCTCACTACCATAGTGACCGTCATCAATTTGGATGATATTTGTTGGTTAAGGTGACCATCAGCAATCAAGGTAACCATCGATAGTTGGGTAAACCATTGGTGGTTGAGTCACCCATTGATGGTTACTATGTGAAGATCTAGGTTGGTAATTTTGGCTAATTGATGAGATCCAAAAGATGGATTCTAAGATATGGCTAAGACCTGGTTTGATTTCGAAATGGGAATAAAGTAGATGAATATTGAGAAAAAAATACTTGTCTTACAAGAATTTGATTGGGTGGATGGTTGAGGTAGTTGATCTATTAGTGGAATCTAGTTTGATTTTGATAGAATAATGGTACCTAAAAACTTTGTGGAGAGGTGGCAGCAAATTGGCTCTCTGGTATGATTGCTAGATTATTAGATTGTTGATGGCAATTGACCTACAAGAAAGAATCTCTTGGATGCACAAGCTCTTGATAAAAATTGCGAATGGATTTCACCTTTAGGATCCTCTCTTTTTATAAGCACAAATAAGAGGTGGAAGTGAAGGTTCAAATAGGTTGTCTAATTATAAATTGTCCATGCAAAGTCTCACAATAGGATTTAGACAAGTTATAATTAGGAAATGAAAGTGGATGGTTTGCATTTTTTTATGGTTATCTTGATTGTTAGCAGTCATGTGTTAAAGGGGGAAAAGGGCTAAAAGGTAAGGTTGAGCCAGTTAATTTAAATTAACTGTGGTTTAGGTTCATCAAAGGTCGAAGGGATAAATGGTCCCAAGGGGGGGCCAGGGGAGTTGCAACATTCAAAATCATAATGTGTGGATTTCTAATGTCTATAATGTGAACAATCTTCTCATAGTTGTATCAAATCATTCATTTTTAAGTGGACTCAACTTACTCTACCTGATATGGACAAAATCTTGCAATGTGTCCTCTGTCATAACAAATGAAATAAACTATTTCTTTTGAAGAATACTCACCCCTTGCCTTGCCTTATTTGGACACTACTTAACAAAGTGTCCCTCATCAAGATAGTTGAAGCACTTAACTTTGTTCACACTTTTTGACAAATGACCCCCATCATAGTTCCATGCAAACTAATTTCTAATAGGTCTCTTACATTATATAGCTTTATTCCCAAATTAATTAAATATGTAACATTAACCATTGAAACTTGAATACCTCATGGTATTTGGTTGTCTGGTCTGATATATCTTCAGTCTACCAGCACCTTCATTCCATGTCTAATGATTTATCTTCAAAGTCAAATTATTTTTGGTCACATTAGTCTTCATCTTGTCTTAAGTTACATTCTTTGGTTCTTCTTTCTATCCAAGACTATTAATATCACTTTCATGTTTTTGATCATTTAGAATATTGTTTAGATCACTTAAGCTCTTTTCAAATCTCAAAAATGACTTCACCTTACTAAATGTCTTCTCTAAATTAGATTTTAATGACTCGTTTTCAGTTACATACCTTGAACATTCATCTTCTTTAGCTTTCAAGCTTGTAGATAGGATTTACAATTGAAAACTAAGATGCTTGACCATATATTCATGATCTTTGGTGTCTTCATTCATTATTTCTTCATACACACCTAATTGTTCCTCATAGTCCTTTATTTGTGACTTCATCTTCTTGTTAATCTTCTTCTCAATCTTCAATTATTCAAGGAAATTCATCAATTTAGTTTCATAATCCACCTCATCTCTATCAACATCTAAATAACTCCAAGTAGACTCCTTTTGATATGAGCAACTTCTTTCTTCAGTGATGAAAAGGGATTTATATTCAATAGGACCATCATCTTCATAATCATACTCTGAGTCACTATCTTCACTCTCATCTGATGAGCTATAATCTTTATTGGTGTAGAGACTCTTCTTATTCTTAAAGGACTTCTTTCTATTATTCTTTCTAAATCCTTTCTTCATGTATGTATTCTTGTCTTCATCTTGGTCATCACCATGTTCTTCATCATCATGCTTATGAGGGCACTTTCTAGCAAAATGTCCTATCTCTCCACAATTGAAACATTTAAAGGGAAGTTTACCCTTATACTTGTCTGAACCTATTTTTAATTTCCTTATAAACAAAGAAATCAATTCATCCTCATCAACATCAAAAATTTCATCCTCCTTAGATTTATTACCTTATAAATTATTCTTAGGATTCATTTCTATCTTGAATGTTGCTTCCTTCTTCAGTGGTATATCACCATTTATTCTCATCTTATAGACAATAAGGATGCCATGAAATTTATCCATCTTCAACTTAGTAAGAGCATGACTTTCTTATAAATAGATACTTTTGAATCAAAATTTATAGAAAGAGACCTTAATAACTTTTAAACTATAGTATCCTCTTTAAGGTTCTCTCTAAGACCTCTGATGATTTTCACAATCTCATCAACTCTCTATGGAAAAGATGCCACAAAATCTTCTTCCTTCATCTTGAGACTCTCAAATTATCTTCAATGAGTCTGAAACTTTGATAACTTAAATTTTAAGTCTCTTGTATAAATAATATTCAATTTATCCCACATTTTCTTGGTAAATTTAGAATGTATTACCTTGATTTATTCAATATCTATAATCCCACAAGTGATAGCATTGCCTTATAATTATTCTCAAACAACTTATTATCTACAATACTGGATAGAGGAATACTAGGTGTAAAATAATCAACCACAATAGATTTCCAAATATCAAACCCTAGGTACATGATGTAGGTCCTCATCCTTGCACTCCAAAAATCATAATTGGATCCATTAAACATTGGTTCTTTCTTAGTATATAAACCTCCTTGATGACTACCTATATTGTACCTTGGAGAATTTTTAAGTTATCAATCCTTTACCAAAGGACCAACTCTAATACCAATGTTTAGAGGTATAATCACTAAGATGGGGGGTGAATAAATGAGCCCAGATAATCAAACTTCAATTTTAATCCTTTCAAAATCTTAATCAATTACCATAAGAATTTCAAGAAGCATTCATATCAATGAACAAGAGAAATAATGCAAGATCAATCACATAACACATGACATATGTGGGAAACCCTCTTAGGGTAAA
This sequence comes from Torreya grandis, assembly GCA_037957365.1. Taxonomy (NCBI): domain Eukaryota; kingdom Viridiplantae; phylum Streptophyta; class Pinopsida; order Cupressales; family Taxaceae; genus Torreya; species Torreya grandis. Next base: position 770,615 of record JARHVA010001156.1, on the reverse strand, counting down.
AAACCCACTAGAACCTACAATTAGACTATTGTCTTATAAAAATAACTAATTTAGACTAGATATAACTAATCAAGTAACTACTAACCCTTATTTAGTGAGACTACAATCCCATAAGGTGTTACCACACCTATCTAGCTGAGCAACCATAACAACTAGAATTTTAGCAAGTTTCACCTTGAAAGGAAGTTATAAACCCCTATATATTGAGCATCCAAAACAATAACTATGAAAAAAACATCTCTTAAACATTTATTCCCTATCAATCTGATGGAGATACAAAGTATATCATCTCTCTTCAACTCTGCACACTCAATGCATCCAAAGCCACCTTTTGGATCACTCTTCACTCCTCAATAACAACTCTATTACCAAATTAATAACATGACCAAATTTTAATACACATAGTAATAAATCTAATCTAATCATCAACTCATCTATTGGGTACTCTCCCTCTCCTTTTCTCCATAATTCTCACATGCACACACCATTTTCTCACATCTAGAAGCCATTTCCTTTGGTTTCATTATATATAGAGCCTTCATGAATATCAACATTTTGGTTGGCCATTATACATGACTTAATAATTAAGGATTATATATGAATCCATAGCTTAATACCATCCTCAAAATTTCATCCATAACATCTATGGGTGACCCTTAAGTAGCTACACCTTTCAATTAGGCCCTTGTAGCCCTTATAGCTCTCATGGAGACTTGTTCACCCATTTAGTACTTATTCAAGCACAAAAAATATAGGAACACTTTAAATTACATAGTTACACTTCACATGACACCTTAGACATCCTTAAATGATCACAGTCATCTCTACTCACCTCTGAGTATGCTCAATCAACTCAAACATTGACCTTGTCTACAGGAAAACCATGAACAAACACATAGACAACTTATTAAGCATTGTTTATACTAAATATAGATTAATCACACATATAAAATATATGTATATTATCCTCATTAAGTATAAAACACTATTCAATAGTTAATTCATCATGAAACATCAAAACAACATCAACACAAGCTTAATTATCCTTCTCAGGTTATTTACAGTTCATGGTCAAACACATAGTCAAATTTAGAGAACAATATCTTTGATTGTATAAAAAATGATACAATATAACTAGGTTCACTAGATTTTCCATATATTCCTCTATGATTTTTATTTTTATATCACCATCAAATTCATCAAGGATCAAAATTTATAGCCAAAATATAAAGCATTGGTTTTTCCCTTTGCAAAATTCAAATGCCAACGATCACAGTTAAACCTTGAACACCCTGCCATCTTCACATGTCCTCACTAATTAGATAAATCACATGCCATAAATATTTTAAGGATATAATTATTTAATGATTTTAAACTTTTAATAGGTTGACCACTTTGACTCCACGAATTCCATCAATCTCAATCGCATGATTAAATGCGAGTTGTTAGATCTTTATCCTTTACCTTTGCTCAGTGTTAAACCTCAAACACTTCTTACCATCTCACTACTTCATAAAATCTTAGATAAAATTTAATCTATCAATCTCTTTGAGTGTTTATCTAACATTACCTTGTGCAAAATTGACTATGGGAACCATTGTAATCTATCTAAGAAGCCAACTTTGAACCTCAATAACTTTTGTTGCACTTAAACGCATGATATAAGATTTGAACCATAAGATATAATTCAATATGGGAGTCCAAAAATATATAAATATTATATTTAAAAAATCATACATGCAATATATAATTCCATTAATATGCCTACTCAAATTTCCTACCATAGAGCAAGCTATGTCAAGAACTGTCTAGAAGGCCAACTTTGCACATGCATATCTTTTGATGCACTTCATCGCATGACCTAAAATATAGTAAATATAAAATAGGAACAAAATTTAATAAACCCATATGATAATTTTCTCCTTAAACCTTCACTCTTGTGAAATATAACACCATCAAATTACCTACTCAACTTTTCTTGCCATGTTGCAAATTTGGCTAAGTATAGGAAAACACTGTCAAACTGCCTGGGAGCCCAAATTTGCACTTGAATATATTATTTTTCACTTCATTAAATGACACAAAATTTATCACATAGTAAATACTCATAAATTTTATCATAACCATATGACCAACTACCCCTGACTCATCCATATGTGGCAATGGTGACATTAGCAAATTGCTTACTCAATTTTCTGCCACTTGACCCAAAATGTATAGATGAAAACAATGATTAACAAAATGAAATCCAATCATGAAAAAAAATCACTCAAATAATTCTTGACATATGATACTACCCCTTGTACATGATCAATACTTCAAACTCATCCTTAATCATCTCTAAATAGACAAACTCTGAAGATCAACCAATCTTACTTCAAGCATACTAGGATAAGCATATTGCACACTTTATCATTGTTTCTTAGACTATAAAGGCACTTCATCTACTCATTTTTAAACCTTCATGACATCACCATGACATCATTTAAAAATATCCAATAATATAAGAATACCCCAACACATGATCTATACACTTTTATATGTTGGACCTTTCCTCTACTCAGGTCATATAATATATTGGGGGATTCTACTTTATTTGATCATAATTGATATAGGTTACATGTAATTTATGATCATTTATATGATATTATATACTAATGATTACACATTTCTATATCTATACTCATATTTTTCATAGTGTACTTGATATGTTATGCTACCTAATGTTTTTTCTAACACATATATGTAGGTACTAGTATAATATGTTTCTATTAGTTACTTATGTTTCATCTATTTTTCACTTCTTTAAGTGTAATTTTCCTTTCTTATTGGCCCATATGCCATTTTATGTTGTTTATACATTTGAATATGTCATTCCATGTTGATTGGGCATTCAAATATGTCATCACTTTCAATTGTACAACCTTTGAACATCCCCTTTGTATGAGGTCTCCTTGGACCATTCATTTACATTACATTGAGTGAACTTGTGTGTGTGATTAATTATTTGTTGATCTTATATTTTTACTTTATCAACATTACCAGGATCTATATCATGCATCTTAGGACTTGTATGATCACATACTATGAGCCTAATTTATATATCTATTTTGACATGTTATCCTTATATGTTATATTATTCATACACATATTATACAACTACTTTCTCCTTTTGAGGTAAATTACCTACTAATTTATATCTACCTCACCTAAAAATAGGGGAATATGAGTGGGTACATGTCATATAAGAATGACCTCCACATTTTTCATAGTTCTAGAGTTCAATGAGGGTATGTCATTAAAAAACATGACCTCTACACTGATAAGCCTTCTCAGTATTTCCAAATTTTAGTGGGAGTGAGTTGTAAAATCATGACTTCCACCCTTATACACTTAATCAATATCTCTAGAGTTTAGTGGGGGCATGTCATAAAGACATGACTTATACACTTGTGTAGACTCTAGTTCAATTCCAAGATTTAGATATACGCTCAAGTCAAAATCCTATACATTGCACCAATTTTACATATATTTGAAATATATTTTTTCATATTTATGACACATATACTCCATCTTATACATATTAGAGGTGCATATTCCATGTTATTTCACAAAAAATTATAAAATCTACCAATTATACTATTCACTAGGATGCACCAATTACACTAGGATGTACTATTATCAAGCATTTTTTATTGTAGAATTTGGTTCACTTTATAGTTTTAAGTGTTTAAATCTTTCAACCTCACTAAATTTATATATTAGAGTGATTAAATCATCTAATCTCACTAAATTTATAGGATTAGTTGATTAAATCACTCACCCTCACTAGATTATATTCATTCACACTTGCGTTTTGTGATTGAGATATGATAATCTCAAGTGTTGTGTCACAATTCATCTCTACACTAGATTGGGGGAGTAATAAATTAAAATCTCCCTCTTCAAGCCTCCAAGTTTTATGTTTGAACATTTTATAACTCTAATTATCCATTAAGAAGCATCATTACTAAGTCAAATCATCAAGAGGTAGAATATTGCATCAACACATAGGTGTAATCCTTCCTCATTCTCTTTATTTTTAAGTAATTAAATTATTTCAAATTTTAGATTGTATGCATTATTTTTATTGTAACATGCTCTTGGTTATAGTCATACACCAATAAAAAAATCAAAGTGGGTTAAATCAAAGGCAAGGTGTGCTATACATACCCAAGTACATTTTATTTTCCTTTAACCTAGTAATTTTATCCTTATGCATTACTATATTAAAGGGAAGGAAAATGTAGATATTAAAATTAAATATTTATAGCATCTCAATATTGTACATTTGACAAATATCAATCAGATATTTACCCTTCAGTTCTAGACCTTCTTGTTGCTAAAAGGCTTGTATTCAACATTTCACTATGCCTAAATTCTTATCTCTTAGTCTAATCTATATTATTATGATGACCTAGGTCTCTTGTACTACACAAAAAGCTTAAAACCTGATAAACATCCTTCACTATCAGCTTTAGATTTTTCTTTGTTTCCTAGAATTTTGGACACTACCAACCACAAAGTCACACTAATACCAATGGTAGTGTCTAAATCTTTATCTAGTGTCTAGTTTCTAAACTTCATCCAAATTAAAAAATGATTGAAACTTATGGGTCGACCTATTTGTCTTATTGAATCCTACCATGAGATATTTTTAGAAGGTGTGGTATAAATACAAGTCTAAGCCTTCTCATTATTTATCTACAAAATACCAAGAAAATATCTACTAAAACTAAATCAATATACTACACAAACATTCTATTATGCCTTATTCATCCCTATTTTCATATCAAGTATAGGGAATTCATATTACAAGTCTAAAACATTTAAAGAGTATCCCATGAGTTATATTTGTCAAATTACAAGATAGATCATTGCATACATGTTCATATAGTATATTTCACCCTTGTACACACAATTTCCCACACATGGGGGAAAATTACATAATTTTGAGGCCCTCCTTGGAATATTGGCTTTGTAGGTAACACCCATTAATAATATGGGTCTCTAGGGAAACTCAACATTATGAGCCCACTAACTTATTTTTCATCAACCTCATTCCAAGGGTGAAGAAGGGTGAAGATATAGGGTTCGATAAAATTCATGAAGAACAACATCCTATATCATAGCTAGGAATATATGAGTATAAAAGCAATATAAAACCTAGAATAGAAAAGTTGGTCACATCCAGATCTAGTCATTATTCCATACTAGACACCTGCATCACAGTCAAACACTAACATCAATGGTAGTGTCCAAATCTAGTGGTAGTATATGTGGCTACAGAAGTGCAAGTTATAAAATCTAACAACTAATATAAAATATTGATCCTACATACTTTACACCTATTTTCAATCTAGATTTGATTGTGCATAGTAAACCAGCTAAGTATCATTATTTATTATTTATTAAAATATCTTTCAATAGTTATACTTTATTATTTTTAGCAATTTCAATTATGTAAATTCATAATATTATTTTTTTGAGTTTTATATTAATTGGCTTATTATAGACAAGTTGATCACCCTTATGTTTGAACTAATTATATATTATTAACCATATCCATACACATTCTAAAATTTTATGGTGAAACCATTGTTACATATAGTGGGGAAATGGATTGTGGTTTCAAAGCATTGTTACCTGAGGACCAAAATCCCATTGTTACATCTACCATGGGGCTAGTAAATGCTTTAACTAAAATACTAGTTTTAATGAATATATCAACTCAAACCATGTTTGCATCCTCATTGGTAAGTGCTCAACTATCTATTCTTAATCCCAATGGGTATATAATGAAATCTCTCCTTCAAATTATAAAAACTTTGGAAGACAAGGCTACTAATATTGAATAAAAGGCTTAAAGTCTCCTTATGCAATTGATTCACAAGATGTGTTACATAATTTTGTTTCAACTAAAATATATTTGCACCCTTTACCAACTAGTTTTGTTACACCAAAGTTCACATTTTATGATGGCAAGGGTGATCATGAACAACATCTCTAATCTTTTTGTGTGACATGCCTTGATTATGCCTTCAATGATAAGCTTTTGACCAAATTATTCTCAAGGAGCCTAAAGGAATATGATTTATGATGGTTCTATGATTTACCAATCCAATCAGTGAGAGCATTCAAGCCTCTATCAAACTATATCATAACCCATTTATCTATCAACATCACTAAAAATATGTCATATTCTCAAATTTTAAAGATAAAAAAAGGAACCAATGAACCTATCAATGACTGTATTTTGATATATAAAATAATGTTGGCCAAAATGACAAATCTAATGGTAGATAAATAACTTCAAGATATATTCAATCAAAATTTTCTTTCCCCATTACATGTATCCATTATTTTTAATAATTTTAAATCTTTTGATGACTTATTCCATATTTTTTGAAATCATGAAATGAATCTTATTTCATTTAATAAGTTCAAGTATGTAGCAAACAAACTGACTACATATAATACCAAGTTTCATATCAAACCAAGCTACAAGTTAAAACCTATAGAACATAAAAAGGAAAAAGCCACAATGGCTAATGAAATGTCATAGAAACCTAATAGACTCATTTTATCCAATACACCTAAGAGATAATATATATGATTCGCTTAGTCTCTATCTTCTTTACTTTAGAATCTTGTGGAGTGTCATCTCATACCTCTCCCTCTTCCCATAGAGGTTGATATGAGTCAACCTATACCCAAAGGATATGATGCTAATGCATATTATTACTATAAACAAGGCCCTATGTATTCTATGATTATATTTTATACCATAAAAAATAAGATCCAAGACCTTATTATTGACTAAAATATTACCTTTGATGATCCTAGAAAGGATTCAAGTTCATGTTGGATAGTGGACCCTGATCTTATTATAATGCCTAGTTCCCAATAGCGGGGTGTGGGGGGAAATGCCCACCCCCCCCAACTAGGGTCACCATGGGGGTCTAGGAGGGGTGATGACCATATTTGGAGCCCCCTTTGGCTGGGGTTTGGGGGCAGTGCCCCCAAATCAAAATTTTGTTAAAAATTCATTCTAAAATATTATAATTTCATAGTAAATCTAGACCATTCACTATTAGGTCACAAATATAATAGTATAAATTATGTTTGTGCATTTTTCCCCTAATATGTGACCCTCTTTTGATATGAGGTCATTGTAATCATGGTGGCATACTATGTGTGAGTGATGAGGTTATTGTAATAGTTGTATTGTAGGTTTTTCTCTTCATTTTTTGGACTAAATAATAAGGACTAGTTATTTCTATGTAGATGTAGTCCATATTGGGTGAACTAAGTTAAATTTTTGTGTCTATTATGTTGTGTTTTTTACATTTTATTTGCATCTTTAATACATTAATATTGCTTTATGTTCAATATTCCTAATAGTTCACAACTTGATGATCACCAAAATCAGAAGATATTTAAAATTCCTTTGCAATATCATTATAATATATATCCATAAGTGTAAATGGAATACAATACACATCCTCCTCCATCACATTACAGGAGCCTGTTATATGGAATTATTGGAAATTATACATGCACAATACCTCTTATGGTTCAAAGACCATATATTACAATTGATGATACTGATATAGTGGATGATGAGTCAAATATTCATTAATTATTTATTAAATCATACCTTAACCCTCATCCTATACATCATGTTATGATTAATAAGGTGGTTAGTGAGAATGTATATACCATTATATTACTTTCACATTTGGGATATACACATGATGATTTGTACCCTTTAATCAAAATGGTTAGACCATTTGATGGAAAATAAAAACACATTATTAGTGGGATTGATTTAATTTTATAGATTGGTCCAGTAGATGTCATTACCACCTTTTTATTTATACCATATACATGAGTCTTTGATATGTTATCGGGATGATATTGGATACATGAACTCCAAGTACCTTCCATAGTTCATAAGTATATTAAATACATTCATACCAATAGGGTAGTCAAAGTTTTCTATAATTCCATATAAACATCCACTTAAAAATGATAAGTTTATTCCAAGACAACTAATTATCAAACCTATTAAATCCTTCATGAAAGGGTAAACAACAGGTAATCCCCTTTCCTAGTGGCCCATACTTGAGAGACCTTTAAGCTAGAGATATACAATGGATTTCACATAATCTTAATATATGCTTACACAACATATTTAGTTCCATAGAAAAACTAAACATGTTCTAATTACTGATACTCCAAAGAAACCACATAACACTAAATTATGGGTCCCACAAACCTTTACTCCTATTGTTTCTTCATGACCACAAAGTAATATTATAAATATGTAGAGTACCAAAAACTTTATAGTTTTAGAAGTCACACCTATGCATGTTCCATGGTAGTACCACTAATTTGATATACAATACTCTGATTTTGGATTTACCTATAAAAATCCTTTGCATGAGATCATATGTTAGCCTTTTATTTAAAAAAATTCCAAAAAAAAAATCAAATATTCAAGAAAATACAAAAAATTAATAATTCAAAAACATAAAAATATTTAGCATTCCCATATTTATTATCTCCTTGGCATATATGTTGTTTGATTTATTTTATTATATATTATATCATTTCACTCCCATATACACATGTTTCTCACATCTTTTAATGTGGTACAAGCATACCCATACACATGATATATGCACTTATAGATGTTAGGCCTCTCCTCTACCCATGTTGTATAGTATGTTGGGGGGCACTTGTTTCTTTGATCATGATTTATATAAACTACATATATTTTATGATCATTATCATGTTTGATATTATATACTAAATCTTACACATTTTCATATCCATGCTCATATTTTTGACATTATACTTGATATGTTATGTTACATAATGGTTTTTTTGACAAATATGTAGGGACTAGTATGATATGATTAAGCTAGTTGCTTATAGATAATCTATTTTTTTACTTCCTTGAGTGTATTCCATTACTTTCTATTTTATTTTTTGTAGAACATTCAAATATGTCCCTTGCATGTTGGCCCCTAGTCATTATATGTTGATTGGACAATTGAATATGGCATTTTATGTTGGTTAGGCATTTAAATATATCATCCCTTGGATTGTGTAGAGTTTGAACATGCCCCTTTTGTGAGGTCTCCTTGGACCCTTATTTTGCATTAAATTGAGTTCTCATGTGTGTGTGTTTCATTATTTATTGATCTTGTATCGTTACTCTCTAAACATTACCATGATATATATTATGTATCTTATGGCTTAATGTGATCACGTACTATAGTTTAATTGATATATCTACTTAGAAATGTTATCCCTATATGTTAAATGATTCATTTCATAGATTATATAAATAACTTATCCTTTTTAGATAAATTACCTACCAAATTCTATTTCCCTTACCTCAAAATGGGTGACATATCAGTAGGGGCATGTAATAGAAGCATGACCTCCACATTTTTCATAGTTTTTAGATTCTAGTGGGGACATGTCATAAAGGCATGACTTCCACACTTATAAACATGCTCATTATCTTCATATTTTATTGAGGACATGTCATAAAGACATGACCTCCACACTTGCATAATCTTCAATTGAGTTTAATGATTCAAATATACACTTGGTTCATAATCCTATACATTACACCAATTTTGCATAGATTTTAAATAGATATTTTTAGATTTATGAAAAATATACTCCAAATCATACATATTATAGGTGTATATTCCATGTTATTATTCTAAAAATTACAAAATTTACCAATTATACTATTCACTAAGACACACCGATTACACCAGGATGTACTATTATCAAGCCTTTTCTATTGCAACAGTTGGTTCATTTTATAGGTTGAAGTGTTTAAATAATTCAACATCACTATATTTATAGGTTTAAATTATCAAATCATCCAATATCACCATATTTATAATATGAGTATTAAATAGCTCACCCTCACTAGATTATCTATATTCACATTTGAGTTGTGTGATTGAGATATAATGATCTCAATGGTCATGTCACAACTCATCTTTGTACTAGATTATGGAAATAATACATCTCCAATCTCCCTCTTAAATTCACTAAGGTGAAACTTTAAACCTCTTACAACTCCAATGCTTCATAAGGAAGCATCTTCACTAAGTCAATACATCAAAAGGCAACATGGTTACATCGACACACAGGTGTAATCCTTCCTTGCTCTTTTTTTCCAAGCATTTCAATTATTTAAAATTTTAGAATGTATGCACTAATTTAAAATTTAACATGATCTTGATTACATTTCATACACCAAAAAAACACTCAAAGTGGACTCAAGTAAATGCAAGGTGTGTTTTATACACCTACGTACACCTTTATTTCCTTTAAACTAGTAATTTAATCCTTATGTGTTACTAGATTAAAAAGGGATAAATGTAAATAATAAAACTAAATATTTTTATCATATCAATCTTGTACATTTGAGAAATATCAATCAGGGTTCTACCCTTCAGTTCTAGACCTCCCTATTGTTGAAAGTCTTGCATTCACCATCTCACTATGCCTAAATACTTATATCTTAGTATAATCCATATCATTATAATGACTCAAGTCTCCTAAGTTCAAAAATAATAAACATCCTTCACTATAAATTTTAGATCAATACTTGTTTTATATCCCTCTGGACACTACCAACCAAAGAGGGACACTACCTCTAACAATAGTGGCTATATCCTTATCTAGTGTCTAGTTGTTAAAAGTCATACAAATGGTGAATGTTTTGAAACCTATGGATCAGCCTATTTATCTTATTGAACCATGCCATGAGATATTTTAAAAATGTGTGGTATAAAGACAAGTATGAATTCTCATTCCCCATCTATAAAATACCAAACAAGTACCTACCAAAGCTCATTCAATCAATCACATAATTGAGTTATTCTACCCTACTCATCCCTATTTCTTTATTAGTCATATGAGTAGTCATATAAAAGGTCTAAAGTATTTAAAGAGTATCCCATGAGTGATATTCATCAAATTAAAATATAGATAACTACATGTATCTTTATATAGTATATTTCACCCTTGTGCACACACATTCCCACATATAGGGGAAACTACATAAGCAGGAGGCCTTCTTTGGAGTAGTAGCTATGTATGTAGTGCTCAGTGATAGAGGGGTCATTGAGATCAGATCAACACTATGATCCCACTAACCCATTTTTATCAAAAAAAATCTAAGGGTTTTGATCAATTGGAAAAGAGTGATAACTTGTATCCTAGATCTAAATATATTAGTAGAAAGGTAATAGAAAACCCAGAATAATGAAGTTGGTCATATTGATATCTAGTCACTATTTTGTACTATACACCTATATCACAACCAAACATTATCATTGATGGTAGTTTTTATCACTTGGATTTTCACCCTTTGAGGAGATGGAAAATCTCTCTTCATCCAAGTGGCACAATGTAAACACTTCTAGGCTTGTGAGTAGCTTAAGGATGAGGTGAATCTCTAGATAGGGCTAGCTCCATTGATGTACCACTTTGGATCACAACTAAAATTAAACCTACAAGGTGAAAAGGGAGAAGGATAATTGAAATCAAACTATCCTAATGGATGTGGTACACCAAATGTATTTACGACTTCCAACCATATGCATGTTACACTTGAAATCAAGGGATAAACTAAACATACACTTCTCCAATCTACATCTTCTCACGTCAATGTTTCATTATGAGGTTATGGATGAATGTGAAAATATAGGAGGACAATAAAGTATTCCTTGAATGACACTAATTAAAATACTAACTCACTTAATCCTTGATATTTCCTAGAACACTTCACATGCCCTACAAGAAGAAGCTTTACAACTCCAAATAGATGATAGAATGAAATAAGCATGCTAAAGAAACAAGAGTTATCACTTATGTAAAATCAAACATTCCAAATGAACACAATAATAAAAATCATGAAATATTTAAAAATAAATATTATTATTGATCAAAATTTATACAACTAAGTAAGGCTTTGCCATACTCAGGTGGAGCATAGATTACAATGCCAAAATAGTTAGTTCTTATAGAACTTGAGAGAGAGAGGATAAGAGAGAAATAAAAGGGTCACAAGGACACTTTAAAATTTTATAAAATTAGTTAATTATGCATGATAATATGATATTTTATGGACCATGCAAGTTTAAGAATCCTAAACATCAATTTAAGGCATAAATTTCATGAAAAGTGGCATAAAACTCCTTGTTTTGGCTCAAAAAAATTGCCTTCATGATTAACCTTATTTTAACATATCATAAATAATTAGGCCTAGGTTTTATGATTATTATTAAGTTTAATTAAATTATAAATGACTCTCTATGCATTATTTATAGGCTTGGTCCTTTGGAAACATCTGGAAAGGAGCCATCATCATTTATAGTCCAGAATACTCTTCCTTTATGTACCCTACACACTTGGCTTCCAAAAAGAAATTATTTTCTCATTAAAATAAATAGGATGGATTGGATGACACCTATAAATACCCTCCATGTCCTTAGAGTCATCTAGCATGCTTTAAAATCACCCCATTTGAAGCTTTCCACCCTTCTCACTAGCTCTTCCAATATGCCAGTCTTGACTGGCTAAAATGAGAGTTATTTTTATAACCATTATGGGTTTATTAAAGGAATTAAATTATAATATGGATTTATAAAAATAAAAATATTCCATCCAAACTTGATTTCATCTTCAGACTCCTCTTGTAGCCTACACAACACAAAAAATGGTCAAATAAACCCTATTTATGCCATGTCCATACAAGTCTATATAGCTAAAAATAATGGGATGGAGATTAATTTATTATTATAAAAATTATGATATTTTTCATGGAAAAAATATTCCATTATAATTCATCTCCAACTTCATTTATCTAATTGGTCCTTAATCAGGGTTTACAAGGGTTTCTGATAGTTTTGACTCTTAAAGTTTTTTCATAAAGGTCTAACATCCAATTCTCAAAATAATTTCAAAAATTAATAATTAAAAACTTATTATAACATCCTTTAAATTATTTTTTTATCATGAAAATAATCAATAAATATGTGAGTATTCAAACTTCTCCTATTAAGCTCCTTCCTCCATTCCAACAAGCTTGAATGACCCTAAAGCCCAAAATTGACCTTTTAATGACTTATTCTATATAATAATGGATCAAAAACATCTAATATTATCCAAAAAACATGATACAATAGTATATAAGTCATATTAGAGACTATAAATGAAGATTACTTCCTCATCTAGCACTAGGTTTCACCATTCCTCATAGCCCTGACTACAACCCTAATGGTTTGGACCATTTCATTAAGATTCACACTTTATAGTTTTTTATTAATGTTTTAATGGATTTTTTTATAACTTAAAAAACTTATTTAATGTTTCAAAAAATTCCATGTTAACCCCTTCATCTTCCATTCTCAAGGTTGCAGGTTTCATGTACAAAGGGAGTGCCCTTTGTTTGAGACAAAATAGAGGGCACTCCCCTACCTCCTTAGACAAAAATTAATATTTTATGAGCTTAACCAAGTCCTAAAGGATCTCTAGACAAATTTTTATCTCCTTTTCATTTGATTTTACTTTCCAAACTCTCAAAAATCTAAGGCAAACTCACCAGGCAAAGACTATATGTGACCCTTTTCCAAGTGGATTGTATGTGCATTATGATAACCCTTCTCTCCATTTTATTTTTAATTCCATGAGCCTAAATAGGTTTTATTTATAATTATGTATGTTCACTAGTATTTATACCCAACTCTGACCTCTTATAAACTGATCATACTCTTGAATTCTTAAGCATGTGTTCTATCATGACTGTGTTTCCTATTTGAAAAGACCCCTACCTGTAGATATTCATGCCTGATTTGACCTTGGAGATAATTAATATGAGTTATTCATATCTCCAAATATCATTAATACATGTTTTATAATTATTTTTTCACTTTGGGTGACACTAGATCACCACTTAGGACCTCTTTCTTAGCTCACTACCTGACTATGTTTTTTACCCTAGGCTGCCTATAAGTGCAAACTACCTTTTGATGGTATGTGTGAGCTTAAAAGGACATTTATTAGGGTGTTTATTGATTTAATTGAATCACTAATATCATTTTAAAATGGTTTTATACTTGTGCATTATGTTTAAATAATGTCAACACTAAGAACCATCACACTTTTATTGTTTACTACCTTTCTCAGTCAATTATGTTGACTAAGATAAAACCTTATAGGTAATTCCATTATATTACAAGATGACACATCCTATTCAACCCAATGAAACATTTTTAAACCTATCTCATTTTCTAACCCTAGTGGTTCCATCTCAAACCTACTTGTTTGACTATGTGTTGCCTCAATGAAGTTGTAGGTGTTATTTTTCAGTTGGAGAGACCCCTAGAGGTGCTAATGGAAGGCACAACATATTAAAAATTTAATCCTTAGGTGAAAATTTTCTCCTTGAAAACCATGTTAAATCAATGAGTACACCTACACATGATGATATGCCTTATATTTTCAACTTAGCAAATAAAGTTGCCTAAGAGCTCAAATTCTTATAGCTGATATCTGACTATAGTTGGTGTATAAAATTGGTTTTAGCCTCTCCAAAAACCACCTCCAATTTTTAATTTGGCCTTAAAACCTTACAAGGGTATTTTCCTTTCTATAGGATATAAAACCTACTTAATTAAAGGTACTAGAGGTATTTCAGACTATGTTTTATGCTATCCCTAAAACCCATAGGAGTTTTGTTTTGCCTTTTAGGGATTGAAGCCCTAAATTCATAGTCATATCTTGGAAGTGAATTTCAACTTTGTTCAGCCATCCTAGCACTTAAAAAATACATTTTATAGTCCATTATATGTTATGAGGTTTTTTAATATAAGTTCCATCACTTCTCTATCATTTCAAAATGGTTCCTTAACCCCTATTAAACCACCTATAGGTGTGAAGTTTTAGTGTAAACAAGCAGTGGGTAGAACATAGGTAGTATGCATTGTTTTAGGCCTCTTGGGGATTGCATCTCCATCTTAAAAACTAAAAACTATTCTTCACGTTTAAAATGGATTTAAACCATACCAATCCATTTACCCTAGTATGATGTCATCAGGAGATCTTTTATGTGATTATTTGTTTAGTTTAAGATGCAGACTAGGTGCATAGGCAGTGAATTAGAACTATGTATGGTTTATGATACTTGAAAAACCATTGTACATCCTAATAAATTTTCCATATCAAATTAGTTTAAAATAACTTCAAAACCTTCCTCTCAATGTGGAAACTTCCTTCAAAGCACTTGTAGGTGCACTTCCATGGCAAACGATGAGAAGGTGTTATATATGACTATTATAGTGCCCTTTTTACATTCATTATAAGGTATAACCTACTACCTCATGTTTATAAAATGTATAACAATCATTGAAACCTTCATTACATTTATATGGACATGTTGTATAGGTCCCATGCATGTACTTTACCATGACAATAGGTAGAATTTGATAAAGAGCTAACTATGCATGCCAATGAATACAAAACTCAATATTATTCACCTTGGATATTGAAAAATTTAAGGAAGGGTGTTACCATGTCCATTTATATAATTTAAACACCATGATACATCATGTCAAATCCCTTTCATAGAAAGAGGACTTTTGCAAATGGTAGAATTTGAATGCAATTTTAGTATCAACACCCTCCTATAAGGTGAGTTGTTTGAACTATCAAATCAACTTAAAACATGAAAATAAGAATAAATGACATTTGAGTAGGAATATATAATCATATAAAAACAACCTCAATAATTGGTTCATACAAAAATGCCAAAAATAGAGAAAAACCTATAAGATACATAGATTAATAGGCAGAAAAATACAATCAACTTCATAAAGATGTTTCATGAAGCACATGCCACCATTATTCAAAATTATTATAATTATATTAATTTATCTAAGATTAATTAAACCTCCCCAAGTAATTTGATCTAAAACCTCTTGAGTTGTCCATACTAAGCACAAACTTGAAGGTCACTTTTGCTTGCCAAGAAGACTGAAAAAGGAGCAGAATGGTTTTGGGCCAAAAATGAAACTTCCAGAGCAAACCAAACATGGAAATGAGCTTGGGGAAGCTGAATAGACATACCTTGATCCTTTTCCATGTGGTACACTTTCCAAGGAGTTGTATAAGTTTCAAACTTCTTCTTTTCCTCAAGAAAACTACCTTTTTCTAAGGATCCTACCACTTTTTAGTTGGTTTTAGTTGCTTAACACCTATTAAGACACAAGATGTGACATCATCTTTTTGGACCATCAAACTTCCCAATAAATCCATACAAATCATTAAATACACCTTTTTTGACCTATAAATGACCTAAACTGACTAAAGGGACTAAAATAACTAAAGACCAAGGCTAGTACATCATTTAATGGCATTAGTTGACT
The DNA here is from genome assembly GCA_037957365.1 of Torreya grandis. Classification (NCBI taxonomy): domain Eukaryota; kingdom Viridiplantae; phylum Streptophyta; class Pinopsida; order Cupressales; family Taxaceae; genus Torreya; species Torreya grandis. The sequence goes on along the minus strand of JARHVA010001156.1, from coordinate 754,107 downwards.
TATAAAACACCTTGTGACATTGATATTAGACCTGTATAACACCTTAAAGTCAATTTTTTACCTATGGGTGCTCCAATTTGACCTAAAAATCAAATTTGGTCAACATATTAGTGACTCATAGGGGAGGTATGCATGTTATACTAGCTATACCATTAGCCTTATCAATTCATTGGGCTTAGGATTCAACTAAAGTCTAAGACAAATAAGAAGGATTTGACCATTGACCACAAACTTGACCAAGACAAGATAACTAATTGACTACCTCAACCACACAAAGCAAAATACACACACCAAACAAAGTAAACACACATGTGCTTTATGAGCACTTATGGAACACACACACTAAAATAAGCAAACTAACTCAAACACTAACCTTAGATGAGAACTCCCTCTTGGATCAAAGGGGAAGTTTGAAACTCTTCTTGCTTCTTGACATGAAGGAATGAATGAGGCATATAGTATTTTGTCTTTTAGCATTGATGCTTCCAAATTTTTCATGATGTTTACCAACTTCATTCACATGATGTTCATTCAAAAATAGGTAGCTTCAAGCAGGTTGTCTATAGAAATGAACTCTTCTTGTATCTAAATAGCTTCAAACTTCTCATGTGGATCTTTAATTACAACCTCATTCTTGATTTCCATATGGCTCTCAATAAGATTGGGTTTCTTCTCAACTGCAAGCTCTTCTATCTCATAAAGGATATTTTCATACTCTATCCAATATTGATCATTTTCCTCCATGGAAGATTCTTTCTTCACCTTGTCATGTACTTATCCCTCAACTTGGCAAAGTTCTTCAAGCTCTTGAAATAACTTCATTTACAGTTGCCAATCATCTTTGTCCTCTTCATCCTCTAGAACCACTACCTCTTCAATCTTCTCTTCTTGATGTGTGATTTTATCAAGATGGTATTCCTTAATATCTATAGAATTTGATGGTGATTCAAGATTAGGCTGAGGTGTTAGGTTATCTTCAAGAACAACCTCTTTCACTTTGGTCTCAAGAAAGTTTTCTTGGGCTATAAACTCTTTGGGAAAGACTTGAAATTGTTCTCCATCTATGATAGCACATTCATCCTCATACTTGATATTATCATCCACAAAAATTTTATCAAGTGTGGAGTCTTCTTCAAGAGCTGAAAGATCTTCCATCTCTTTTTATTTCATGGTGATGCCAAGAATAGGCATCTTGAAATCATGTGACCTAACCCAATGAGGCTACCAAGGAGGTAAGTTTTCTTCAAGCATAAGTTCTCTTTCCTTATCAACCAACTGACCTTCTTTAGGTTCTTATACCATAGGTCCATCAATTCAAAGGTTTATGGGTTGAGGACAAGATGAACTAGTTGGTGAAAGTGGCACATAAAACTCAAAATCATATTGGGAATGGAATGTGGGGGGCTCTTTTGGAAGCTCTTGAGGAAGGGGAGGTATACCTTGGACTAAAACAACTTGATTTTCTTCCTTACACTTGAAAATCACTTCATTCACATCTAATTTAGCTTTATGAATCTCTTAAGGAAATGTGGATGGGGTGTGTTTAAGCATAAGATCTTATTTTGGGTCTAAACCTTCCATCACAACTTGACTAAGTAGCTTCATCCTTGACTCTAACTCTTCAATTTACTTGGTTAGGTTCTCTTGAAAAAGTCTCTATTGAATTTGATATGAATCATCATAAGGATGAGGAATACAAGGGGATTCATATGAAGGAAAAGAGGTTTATTGAGGAAGGGTGAGAGGAACTTTCAAAGGATCAACTTCATTCACAACTCCACACTCCTTATGAACCAAACTTCTATCTTCTTTCTTTCCCCAATACTCCACTATCTTATTCAAACTCAGGATGTTAGGATTATAAATCTCTTTTTTAGGTGGTGGGGATATAATGTGAGAGGGTAATGGCAGATTGAACTCTACTTCCTTTGCTACCAACATGTATTGTTGCATACGTATATTAGCTAACTCAATTTTCCTATCAATATTAGATTTAAAAACAAGGTTTCTTCTCTCAACTCTCTTCCAACTAATTAGGAAAAGGATGAATTTTATAACCTTGATTGGGCTCATGATTAGGGCTCAAATATTTTTGATAGGAAACTTAGGGAAGTGGATATGAAGGCTAATAGGTTTGGTGAGGTTGTCTTTCATGAACTCCTAGCCTATCCTCTAAGGAAGAAACTAGGCCACTCACATTAAGCATCTCACTTGTGAGCCTTTGACAATTGGCTCTCTCAATAGGTACCCACTTTCTTTTCACTAAGTCTAACACATATCTCACCTCATGAATAAGATGCCTAAGAACCTCTTGACCACATCTTCTTAGAGTATCAAGCTCCAAAATTTACTTCTCATATTCCAAGAGTGTTTGTTTGAAGGTCGAAATGGATGGAGTTGAGAAGTGGTTGAGGTTGAATAGGAGAAGCAAGATATTGAGGAGGCTAGATATAAGACTGATACACTTCATGATAAGGTTGAAAATGATTATATTTTGTCTAAAAATAACCATATTAAGGCTGGTATACTTCATGAAAGGGTTGACTAAGGACTTGATCTTGTTGATAGGGAATGGCACAAGCTTGTAATGTCTCACCAACTTGTAAAGAACAAAAATAAACACCAAATTCATCCATGAAACTTCATTGAAAATAAGAATACAAAGTAGAATATCACTAATAGTCTTCAAAGGATAACCTGGGCTACTTGACTAGTTGATATAGCTTTAAAATCACCATTGATGCTTTGATATATGCTTCCAAAGGTTGATTATTGAGAGACAACACAAAAAATATCTCAAACTCTTGGACCAAGAGTCCCACCAAGCATAAAAAAACTATTATCACTTGGATTTTCACCCTTTAAGGAGATGGAAAATCTCTCCTCATCCAACTGACACAATGGAAACACCTCTAGGCTTGTGGCTAGCCTAAGGATGAGGTGAATCTCTAGATAGGGATAGCTCTCTTGATGTACCACTTTGGATCACAACTATAACTAAACCTAGGGGTGAAAGGGGACAAGGATAATTGAAATAAAACTATCCTAAGGGAGGTGATACACCAAATATATTGATGACTTCCAACCATATGCATGTTACACTTGAAATCAAGGGATAAACTAAACATATACTTCTCTAATCTACATCTTCTCACATGAATGTTACATTATGAGGTTATGGATAAATGTGAAAAGTTAGGACTAGAAAAGAGGCCTTGAATGACACTAAACAAAATAATAACTCACTTGGTCCTTGACATTTCTTAGAACACTTCACATGCCCTACAAGAAGAAGCTTTATAACTATAAATAGATGATAGAATAAAATAATCATGCAAATGAAACAAGAGTTATCACTTATGAAAAATCAAACATTTCAAATAATAACACTAACAATAATCATGGAAGAGGTAATAATCAGTATACTTATTGATCAAAAGGTATACAAATGAGTAAGGCTTCACTACACTCAAGTAAAGCATAGATTACAATGCCAAAATGGCTAGTTCTTATAAAACTTGGGATAGAGAGGAGAAGATAGAAGTCCAAGGGTCACAAGGACACTTTTAAATCTGATAAAATAAGTTACTTATGCATGATAATATTATATGGGATGAACCATGCAAGGTTAGGAATCCCAAGTGTCAATTCAAGGCATAAACTTCATGAAAAGTGGCATAAAAATCCTTGTTTTGGAATACCTTCATGATTGGTCTTGTTTGAATGCCTCATAACTAATTATTACCAAGTCTAATTATTGGGAAAAATTTTAAGGATATCACACATGCCTCTCCATGCATTGGTTGTAGGCCCGGTCTTCTAGATACATATGAAAAGGATCCATCATCATCTACAGTCTATAAAAATCTTCTTTCATGCACCCTGCACATATGGCTTCCAAAAACACATAATTTTCTCATAAAAATCCATGGGGGGGATTTTATGACACTTTTCAAGACACTCTATGGCCTTAGAGGCATCAGACATGCTTTAAAATCACCCCACTTGAAGCTTTCCACCCTTCTCACTAGCTCATCTAATATGCAAATCTTGACTGGCTAAAATGAGAGGTATTTTTTGAAACCTTAGGTGTTTCTTCAAGGAATTAAATTACCATATGGAGTTATAAAAATTCTAAATCTTCCCTCCAAACTTCATTTCATCTTTAGACTCCTCTTGCAACCTGTACAATAAAAAAATGGTCAAAAATACATTGTTTCTACCATGTTCATATAAGTCTATATAGCTAAAAAGAATGGGAGGTATTTTTAATTAGTCTTATGCAAATTCCATTAAGTTTCATTGCCAAACTATGTCATTATAAAGCATCCCCAGCTTCATTTCTCTAGATTGGTCTTTAATCAGGGTTTGTAAGGTTTTCTAACAATTTTAACTCTTAAGGTTGTTTCACAAAGGCCTGACATCTAATCTCAAAATAATTTAAAAATTAATAGTTAAATACCTCTTCTAACATCCTTTAACATCTTTTTTCCCCATTTAAATCATCAAGAAATATGTGAGTATTCAAACTTCTCTTATCGAGCTCCTTCCTCCATTCTAACAAGCCTAAATGACCCTAAATCCAAAAATTAACCTTTTCATGACATCTTATGTATAATAATGGATCAAAAACATATAATTTTCTCCCATACACATGCTCCAATATTTTATAAGTCATATAAAATACTAGAAATGAAGATGACTTCCTCATCGAGCATTAGGTTTCACCATTCCTCATAGCCCTGACTACAAACCTTATAGGTTGGACCATTACATTGAGATTCACCCTTTATAGTTTAGTTATTCATGTTTTAATTTATGTTTTATAAGTTCAAAAACTTTTTTAATGGTTCAAACAATTCCATGTTCACCCCTTCATCTTCCATTCTCAAGGTTGCAAGTTTCATGTACAAAGGGAGTGCCCTCTATTTGAGAAAAAAAAAGAGGGAACTCACCTACATATTCAAACAAAAATGAATATTTTATGATATTATCCAAGTCCAAAAGGATCTCTATACAAATTTTGAGCTCTTTATCATGTGATTTGGCTTTCCAAACTCTCAAAAAGTGAAGGCAAACCTACCAGGCAAAGACTATCTGTGACCCTTTTTTGAGTGGACTACATGTGCATTATGAGAACCCTTATCTCTATTTGATTTGTAATTCTATGAGCCTACATAGGTTTTCTTCATCATTATGGATTTTCACTAGTATTTATTCCCCACTCTGACCTCTTATGGACCCCTCATACTCTTGAATTCTTATGCATGTGTTCTATCATGATTATTTCCTATTTAAAAAGACCCCTACCTGTAGATATTCATGCCTGATTTAACCTTGGAGATAATGCATATGAGTTATTCATATCTCCCACTATCATTAATAAATTCTTTATAATTATGTTTTCACTTTAGGTGACACTAGATCACCACTTAGGACTTCTTTCTCAACTCATTGCCTGACTGTGGTTTTTACCTTGGGGTGCCTGTAGGTACAAACTACCACTTGACGATATGTGTGAGCTTAAAAGGACCTTGATCAGGGTGTTTATGGATTTATTTAAAGCACTAAACTCATTTTACAATGGTTTTATACTTTTGAATCATGTTTAAATAATGTCAACACTAATAACCATCACACTTTTATTGTTTACTACCTTTCTTAGTCAACACAGTCAACTATGTTGATTGAGATTAAACCCTGTAGGTAATTCCCTTCTATTGAAAGATAACACATCCTATTAAACCTCATGAAACATTTTAAAACCCTTCTCATTTTCTAACCTTAGTGGTTCCATCTCAAACCTACCTATTAGACTATGTGCTACCTCAATAAAGTTGTAGGTGTTTGTTTTTAGGTGGAGAGACCCCTATAGGTGCTAATGGAAGGCACAACATATTAAAACATTCATCCTTAGGTGATTATATACTCCTTGAAAACACTTTTCAATAAATTAGGATACCTACACATGAGGATATGCCTTATATTTTCAACTTATCAAATAAAGTTTCCTAAGAGCTCAAATTCCTATAGGTGACATATAATAGTAGTTAGTGTATAAAAGTGATTTTTTAGCCTCTCCAAAAACCACCTCCAATTTTTCATTTTCCCTTAAAACCTTTCAAGGTTATTTTCATTTCTATATTATATAATTCCTACTCAATTAAATGTATTGGAGGTCTTTTATACTATGTTTTATGCTACCCCTAAAACCTATAGGTTCTTTGTTTTGCCCTTTTAGGGATTGAAGCCCTAAATTCATAGTCATATCTTAGAAGTGACTTTCAACGTTGTTTATCCATCCTAGCACTTCAAAAATTCATGTTAGGGTTCATTATATCTTATGAGTTTTTTTTAAATTAGTATTATCACTTCTCTAGCATTTCAAAATGGTTCCTTAACCACCTATACGTGTGAATTTTTAGTGTAAACAAGTAGTGGGTAGAACATAGGCAATATGAATTATCGTAGGCCTCTTGGGAGTTGTATCTCCATCTCAAAACCTCAAAATTATTCTTCATTTTCAATTGGCCAAAAACCATCCCAAGCCATTTACCCCAATATGACATCATTAGGAGCTCCTGTAGGTGATTATTTGTTGAGTTTAACATGCAGATTGGGTGCATAGGCAATGAACTAGAACTGTGTATTGTGCATGAGCCTTGAAAAACCATTGTACCTCCTAATACATTTTCCATATCAAATAATTTTAAACCAAATTCAAAACCTTCCTCTCAATATGGAAACTTCCTTCAAAGCACCTGTAGATGCACTTTCATGGCAGATAGTGAGAAGGTGTTATATATGACTATTGTAGTGCCCTTTTTACATTCATTGGAAGGTATAACCTATTAAATCATGTTTATAAAAGGTACACCGAGCCTTGAAACCTTCATTATATCTCTGTGGACATGTTATATAAGTCCCATGCATGTACTTCATTATGACTATAGGTAGAATTAGATAAAGAATTGATTGTGTATGCCAATGAATGTAAAACTCAATATTATTCACCTTGGATATTGAAACCTTAAAGGAAGTTCATAAAAATTACCATTATCTAAGTGAAACACCATGCTACATCATGTCAAATCCCTTTTAGAGAAGGAGGACTTTTTCAAATGGTAGAATTAGAATGCAAGTTCAGTATCAACACCCTCTTGCAAAGTGAGTTATTTGAGATATCAAATCAACTTAAAACATGAAAACAAGAATAAATAAAATTTAAAGAGGAATATATGATCATCTGGAAACAACCTCAGTAACTAGTTCATATGGAATTTCCAAAAATGGAGCAAAACCTATAGGGTACATAGATTAACAAGCAAAAAAATATAGTCAACTTCATGAGGATGTTCATGAAGCACAAGCCACCATTATTCAAACTTATTATATGTAAATTAAGGTCTCTGAGTTGAAACCTCCTAATCTATCCATACTAAGCACAAACCTGAAGGTCACTTCTACTTGCCAAGAAGATTTAAAAAGGAAAAGAATGGTTTTGGGCCAAAAATGGCACTTTCAAACCAAACCAAATGTGGAACTAAGCTTGGGGAAGCTAAAGACATATACTATGATCATTTCCCATGTGGTACACTTCCTAAGGAGTTGTACAAGTGCCAAACTTCTTCTTTTTCTCAAGAAAACTACCTTTTTCTAAGGAACCTACCACTTTTTACCTGGTTTTAGTTACTTAAGACCTCTTAAGACACATAAGATGTTACATCATCTTTTGGTACCCTCACACTTCCTAATAAATCCATACAAGTCATTAAATGTACCTTTTTGACCTCAAAATGACCCAAGATGACTAAAGAGACTAAAATAACTAAATACCAAGGCTGTTAAAACATTAAATGACATCAATTACCCTATAAAACACCTTATGACATCTATAATAGACCCCTATAACACCTAAAAGTCAAGTTTTTACCTAGGGGTTCCCCAATTTGACCTAAAAATCAAATTTGGTCAACCATAGTGTCTATATTTGATGGTAGAATCCATGGCTATAAAAATACAATTCAAATAATCTAATGACTAATCCATAATATTTATCTTACATACTTCCCACTTGTTTCCATTTCAAATCCACTTGTTCATAGTATTCCCAACTATCATTTCTCTTCGGTATTGTAATCAATTGAACGTCTTTCAAATTTAGTACTTGCTATATTTTGCATATCTTACTTTTATAATTTGGAGTATTCATTTATTCAAATTTTTAATTAATTTGACTAACATATATTATTTTGTCACCCTTGTGCTTGAACTCTTTATATATTCTTAGTCTTATCTTATACCTAAAATTTAGGGTTAAACACTAAGTGTTACCTACATATCCATATACTAAGAAGAGGGCCTCACACTCACATGTAGTTCTCCCTACTATCTATGTGTGTGTAATGGTGATTGTGTAACTATATGCTCTTTCTCCTATTGCAACACTTAGTATAAGTAATGCAAGTGCAAATTGACTTTTGAATACCTCTTACTTTTAATTATAGCAATTTGATATATGGTGCAATTAAATAAATTTTGAATAAGAAAAAGGACATACTAATTATGAGGCTTTATTGGTGATATAAACTATACCATAGCTTTGTATATATAGGGAGCCTTTTTAATTTGAATTAGGACCTAGTGGTATGTGAAACTGATAATAAAATAAACATGTGGGACCTTACAAATGGTCATAAAGTGAAAAGTACAAAAAAATATCAAAATATAAGGTTGGACATTATTGTTGACTTTAGACACTAGCATCAACACTAGTGTCCTTAGGTAGCTAGTAGTGTTTAGGGTTTAAAGACACAAAAATGATCAAGAGACATGCAAGGATCCATAGAACATACTGGATAAAAGGCCTACTAAATAACATAAATATATAAAAGATTGATTAAAACTAATAAAAGAACATGGAAATGAAGAGGTACATGTGAGACCACACCACTAGATGCCTAACTCTCTATGAAAAGGCCTATATATACAAATCTATGTAAAATATACTATGAAGTTGTGCTTGTACCAAATATGGGTATGTACATCCCCCCCTCCCAAAATCTAGTAATTCATGAAAATGAAATTACCATTTTAAAGGAAATAAAATTTATACCAAAGTGTGTATAACACACCATATCTTTGCTTGAGCCTTGTTTCAACATGTTGTTTGAATGCCAGCTCCAACCAAAATCATGTCACATTGTAATCAAAGTATATATTATAAAAGAGAGAGAAATAATATAAAGTATTGATACAATGAAAGAGCATGGATAGAATACACCTATGTATGTGTTGGATAATGATTACTTTGGGTTATTGGCTTCATTACAAACGTTGGAAAGGTAGGAAGGGACTTGAGACCTCCTACATTTTTTGGCTAAGAAGATGAATGAGTAAATAAACAATCATATAGGTTGCACTCTAGAAGAGCAATATCTAGGGTGGGGAGATTTGGGAGGTGATCTTTCCCCCAACCTAGTATAGGTATAATGGTGTTAAAATTGTTGAAAGCAATACATCCCAACTACCACAACTCAAGTGTAAAAACATATATAATTTGATGTAGGTTGAATTATTTAATTAAATTTATCTTGTAAAAGATAGTTTGGTGAGGTTGAGTGATAGCGAGTTTGAGTGATTTAATCAAACTCAGCCTATAATTATGATGAGGGTGAGTAATTTAATCAAACTCATCCTATAAATAGAACCAACTATTGTAGATAGATAAGGTTCAGTAACAATACTTCTTGGTGTAATTGGTGCATCTTGGTGAAATATTTCTATATGTAATCTAGTGAATCTGGAAGATGAATTAGTGACTTGGTAAATAATAGTGTAGATACTAAATATTGATTTATATGGTACCTATTATAACCCAAATTTTCACACTAGAGAATTCAATCAAACCTTCTCAAATTTGGGATAACATGGAACTATCTTTGAGTATAGACAGATTGCTATAAGAGATAGATCTGTAGATTATGGGCTAGCTCCCTTAATCTAACTATTTAGGCTCTCAACTACACTAGTCTAATCACCTATTGTGGGTGAAAATAGAAGAAGGAAACACGAAATTAACCTATAATAATGGAGGTGATACACCAAGGATATGTCCACAAACATACCTAAGACTTGCACTATGAAGGCAGATTACCAAAACTAATCTCAACTCAAGATTCTTCTAGCATAAGTGTTTCTACATAGAGGCAGATTGTCATGCATTTCCAAAGGTGGGTGAATAGGAGTTATAATCTTAGACACTACCAATATCTATTCACACTTCAAAAACACTAAACAAATAGTTACACTTCATGAGACCTATTAGAAGAAGTATTACTCACATAATGCATACAAGAACATAATGGAAGCAAGGAGAAACAATCATCACTTGTCATCCAAATAGGCTACTTGACATACTTAGGCAAGAAATTTTAGAGACTAAACCAGCTTGAGAAATTTATTCAAAGGAAAAAAATATGTCAAACCATAAGGGCTTCATCATACTAAGTATGGATCCATTACAAAGCCAAGATGGCTTCAATATATATAGAAATATGAGATGAGAGAGAAAGAGTGATGTTGAAGAGTCACAATGCCAAGTGTTAAGTCTTGGAAACCAAGTAAAATTTAAGAGAAGGAATTAGATAATAGATCATGAGGTTCTCTTAGACAAGTATCCATATGAAACATTACATCTTCTTGAAGTTGGTGTAGGGATGCTTTATTATCCTTCTTGAAACTAGTTTCTTGATGAGGAGTCCACTTATCTATCTTGAAATTCCTTAGAGTCATTAATATATGTATTCTAACTTGGGAAGATGAAAACATGAGTGGTTCAGGTCATTATGCACCCCTCCAACTGATGATATTATCTCTACCATTTGTTGTTTACCTTCTTGCAGTCACTCATTAGCCTTCTAGGCCTGAATTCTCACACTTGTCACTTAGGTGACTTGTACACACTCAAGGAGATTCATTGCATACAAGTGAGACACCTTTTCATAACTTATTTTTCTTTTGGTCTATCCTATAGACTTCAATAAAACTCAATATCACACCTCTCATGTCCAACTTAGTAGTTACCTTCTTTCTCACTATTATATTCAAGACTGCCTATAACAACCAACTTATTTGAGGAGATTACATGAATTACTAAGGTGATAATGGGATTTGAGGAGTCATAATACATCTCTACACACCTCCTGCCATGAATTTCACCTATCTATCCCTTTTTTCACCTTCAAATCACAATAAGACTTACAAAAAACACAAAGTTTAACCCATTTGTATAAGTGATGATATGAAAAAATTGAGTAGCAGGGAGCCTAAGAGAGTTACAATTATGTCCAAATCACATACCATGTTAATTAACCCTTTTTGGATGCATTTCTCTTCATATCTTTATCTCTATGAGGGTTTTAGGTTGTTTAGGTTCTTAACAATGATTCATAAAGGCTAAGCCCTTAACCCTCAAACTAATGCACCTATTTTTAAGGTAATGAATTCCAAAATTATCCCTAATTTATTGATATCCCATGCATATTTTTCATATATATGTGAGTGAAATAAGTTGGCTCTCAAGTTCTTACTATGTATTCTAGACACCCATGAAATAAATTAAGGCCAAAAATGGCTAATTTGAGTTATCTTATACAAACCACTGAGTCCAATCAACCCTTAAATCTCATATTAAATATCTCACATTTATTTTGAATATCATATGGTCATAAGAGCGACATTAGAAGCTATGAGATTCATGCTTAGTTCTAGGCCTCATAGGCCTAGACTAGGTTTTCTGAGCATGAGGTCACTTATGAGTAATCATGGTGACTGTAGGAGATTCTCAACACTTATTCACATTTAACTCAACACTACACATCATCCCATAATTTTTCAATACTCTCCATTTCATTCTTTTATCATAAATGTATTGGGTTTGTAGGTTGCATTGTTTATGGAGTGTCTGAAGTTTGAGATAAAATAGTGAACACTTCCCCTATTAGTTTGGCCTAAATGAGAACATGGAGGTCTTAAATATATAATTATGACCCTTTTTAATAAATTTAAAAGCCTAACCATGCTTCTATATCCCTCAACACTTCAAATTCTCTAAACTAGCTTCTTACCCTATGACTGTGTGTAGGGTTTTGATAGGGCTTAATAACCTTTAGTTATAACTATATTTGTTCATCCTTGCCTCTAGGGATCTCATGAAAATGTGATATTATCACTATGATAGTGATTTATACATGGACATTCATCTTCTACCTTTGCCTACTAACCAAACCTATATCCTTTATTAGCCTAGGCTACTCTTCCTTCTAAGTTAAACTGTAGGTGCAAATTAGGGAAATCAAGGGATTCTTGTATGTGATGATATATGTTTGAGAATTTTACTTCACACTTTAAATTTATCCTAAGGTCACTAGGACCATTTCATACCTAAATAGACTCATTCCTACCTTGAGACCCTACAATCATCTTTTTACCATCAATTCACTAGGTGTTACTTGCAAGTTCTAGGTTCATTTTGGCCTAATGGCATTGTAGTTCTCTTAGTTTTTCCATTAGAAACTTGACTAAGTTGAAACCTCACTCACCATAATTCTCTCTTGACTAACAACCTCCTCTTGTGTCAAGATGTAACCTCTCCATATAGGCTGTAAGAATGAAATTATTAGGCTTGCCTAAACCTCATAGACCTACACCATAAGATGACAATGTATGGAGAAAAATCTCTTTTTGAATAAGTTAAGGTAAACATTCCCATTTTTCAACTTTCCATCAATTTTTTGAACATGGGTCTCGTGTTTGATATTTAACCCAATCTTTGACTATCACCCTTGAAATCTTCTCAACACAAACCTTCAATGGATAAACTAACTACCATGCTCTATGAGGTTGAAAACAAAATCATTAGCCTTAACCTAAATCCACTCATATAAGAATAAACTTTAAAACTAATAAAACACTATTCTTAGCTTCTCAATGGTGTTCACTTCTAACACAAAGAGATGATTTTGCCTATCCTTTTATGAACACACATGCCAAACTAGTTGAAGTCAACATGAAATGGGTGGATATGCTCTATAATTCCACATACATTACTTGGTTCACATATACCAATCTCCAAAATGCAACTAGATGATGAAAATTGGGCCATTATGACTACATATGTAGTTTGAAGGTACTAACAATCTTAATGATTGCTCATAAAACATAGACTACCAATATTTAAACCATGACCATGAAATGGAAGATCATAAGGACTACTAACATCCCCCAAATTCACTGACTCAAACTCTTCTTCTCCAATCTGTACCAAATGAAAACTGTTGACCTTTTTTGACTTGCCCAAGAGTAATAGGAGAGAGGAACTAGTTTTCACCAATTTTGGATATATTACAACTATCTAAGCCTAAAATTACTTGTGTCAATATCAAGATACATTCTTAAATCATTCACACATGCTAGATGAGTCACCTCAGTTCAGACAACTACTTGACACTAACTTTTTTATAGATGATATTCTTCTTTTAATGTTAAACCTTCAACATTTATGTTTCAAAACTATCTCTAACACTTCCCTGACATGTGTTATGTTATCCTACTCTTTGACATTTGTATTTTTAATGAGATTCATGTAAAATTCATCAAAATGAATAAAAGGTGTCATATAAGGACATTAATAAAATGGACAAATGTGACAAAGGTTAAAACATTTTATATGACCCTCAAAGGTGTGATTGACCTCATTTAGAACCATGGTTCCAATTTTCAAACCTAGAGGACACTATGAAAAGTATGAATATGCAATGGGGTTGACTTAATTTTACCTCAGGTAAAATTTGGTCAGCTATACCTTAGCCTTATACACTTGTAAAATACCTATCATGGTTGTACCTTTCAGTTATAGGCCTTGTCAATGTCGCAATGCTTCTATTCATTATCATGTTATGCCTAATCACTAATCTCTTAGTCTAACCATTATTATTCTAATGACCTAGGCCTTTTATACTATGTAAAAATCTCTAAACCTAATTATTATCCTTTGCTACTAATTTTGGACCTATACCCATTTTCCAAAAACTTGTGTCCCAGGTGGACACATGCATCAACTTAACTATCCATTTTATTACAAAGTGTCAAGTGCCCAAAATTTAGCCAATTTGTAAAGTAAATGTATCTAAAATGCTGGCCTAAGTGATTTAATGTGATATGTTTCTAAAATGGATTAGTATATATACAAAATCTACCCTCATTCATTCCTCGCCTGGCAATCGCATATAACTCACAAGGAAATATACTAAGAATCACTCAATTAAGCATTTAAATGAGCAATATGCACTATTTTTCCCTATTCATATATCAATCATAGGATTAATATTTCTACAAGTCTAAAGCATTTGAATCTCATCCCATGAGCCATATTTTCTAAGTTACAAGTTGGGTCACTACATGTCTTTGCTTATCACACTTCACACTCTTGTACACACACGAGCCAAAATGTAGGGGAGAATTACATCAGTCTGAGGCCCTCTTCAAATTATTGGTTATGTAGGTATTTCCCATTGATAAAGGGGTATTTGGGGTTAGCTTGACACTATAAGCCCACTAACCCATTTTTTCCATAGTCACTCCAAGAGTGAAGAGTTAAGGTTTGATCATTTGATAAAGATCAATAGCCTGTGCACACAGTCTAAAGGTATCATAATAAAGGCAACAAAAAACCTAGAGGGATCAAGTCAGTTACACCTAGATTTAGTGAATATTTTGTGCATGACACCTATGGTAGATTTAGACACTTGCATCAATATAACTATCTAGATGTCATGCAAGCATCCAAGGCCACATAAAAGACATTTCTAAGATCTTATGACTATTCTAAGATCATCTTCTAGTTTAGTTTCAGCTTATTCATGTTTAGACCTTTATACGCATAGTAAAAAAGCTAAGTATCATTTATTTCCAAGTTTTTGAAATATCTATCAATAGTTGTACTTTACTATTTTTATCAATCTCAATTATATAAATTCATAATACTATTTGTATGAGTTTTTTCTTAATTGGTTTGCTCATTATATTAGTTCACCACCTTATGTAACATTTAATCTAATATTCTTAACCCGAGTTACCTAGTTATCTAATTTTAAGTTTAAACATTTGGTGAACCTAATTTTTGTGTCTCTTTATGTAAATCCTAGATTACCCTAGAATGTTTAACCTCCTAAGGTTTTTCATTATTGTTTTTTCTAGATTTTTTCTATTATTTGTATGAAACCTATGTGTATACCTTTGTTGGGTGGTGTTTCTATTGAACACTTGAGAATCATCTTGTCCCACCTAAGATGGCTCAAATACATTATGTATTAAACCATGTGCCTAATATAATTTCCAATGATGAAAATGAACAAAATGTTGAAGAGGTTATCATAGAAGAATTTGACAATGGAAGCAATGAATCTAATGAAAAAAATGAATATGAGCAAATAGATCAAGAGCAAGTGCAAGTTATTACTTTGTTTCAAGATCGTATCTTTCAAAACCCTTAAGATCTTGATGAGATCTTAAAAACCATTTTTCAAAATAAAAAAAAGCATATATAAACAACCAAGTGCATCTATTATTCATGTTATTAGAGTTATAGGACATCCCCATATCCTTATCACCCTCCCCTTGAGCACCTCATTGAATCTTACATCTAATGGGGGCACAAATTATGTTTTTACACTATTTTTACCTTAAAAATCTTATTATCACTACATACTCCCCGGGAAACATTGGCACTTGCACCCAATTACAAGTGTTAATTCCTATATCAACTCAAACCATAGGTACACCTCTTTTGGTGGCTTCTTAAATTCTAATCTTGGCAATAAAAATGTACAAGATCTTGTCTAAACTATCAAAAATCTATGAGTTAAGGTCAATAATATTGATCAAAATTATATGAATCCACCTTATGTTATTGATTCACAAGAGGTGCTACATAACCCTCTTACCCCTGAGATATCTTTACACCATTTTCCAACTTGTTCTATTTTACCTAAGTTTAAATTTTAGGATATCAAGGGTGATCATAAAAAACATCTCCAATATTTATATGTGGCATATCTTGATTGTGTTTCCAAAGATAAAGTTTTGACTAAACTATTTCCAAGGAGCCTCAAGGACTATATTCTAAGGTGGTTTTATGATTTACCAATCCAATCAAAAAAAGCATTCAAAGCTCATGGATCATTTTTTGGCATAATTCTCTATCAACATTACTAATAAGGTATCCTATGCCCAAATTGTAAATATCAAATAAGGAACCAATGAACCTATCAATGAATATGTCTTGAGGTACAAGACAATGTTAGATAAAATGACAAATCAAATGGTAGATAAAGAGATTTAAGACATCTTCAAACCAAGTTTTTTTCCCTTTTTATGAGTCCATTTTTTTCAAATATTTTGATGGATTATGCCATATTATTTAATATCATGAAATGAAACTTATTTCATTGCACAAGCTTAAGTATGTATAAAATAAACTAACTACATCCACTACCAAGTTTCATATCACACCAAGCTATAAGTTAAAACTTATATAACCTAAAAAGGAAACAACTAAAAATATTAATGCAATGTCACAATAACCTAATCAAATTATCTTATCCAATGCACTAAGGAGACAATTTACACGATTACCTGAGTCTCTAGCTTTGTTACTTAAGAAGCTTGTATAATATCATCTTATATCTCTCCCTTCTCCCATAGAAATTGATATGAGTAGACCTCTACCTTGTGGATATGATCTATATTTTTATTGTGACTATCACTATGACCATAGGCATTCTACTAACTGATGTTATACCTTAAAGCATAATATCCAAGACATTCTCAATAACCAGTAACTTAAATTTGATGATCCTCCAAAAGAATCAAGATCACAACTTGGTGACCATTAGAACCAAAAAATGTTTAGTGATCCATTACAATATCATTATC
Source organism: Torreya grandis (assembly GCA_037957365.1). Taxonomy (NCBI): domain Eukaryota; kingdom Viridiplantae; phylum Streptophyta; class Pinopsida; order Cupressales; family Taxaceae; genus Torreya; species Torreya grandis. The sequence continues at coordinate 737,112 of JARHVA010001156.1, read as the reverse complement.
AAAAGAATTTTAAAGTGCAAATGGAATATAATGTGCATTCTCTACCACATTATGGGCACACATTAAATAGGATTATTGGTATATATACATGACATATACCTCCTATGGTTTAAATTCTCTCATTTACTTTTGATGATAGTGAGATTGTGGATGATAACTTAAATCTTCATTCATTATTTATTCGAGTGTATCTCAATCACCCAACCTATTCATAGTGTTATTATTGATAATGGTTCTACTAAAAAAATTTACACCATGACATTACTTTCATGTTCAGGATATATACATGATGATTTATACCTTTCGACCAAAATGGTTAGAGAATTTTATGAGACCTCACAACATGTTTTTAGTGAGATTGACTTACCTTTACAAGTTGTCCCAACACATGTGGTCAATACATTCTCAGTTATACCATACATGAGAGTCTTTGATATGTTATTGGGACAACCTTGGATACATAAACTCTATGTAGTACCTTATATTGTGTACGGGTGTGTTAAATACATTTATACCAATAAGGTAATCATAGTCTCCAAACTTCCATATAAAAATTTTACACCGATCACCAACCTATTCACAGTGTTATTATTGATAATGGTTCTAGTGAAAAAATTTACACCGTGACATTACTTGCACCTCGGGGACATATACATGATGATATATACCCTTTGACCAAAATGGTCATAGCATTTGATGGGACCTCACAACATGTTCTTGGTGAGATTGATTTACCTTTACAAGTTATCCCAACATATGTGGTCAATAGATTCTTAATTATACCATACATTAGAGTCTTTGATATATTACCAAGACAACCTTGGATACATAAAATCCATGTAGTACCTTATAATATGTAAGGGTATGTTAAATACATTTATACCAATAAGGTAATCACAATTTCTATAATTCCATATGAACATCCACTTAAACAAACAAGTTTATTCCAAGACAACTAATTATAAAACCTATTGAGGTTAATCTTCTACAAAAGGGTGAGCAACAGGCAATCCCCTTTCCTAGGTGGCCCATTCTTGAGAGATCATTGCATCAGAGATACATATTAGATTCCATGAAATCCTCATCTACTAGTACACAACATACTCAATTATCTAGAGTAACTAAACATGTTCATATTATTTCTACTTCTAATAATAATGGGTTCCAAGAATACCTAATAATTTTATTAACTCTTTGAGACCACAGAGTCTTATGATACATATGTAGAGCATCATAGAGACTATAGTGCCAAATATTGAACCTATATATCCTCCTTAACATTACCACCAATTTGATATACCATATTCTGAGCTTGAAACTACCTATGAGCATCCCTTGGATGGGATCATAGTGTAGCCTTTTTATTTTTAGATATTCTAAAAACATAAGACATTAAATCAAATATAAAAACATTCAAAAAAATTAAAAATATCAAAAAAAAAATGTGTTCTTAGTTATGCTATTTCTTGTACATATGTTGTTTGATCTATATTAGTAAATAACATATCATTCATTTCCTATATACACATATGTTTCATGCTTCATTTGAGTGTGATATAGGCATACCCTGATATATGATATATGATATATGAACATACAAATGTTGGGCCTTCCCTCTACTCATGTCATAAGTACGTTGGGGGAATTTGATTCTTTGATCATGATACACATAGATTATATTATTCTATGAACATTTTTCATTTTTATGTTTGAGCTTATATAATTACACATGCCTATATCCATGTTTATACCATTCACAGTGTAATTTATATTCTATGTACTTAACAGTTTTTACAAACACATATTTTTAGGAAATAGTATGTCATATTCATGTTGGTTTCCTATATTTCATTTTTTCATTTATGCACTTACTTAAGTGTGTTATTTGATTTCCATTATCTTGCATTATTTTGTTTGTTGAGAATTTGAATATTATCCATTGATTATATCTCTTATGCCTTTGTTTTCCTCTTTAGACATTTGAATATGTCATTATTTATTATATGGACATTTGAATATTTCATTCTATTATTTGTGTACATTTTACTAAGTCATGTCCCTTTGATTGTGTGACATTTGAACATGCCCCTTGTATGAGGTCTCCTTGGACCATTTCCTTTTGCTTTAAGTTTGAGTGTTCTTATGTGTGTGCTTGATTGATTTTTGAGTTTGTATTATTACTCTCTAGATTTTTCCATGATCTATATCATGCACCTTATGACTTATATGATAACATAATACATGCTTCAATGCTATATCTATTTAGACATGTTATTCTTATATGTTACATGATCCATGCATAACTTATACAATTATATTCTCCTTTTGAGGTAAGATAAATACTAGATTATACTTCTCATCACATCAAAAATGGGTCATATCAGTGGGGGCATTTCATAGAGGCATTACTTCCATATTTTCATAGTTTCATATTTCAATATAGGCATGTAAAAAAGTCATGACCTCCACATTGATTTAGCATTCAATATCTCCAGATCATAGTGGGGGAATGTCATAGAAACTTGTTCTCCACATTTACACCAATTCTCATATCCTCAAAATTCAATGGGGTAATGTCACAAAAACATGTCCTCCATACTTGCACTGATTTCAAATTCACTTTATTTTATAGTTTATGATTCAGATACATATTTTTGGCATCATTCTATACATTGGTACTATTATTATACCCATATTTCAGCTTGAGACACATTTGAAGTGCATATGAAATGTAAAGAGAACCTAAAATTTACAAAATCAAACCATTTTATATATTTAAAATACTATTATGGACTATTTTCATACCTAGGATGGACTATTATCGAGCCAATCTACTACAATAGTTGGTTCACCTTTAGAAGGTTGAGTTGATTAAATCACTCATTCTTAATAGATTTATAAGTTAGATTTGATTAAGTCATTATTACCATATTTATAGGTTGTATTTTATTAAATAATCACCCTCATTAAATATATAGTGTGAGTTGATTATATCACTCACACTCACTAGGTTATGCACATTTTTGTGTTGCATGATTGAGATGAAACAATCTCAATGGTCATGTTACAACTCACCTTTACACTAAATTTATATATATATATACACTTGTAGGTTTATATTTGTACTAATATTATTTTTAATGATTCATAATTAGGCATCCTTTCAAATTAAATTACTAAAAAAATTATGCCATTAACCTATAGTTCATCTAGGGATATCTGTGGCCAACTTGTGGCTTACACACCTTCATATTATCTTGTTGCATTTCTCTTTGTTCTTCATATGGTTAGCCTATGGAATAACCTTGGATAAGTAAATTATATATATGAGTTATTGGTTATTATTTTATCATTTTTTGTGAATTTTATTCTTATTTCATTACCAAGTGGAGATTGTTCCCTCGAAGTGGCTCAGTCATAATATTCAAGTGTTCTGATCTTTTGATAATTGTTGTTATGGATATATTTATTATAATATTAATTTTGTAATATATAATTATATTATTGTAAATCATCTAAGTAATTGAATTATAAGTGGTATCATATCTTCAATTTGGTTAAGTTTTTTTGATGCAGTTTTTTCAGATCTGGCATCCTAAGCACTAGAAGGCTAAAAAAATAACTTGTAATCTAGAAGGAAATGAATTTTTTTATCACTATAGTTTTATTTGTGAGGTTTTTTTACAAAAAAAATATATGTAATTATTTTTTTACCTTGTGAAAATTAGTATTCATTGGATTCATCTCTGCAAGGCAATCACAATGATATATTATATCAGTAAACTTTTTTGGGCTAAATTTTTCACCCTTTTACACATTAGCAATCATTAGATTCATCTTGGTGAGGTGATTACAACTGTATCACATGTTGATACATTGTTTTTAGGTCACAACCCTCCTAATTTTTATGTGTGGTAGGACCTAACACTCATGGTCATGGGAAAGGGAAAGAAATACCTAAAAATCCTCACAAATACATGGAGTTAGAAACTTTTGATTCGAGTATTTTAGAGGTAGTTCAAAAACTTAAGTCAAAGTTAAAGGTCATGGTTCAAAAATATGATCTTGATGTGGTTAAAGGGGACCTCACAGGGATGACAGGGGATGTGAATAGCTTTTGGGATCAATTTCAAAAAATCCTTAAGTAATTTGCCAAATTTTTAACACAGTAATTGTAAAATAATCCTCCACCACTTCAGTTTGGTTCTCCTCCAAATAATCACAACACCAACCATGGTACGAAGTCGTTGTTTCCAAAATTTGACCTAAATAAGTTTGATGGTAATGATCCACTCATAAAGATTACTCAAATTGAAATTTTATTTGATATACATTAGACTCCCTATTCAAAAAAGGTGGTCATGACCTCTATCTATAACCTGAGCAGTTTATTTGGTATCACTAATTGTGTGTTCAAAAGAAAAATAAGGGTCTCTTGGTTACCTAGTCTATATTTTTTGAAGAGCTATCACTCCACTATCACAACAATGTCTTAGAAAACTAATTCAACTAATTATACAAGTTATGAAATTTTTTTATGGTAAAGGATTACATTCTTCAATTTCAAAATCTCTTCTTATGCATGGCAGACATCATTGAATAAAATATGACTAACCTATTTTTGGGTGGCTTCAAAGATATCATCCAATTGGAGGTTTGCTTATTTCATCCTAGTAATGTATTTTAAGCCATACTAAAGGTAGTCTAGATGAGGAAAAAGAGTTGATAAAATGAAGACCTTTCATTATTGTTCATGAATGCACCTTACCAATACCATCATTTCCATATCCTACCAAATTGACACCTCATCAAATTGAAGAAAAGCATGTAAATCGTTTATGTTTTAGATGTGATAACAAATGGATAAAAAGACATCAATGCATTAAAAAGAACCCATTTTACATTGAAGATTCTAATGAGGAGGAATAATATGATGAGGCTATAGGGGTAGGTTTGGAATAACCTAAGGATGAATCTAAAGTTTCTCAACCTATCATTTCCTATCATGCACTTTGAGGCATTAGTAATCCTCAAATTTTTATTGTGGTGGGTTTTTTGAAGAAATAGAAGATGATTGTGTAAATTGACTCTAGGAGTACACATAACTTCATGAACATTAAGTTGGATACTCATTTAAACTATTTCATTTTCTTAGACTCCAAAATTTTAGGTCATGATTGTATATGGTGGTATAATCAATTACTCTAGAAAATGCCATACTATTAAGCTTGCTATGGGAAACTACTTGTTAGATTCCTTTATGTTTTTTATTCCCATGAGAGGAGCTAACATTATTTTGGGATTGAAATGACTCACCATTTTGCTCACTATTGAGATTAATTTCTAGGAATTATTCATGAGGTTCCATTTAAAATGTAATACCTTTGCATAGAATAGACTACGGGCTAAATCTCCACAACTAGTTAACTCCCATCAAATGATGAAGACTCTAAAAAAAGGTGTATAAAAATTTGTGGCATGATTATTTTTCATAGAGGTTAAACCAACCAAGGATTATACACATCCTAATTTTCAAAAGGTGTTAGATGACCATTATATTGTTTTTGGTGACATGCCAATAAGACTTCCTCCTATTCATGCACATGACCATGCCAACAGGCTCATTCCAAGTACACCACCCAACACTAGAACATATAGATATATTTTTTCCTAGAATATTTATAGTTAAAATATGGTATAGGATATGATGGAGGTGTGAATCATCTGACACAGTCAAAGCAAATATTCTTCCCCAATGGTCATTGTTAACCAATTTTGACTTTTAGGTCAAAATAGGGCACCCCTAGTAAAAAATTTAATTTTTAGGCATATAAGTGGATATAATATATTTTATTAAGGTATTTTATAGGACATTTTATGTCAATTAATGTTTTACTAGATTTGGTCATTTGTTTTTTATGTCCATTTATCATATTAAGTCATTTTAAGGGTCAAAAATGGTATATTTAATAATTTGTATGGGTTTGTTGGGAAATTTTCAAGTGTAAATGGGTGATTTCATGCCCCATGTGTCCATAAATGTCTCAATTAACTGAAAAAACTAAAAATTTGTAGGTTAATCAGAAGACAGTCAATTTTCTTAAAGAAAAGGAAGAAAATGACACATGTATGGCTCCTTGGGAAGCATGCCACATGTGAGTAGGCCATAGAACATCTCTCCATATTCATAATATAATCTCCATGATTTTTTTATCTTTAAATTCCAATTTGAATCCAAAACTATTTTATCTCTTTTTCATCCTTCTTGGCATAAAGAAGTGACTTATAGGTTTCCACTTGGTATGGGAAGCACGGGCAGTTCCAAAAAAATATATTTTTTAAGGTTGTTGTAAACTAAGATACATTAATTTTAATATATTAATTTTTTATATTGTTCAAGTTTGCTTTATGAACCATCGCTAACAAGTTGAGCCTCCAAATATGCTTGCAAATCTATGAACCCTATAGGTTTTTCTTCAATTTGAGCAAGTACATACAAATTGGTTACTGAGTTTGTTTATAAAGGATTTTATCCTCATTATTTAACACTTCCCATGCTTTTTTTTAAGTTCAAATTTATTTTTTTGAGCTAATACCCTCAATTTTGTAGACTAGTGTCATTTTATGTTGATTAGCAGTCTTTTCTCCACTTTCAAGTATTCTATTCTTATTCATAGTTTCACAAGGATATGATAGGTCCTTAAACATGTTTTATAATCTCTATGGGTTTCCCCTCTTCACCTCTCAACCTCATTCTTCAATCATGTTTATGATTTGTAGTCATTATATGCCTAAACACATCTAGGCAACCATTAAAGCACAAGTTACAGGTGTTTGAAAGGGTCCAAACATTTGAAATGGATCAATCTTGACTTGATAAGAGTTTTAAAAAGTTATAATGGATTAATATTAGTATTTTAAAAATTATACAATGGTGGTTAGAGGCTCATTCACCATAAATATGGTTCATAATCTTGTTCAATGTCTATATACCAGTCAGGATGCCCATCTACATGTGGTTACAAGAGAGATTCACATTGAGTAGGAGACATGGCCACTATTTTAGACCCTTGATAATGTAAACATGCATTTTATAATATTATAATGGACTAAAAGTGATCAAATACCCATACATTATGCATTGTTGAAAAAATAGTCACACTGTCAGCCTATACATTAGCATAATCATCCACATGCAGGGTTAAACTAGGGACTAAGAATTCTTAGTAAATGATTTTATTATGGTATATCCTTATATGGAATATTAACCTAATATATAAATAATTTAATTCATGTTTGAGAGAATATATTGGCAATTTGACTAAAGGATTACCTTTTAGGACCTAATGACTAATTTATGGGATCTTCTCCCTAAATTGTGAAAATAGAGGCCCATGGGGTTTTTATAGGCCTCTTATAACATGATTACTAATTTTTATAAGGAATATAATTATATCTATCATTAATAATCTACCATGTATAATACCTATGCAAATTTTGAGGAGGTGAGTAATAGTGGAGAAGGCTGACTTGAAGACTCAAAGTTATTGCAAAAACACTAAATGTAGACGGTGATATCTACAGGTCTAGAGCTAAAAGGATTTATTTTTTCATCAAAATTATATAATGCCCTTAATATAATTTTCAAGTGTTTCTAATATATTAAATGAGTTTTTTTAACCCAAGATAATCAAAGGAGAGGATGATATACTCTTCTCTTGATTCACTTGCACACTCTTTGTCCGTACAACAGACTTGACATATACCTATAGTTAAGTATGAGGATAAAGTTGAACTCATGGTGATTGAAGTGGGTTTTATCTCCTTAAAGTTAAATAAATACATGGATAATTTATTAATGGATCTCATGATCATAGGGTGATGTCATTCCATCATAACCAATACCAAATGGCCCAAGCACCCATCTACAGCATGTAGGGGTAGACAGTGAACTTCATGAAGTTGTGATGATGTTTAAGTAGAATTAAAGGAATACGATAATTCAAAACATAAATTGTGTCACTTGAGATAATTTAAGGGATCTAATAGTACTATAAGAAACCCATTTGATTCCAATGAAACCTACAGGCAAGTTAGAGAACATGGTTGTCTCAATCAGCTAGATGTTGGTAAGACAGTGAGCAAAAGAAGACTATGTTTGGTGAGATGTTTGCATAGACAAGGTGAATAAAAATTATCTAAATGAATTAGATAGATTTACAAGAGGTACTAATTATTTCCTTTTAAATATAATTATACTTAAACACCTACAGTCAATTAGGTGACTGTGATGCAAATAGTGAGTAGATTAAGGTTTAAGGTGATAAATAGGGACTTGGTAAAGTGAATAATGGGGTTCAAGAAAGAATGAAGTGATTTAAGAGGATTAGGGGGAGGTTTTTAAAGAATTTTATCAAAATAAAAACACAAGGACAACATACAGGTACCCCTATTTTGCAAACACAATCAATCTTGATAAAGCTCAGCCATAGAATGGAATTCAAGCATAGTGGCATCATCCTAGTATTGAAGGAGAATTCCAAATGATTATAAAAGACTAAGGAAGTGTATAAGGTATATATAATAGGTTTCATAATTAAAAAACACCCACAAGACCCTAAGGATCCCTTCACAGTCAGCTAAATGGTGTTAGGAAAGTGAATAAGGTTTGAGTCCTAAAATGATGGTAATGCTACCAAAATAGATAAATGAGTCCAAATCATTATGAAATGAATATGGGAATATTATTTGAGGGTTATGGTATTGTTTTATAGAGCTAAATTATGTTATTACACATATAGATACTCCTCATATGAATAGAAATATAGTCAATGTTTACTAAACCCTACCATTTATAAGGTTATAAGGAAGATGAAGGATAGTTTGGAGTAATTTTTAGTGATATAACATATAAATAATGATTTTGAATACAATTAAATATCCTTATACTATACAAAAAAGTGTAAGAGAGATCCAAATTGGATCATACACAATCCAATCTTGAATGTGTCCTGCATATAGGACTTCATCTAGAAATATGTCTTGAGCTTCTAATGTTTTGAGAGGTCAAATGTCCAGACCAAGGGCTCAATTTTAGTATGGGGCATCCTCAACACTTGGAAAACCCACTCCAATACTTGGTTTTGATTAGAAAATAGGGGAATTACCCCCTATTCTATCTTAGATAGAGGGTATCCCCTATTTTTTATACCTTTGTAGAAGGTGTGATGAGTTTTAATACTCCTAGTAACATCATAGGAATCAATCATAGAAGGATGGAACCAATTGAAGTGGTTTGGACACCAAGGTTTGTAGGCAGACCTAGTAAGCAAGGAATAATCCTAAGGGCCAAATGAAGGGAAATTATCACTTCTCAAATGAATGAATATTTATAGTGAATTGAAACATGTCTAAGGTACCCTAGTGGAGTTTTTGAGCTAGTTAGATGTAGGGTAACCTATAAAAAAACTCACCTTGATCTTCAAAATCAAAATAGGCCTACTAAACATGGTGAAGTATAGTAACCAAATAAATATTTAGTCACATTTATGGCATGAGGTTTATTAAAGCTCTCAAAGTGCAATGAAATCCAAATAAGGTCATTTTCTATATCAAAACCCATTCAGACTTGCAGGAAGGAGGAAGACAAGCTTGAGTGGCCATTTTCAATTGCTCATATCTTTCATGAAGCTATGCATGGGAGACAAAGGTGTTATGCGGTGTTATCAAGGGTCCCATATGCCATATTTTTGGAAATTTTTCTCAAGTTTTATGTCCCAAATTTATGAACAATCATTAAGACCAAAAACATCCCTAAAACCCTACTAAACCCTTGTTAAGGACCAGTCTTGTAAAATGGAGTTATATATGCCATCTAAGGACATATTTTGACAATAATAGATATTTTAACTTGTAGATGACTCCCCCAGGATATTTCACACCATGATTACTTGTATGGAATTGTATAGATGGGGGTATAAATAGGATTTTTATCACTATTTTGTGTGTTGTGTAGGCTAAGAGAATATTAAAGTGATGAAACCAAGTTTGGGTGGAATATTAATACTTATAATAACTCCTAATATTCATTTAATTCCATGAAATATCTTATAAGTACATAAAATAGGTCCTTCAACTTAGCCAGTCAAATCTAGCATATTGCACAAGCTAGTAAGAGGGATGAAAAGCTTCACTTGGACTAATTTTACAGCCTTCCTGGTGATTATAATGACATTGATGTTCTTTAAAATTTTAATTCAATCCTTCCCATATATTTTCATGGAAAACTAAATCCAATTTGGAAGCCAAATGTGTAAGGTGTATGGAAGGGCAATTTTTAGGATAACAAATGATGATGGCTCTCTTTTAGGTGATTCCAGAAGGCCAGGCATGCAACCAATGCATTAAGAGGAATGTTTGATAGTGTTACCTTACACTCCAATAATTTTTAATGCTCCTCATTATTTAAAATACATTAAAATATGCCTAATCATGAAGGCATTTTTTTGTGCAAGAAAAGGAATTTTAGGCCACTTTGCATAACTTTGATGACTTGTATGGACACTTGGACTTATATACCTTGCATGGTTCATCCCATATCCTTTTCACATACACAATTAACTCCTTGTATTATCTTTACAAGTTTTCTTGTGACCGTTGAAATTCTCTCTCTCTCTCTCTCTCTCTCTCTCTCTCTCTCTCTCTCTCTCTCTCTCTCTCTCTCTCTCTCTCTCTCTCTCTCTCTCTCTCTCTCTCTCTCTCTCTCTCTCTCTCTCTCTCTCTCTCTCTCTCTCAGATTTAGCCATTTTGGCATTGTATTGGATGCTCCACTTGAGTATGGTGAAGCCCTACACATTTTTTTACATTTTGATCAATAAAATGACTAAGTGTTACCTCTTCATAACTATTTACAAGTTTTTAATACATGAATGATGAATATTTTTTAGTGGAGACTATGGATTCCTAGCATGTGGTCTCATTATTTTACCTTGTTTGTAGTTGGAAAACATCTTTTAACATAGCATGTGAAGTGTTTTAAGAAATTTCAAATGTTTAGTGAATCATTATTTTAATTAGAGTCATTCAAGGCCTCTTGTCTAGTCCTCCTATATTTTCACATCCATCCATGACCTCATAATGTAACATTGATGTGAGAAGATGAAGATTGAAGGAGTGTAAGTTTGGTTTGACTTTTGGTCTTAAGTTTAGGATGAAATTAGTTTGAATTCATAAAATTGATTTATTTTATCACCTCCTTACTTTATATTTTCTTTCATTTATCTCTCACTCTTTTCACCCCCAAACTTAGTAGTAGTAGTATTCAAGTGGTACATCAAGGGAGCTTACCCTATCAAGAAACTCACCTCATTATTTAGGCTACCCACAAGCCTAGAGGTGATTCCATTGTTCCACCTAGATGAGGAGAGCTTTGAAACTCCTCAAAGGGTGCAAATCCAAGTGACAATAGTTTTTGGATCTCCTAGTGGGAATCTTGTTCCAAGAGTTAGAGGATTTTTGGTGTTGTCCTTCAACACATCAACCTTTGGAAGTAAATTTTAAAGAATTAATGGTGAATTTGAAGACATATCAGATGATCAAGTAACCCAAATTGTCCTTTGAAGATTGATGGTAACATATTTATTTGTGTTCTTGTTTTTAATGAAGATTCATGGCTGACCTTGAATTTGAATTTTGTCCTCTACAAGTTGGTGAGACATATCCATCTTGTCCCATTCCCTATCAATATGAACAAGTTATTGGTCAACCTTGTTATGATCATTATCAGTCCTAATATGATCATATTCATCCCTATCATGAGTTGTATCAGTCCTATAACTAGCCTTCTCAATGTATTGTTCCTATTCAACCTAATCCTTTCTCTAATAAACCCATTTTCACCTTCAAATAAGCACTTTTGGGCTATGAAAGGTATATGTTAGAGCTTGATACTTAAGGGGGATATGGTCAAAGGATTCCTAATCATTCCATCCATCAAGTGAGAAATGCATTAGAGTTAGTAAAGAAAGAATGGGTGCCTATTGAGAGATCCAATTCGCAAAGGCTTGAGAGTGAGATGTTTGATGTGAGTGGTTTAGTCTCTTCCTTAGAGGATAGGCTAGAAGTTCATGAAAGGTAGCCTCACTAAACCTATCAACCTTTGTACCCACTTCCCCAAGTTATATATCATCCATATATGACCCCTCCTCATGATTTAAATAAAGCCTATCAAGGTCATCTTCTTCCTAGTTGATTAGAGGAGAGTATTGAAACAAAATTTCTTATGTTTGAGGCCAATCTTGATAGGCAGATTGAGTTAGCTAATATGCATATGCAGTATTCTATGTTGGAAGAAAAGGAAGTGGAGTTGAAGCTTACTTTGCCCTCTCACATACCATCTCCACCACCTAAAATAGAGACTCATAATCCCAATGTCCTCTGTTGGAACAAAATATTGGAATAATGGGGAAAGAATGAGGAGAAAAGTCTTGACTAAGAGTATAAAATTGAGAAGACATCTAAGCCTAACATCCTAAGTTGGAGCAAGATAGTAGAGTCATGGGGTAAGAAAGAATATTGGAGCATTGTCCAAGAGTGTGAAGTGGAAAGTGGATTTAATAATTTTTAATTCCCTCCCACCCTTCCTCAAGAAGCTTCCTCTATTCCATGGTAGCCTTGATGCAATCCTTATCCCCATGATGATTCCTATCAACTTCAAGAGAAGATTTTCCAAGAGAACCTAGCCAAGAAAATAGAGGAATTAGAAGCAAAGATGAGATTATTAATTCAAGGTGAGGTGGAAGTTTTCGACCCAAAATAAGATCATATGCCTAAACACACCCCATCTCTCCTTCCTCAAGACCGTCCAAAAGAGTCTCTTACATTGCATTCTAAATATGACCTAGAGCTCTATATTCCACCTCCACCAACTATTTCATCTTATCCTCATATTATCACCCTTTGTCTTGATATAATTGTGGTGTGGGAACCAAAGTAATATCAGATGGTTGATAAAGAAATAGCACTTTTTCTTAAATAAAACCTACCTCCTTGGCAGCCTCATTAGGCTAGATCACATGATTTCAAGATGCCTAGTCTTGGCATCACCATGAAAGAGGTTGAAGATATTGCAGCCCTTAACCAAAGGAATCAAATTATGATAGTTTAATTTCATTTTAAAATACCTCAAGAGGTCTTAAGTGATGAAGAGAAGGTAATTCATTGTGTTGAATCTCTTTGCTTGGTTGATGATGAAGAATGTTTTCTTTGTGTTGAAGAACCTCTCTTGAGAGAGGCAAATGAAGAGGAGCATGCTCAATTCATGGTTGATAAACAAGACCTCATGAGTTTTTATGAGGAATAAATCACCATAGTGACTCCCTTTGGTGAAAAAAATGATAATTCATAAGCTTTTGCCTCCATATTTGATGAGGAAGAAATGGTCATTGATTCTTTTCTCACTTTGCAAGACATCATGGAGGAACAAGGACAAGTTATTAATAAATATTTAGATGAATTGTTTAAATTCATTATGGTAGGTTATACTCCTCTTCAAGGAGGCTATGATCTAGTTAAATATGGAGAAGATAGCATTGGTACACAAGTAAGTATGCAAAGGAAAATCATTTTATCAAATCTATCTTTTTAAGAGGCATATGCATCTTATGATGACATGTTTAAAGTCATTAATATGGGATATCATCCTCTCAATAATGTGGGATAAAAATCATATCTTGAGTGATGGATAAAGCTCTTATTGGCGTCAATATTCCAAATAACATGAAAACAATCCTCTTGGAGACATGCCTACTAAAGAGATGCAAGTTGAGCATGAGATGAAGAGTGGGAAGAAGTATAAAGTGTGTAAACATGTTTAAGAGGAATATGTATTCATTATAGACCTATTTGAGGATGATCTATTTGAGATCAAATCAAGTGAAGTGCCAAGGAAGAGGTCTGGTCCACAAAGCACTCAATCTAAAGAGAATCATGCTTGGCACTTTGTTTCATTTCACCATGAAGATGATTCAATAAGTTTTCCTTTTGATCCAAGAAAGGAGGTATGTTTAGTTTCTATTTGTGCATAATAGGTTATGTCCTAATTCCCCTAAGTTCTTATGTTCATGTGTGTGTCTTGCGTTTTTGCTTTATTAGTTGTGTGTGGCTTTTTCCTTTGTGTGGTTAAGGTAGTCACTAGTTGTCTTGTATTGATCAAATTTGACTCAATGTTTAATGTTTCTTTATTTGTCTCAATCTTTAAATGACTTCGTAGCCCAATGAATTGATAAGGCTACTAGTCTAGTTAGTATAGTAGGCATACTACCCCTATGAGTCACCAATTTGTTGACCAATTTTGATTTTTAGGTCAAAATAGGGCACCCCTAGTAAAAAAAATTTATTTTTAGGCATATAAGGGGGTATAATACATTTTCATAAGGTGTTTTATAGTTCATTTTATGTCAATTAATGTTGTACTATCTTTAGTCATTTATTTTCTAGGTCCATTTATCATTTTAATGGTTAAAAATGGTATATTTAATGCTTTGTATAGGTTTATTTGGAAATGTGAAAGTTTAAATGGGTGATTTCATGGCCCATGTGTCCAAAAAAGTCTTAAATAATTGATAAAACTAAAAATTTTTAGGTTAATCAGAAGAAAGTTAGTTTTCCTAAATAAAAGGAAGAAAATGATACATGTATGGCTCCTTGGGAAGCATTCCACATATGAGGAGGCCATGGAATTTCTATCCATCTTCCTAAATCTCATATACATGATTTTTTTTATATTCAAATTCCAATATGAATCCAAAACCATTCTATCTCTTTTTCATCCTTCTTGGCATAGAAAGTGACTTACAAGTTTCCACTTGGTCTGAGAAGCACAAGAAATTTCAAATAAAACTATTTTGGGAGGTTGGTTTACACTATGAGACCTTAATTTTAATATATTAATTTTATATATTGGTCAAGTGTGCTTTATGAACCATCATTAACAAGTTGAGCCTCCAAATATGCTTGCAAATCTATATACCCTATAGGTTTTGCTTCATTTTAATCAAGTTCATACAAATGGGTTGCTTAGTTTGTTTCCAAAGTATTTTGGCCTCATTTTTAAACACTTAACATTATTTTTTTAAAGTTAAAAGGTGTTTTCATGAACTAATACCCTCAATTTTGTAGACTAGTGTATTCTGTGTTGATTGGCAATTTTTTCTCCACTTTTAGGTATTCCATGCTTGTTCATAGTTTCACAAGGATATTATAGGTCTTTAAAAATGTTTTAAAATCTCTCTTGGTTTCCCCTCTTCACCTCTCATCCTTCTTATATAAGCATGTTTATTATTTCTATTAATTTTATGCCCAAACATAGTTAGGCAACCATTAAAGCATAAGTTACATGTGTTTGAAAGGGTCCAAACCTTTGAAATGGATCAATATTGACTTGATATGAGTTTTCAAAAGTTATAATGGATTAATATTATTATTTTAAAAAGTATACAATGGTGGTTAGAGGCTCATTTACCATGAATATGGTTCATAATCTCGTTTAATGTCTGTATACCAGTCAGGATGCCCATTTACATGTGGTTACAAGAGAAATTCATGTTGAGTAGGAGATATGGACACTATTTTAGACCATTTATAATTTAAACATGAATTTTAAAAGATTATAATGGAATAAAAGTGATCAAATACCCATACATTATGCATTATTGGAAAAATGGTCACACTGTCAGCCTATATATTAGCATAATCATCCACAGGTAGGGTTAAATAGGGGACTAAGAAATCTCAGTAAATTATTTTGCTATGGTAAATATTTATATGGAATATTAACCTAATGGATAAATAATTTAATTCATGTTTGAGAGGCTATATTGGAAATTTGAGTGAAGGATTACCTTCTAGGACCCAATGATTGATTTTTGGGATCTTTTCCCTAAATTATGAAAATAGAGGCCCATGGGGTTTTCATAGGCCTCTTAAAACATGCCTAATAAGTGTTATAATGAATATAATTTTATTTATAATGAATCATATACCATGGATAATACCTATAAAAATTTTAAGCAGGTGAGGAATAGTGGATAAGGGTGACTTGAAGACTTAAAGTTGTTTCAAAAACACTAAATGTAGACAATGATATCTACAGGTCTGGAACTAAAAGGATTTATTTTTCCAAAAAAGTTGTAAAATGGACTTAATATGATTTTAAAGTGTTTCTAATAGATTCAATGAGTGTTTGTGACCCAAGATCATCAAAGGAGAGGATGATATACTCTTCTCTTACTTCACTTACACACTCCCTATCTGTATAACAGGCTTGACATGTACCTATAATTGAGTATGAGGATAGAGTTTAAATATTGGTGCTTAAAGTGGGTTTTATATCCTTTAAGGCATGGATAATTTATGAATGGATCTCATGATCATAGGGTGATTTCATTCCATCATGACCAATACCAAACGGCCCAAGCACCCATGTACAATATGCAAGGGCAGACAGTGAACTTCTTGAAGTTGTGATGATGTTTAACAAGAATTAAAGGAATAAGATAATTAAAAACATAAATTTTGTCACTTTATATAATTCAAAGGAATCTAATATTACTATAATCAAACCATTTGAATCCCATGAAACCTATAGGCAAGTTAGAGAACACAGTTGTCTCAGTCAGCTAGATGTTGGTAAGATAGTGAGCAAAAGAGGACTATGTTTAGTGAGATTTTTACATATAAAATGTGAATAAAAATGATCTAAATGACTCAAATATATTTTTATGATGTATTAATCACTACCTTTTAAATCTAATTATACATAAACACCTACAATCAACTAGGTGATTGTGATGCAAATAGTGAGCAGATTAAGGTTTAAGGTGATAGATAGGGAGTTGGTAAAGTGAATAATGGGGTTAAATCAAGAATAAATTGATTAAATAGGGTTTAGGAGATTATTATAAATACTTTTATCAAACTAAAAACACAATTATGACCTATAGGTACCCCTATTTTGTAAACACAATCAATCTTGATAAAGCTCAGTCATGGAATGGAATTCAAGCATAGTGACATCATCTTGGTATTAAAGGAGAATTAAAAATGAATATATAAGACCAAGGAAGTTAATAATTTATATATCATAGGTTTCATAATAAAACAACACCCATAGGAACCTAAGGATCCCTTCACAATCAGCTAAATGGTGTTAAGATAGTGAATAAGGTTTTGAGTCCTAAAATGATGATAATGCTACCAAAGTGGACAAATGAGTCAAAATCATTGTGAAATGAATATGGGAAGATTATTTTAGGGTTATTTTATTGTTTATAGACCTAAAATATGTTAGTACACCCATAGATACTCCTCATATGAGCAAAAACATAGTTAATGTTTACTAAACCCTACCATCTGTAAGGTTATAAGGAGGATAGTTTGGAGTAATTTTTAGTGATATAAAATATAAATAATTATTATTAATAAAATGAAACATCCTTATATTATTCAAACAAGTTTATGAGAGATACAAATTGGATCATACACTATCCACTCCTGAATGTGTCCTGCACACAGGCCTTCATCTAAAAATCTATCTTAAGATTCTAATGTTTTGAGAGGTCAAATGTCCATACTAGGAGCTCAATTTAAGTATGTTTTATAATAAACACTTGGATAACCCACAAAAATACTTGGTTTTTATGGTAAAATAGGGTAAGTACCCCCTATTTTATCTCAGATATGGGGTACTTCCCCTTGTGCATAGATAGGTAGGTTTTGGGAGAATGGGATGGAGAGTGAACTAAATGTTTGTTTGACCTTTTCAGAAGGTTTTATGAGTTTTAATACTCCTAGTAACATAATATGTATCAATCATATAAGTATGTAACTAATTTAAGTGGTATGGACACCAAGGTTTGCAGTTAGACCTAGTAAGTAAGGAATAAGCCTAAGGGCCAAATGACAGGCAACTATCACTTCTCACATGAATGAAGATTTATAGTGAATTGAAACATGTCTAAGGTACCCTAGTGGAGGTTTTTGAGATAATTATATGTAGGGTAACCTATAAAAAAAATCACCTTGATCTTCAAAATCAAAATAGGCCTACTAGACATGGTGAAGTCTAATACCCAAATGAAGAGTCAGTCACATTTATGGAATGAGGTGAGAATTATAAATTATTGTATAATGTGTATGATATTGATACAGGTATTTTAAATCTCTCAAAGTGCAAGGAAATCCAAATAATGCCATTTTCTATATCAAAATGCATTTAGACTTGCAGGAAGGAGGAAGACAAGCTCAAGTGGTCATTTTTAATTCCTCATATCTTTCATGAAGCTATGCATGGGATCAAAAAGAGTTATGTGGTGTTATCATGGGTTTCATATGCCATATATGTGGAAAATTTTCTCAATTTGGACCTCTCAACTTTATGAACAATTGTTAAGACCAAAAATAGGCCTAAAACCCTACTAAACCCTTACTAAGGACTAGTCTTGGAAAATGGAATTGGAGATGTCATCTAAAGACATATTTTAACCATAATATATCTTTTAACTTGGATAGGACTCCTTTAGTATTTTTTAATCCATGATGAGTTGTACAAAATTTTATGAATGGGGGTAGAAATAGGATTTTTCTCACTATTTTATGTTTTGTGCAACATACGAGAAGAGTCAAAAGATAAAACCAATTTTGGTTGGAATATTAATACTTATAATAACTCCTAATATTTATTTCATACCATTAAATATCTTCTAAGTGCCTCAAACATGTCCTTCATCTCATCTAGACAAATATGGCATATTGCACGAGGATGAAAAGCTTCACTTGGACTAATTTTAAAGCTTTCCTGATGCTTCTAAGTCCATGGAGGGTCTTGAAACTTTTAATTCACTCCATAATACATATTTTTATGGAAAAATTAATCTAATTTAGAATCCAAATGTGCAAGGTGCATGGAAGGACAATTTTCAGAACAATAGATGATGATGGCTCTCTTTTAGGTGATTTTAAAAGGCTAGGCATGAAACCAATGCATGGATAGGCATCTCTGAGAGCCTTTCCTTCCACTCCAATAATTTTTAATACTCCTAATTAATTATAAGACATTAAAATCGGCCTAATCATGAAGGTAGGTTTTTTTGCATGAAAAGGAATTTTAGGTTTACATGATTTTGATGACTTGTATAAACACTTAGAATTCTAGACCTTGCATGTTTTATCCCATGTCATTTTCACATGAATAATTAACTCCTTATATCATCTTGACAAGTTTCCTTGTGACCCTTTCAATTATCTTTCTCTCTCTCTCTCTTAAACTCTATAAGAGTTAGCCATTTTGGCATTGTATTAGATGCTCCACCTGAGTATGGTAAAGACATACTCATTTGTATACCTTTTGATCAATAAAATGACTAATTTTTACCTCTTCATGACTATTTAAAAGTGTGTTAGACATGAATTATTAATCTTTTTTAGTGGATACTTTGGATTCCTTACATGTGGTCTCATTCTTTCACCTTGTTTGCAGCTGGAAAACATCTTTTTGTAGGGCATGTGAAGTGTTTTAGGAAATGTCAAATGTTGAGTGAGTTAGTATTTTAATTAGTAGCATTCAATTCCTCTTGTCTATTCCTCCTATATTTTAACATCCATCCATGACCTTGTAATATTGCATTGATGTGAGAAGATGAAGATTGAAGGCATGTAAGTTTGGTTTTTCTTTTGGTCTTAAGTGTAGGATGCAATTGGTTGGAAGTCATAAAATTGATTTAGTGTATCACCTCATTAGTTTAGATTTACTTTCAGTTATCTTTGACCCTTTTCACCCCTGAAGTTAGTAGTATTAGTAGTAAATGGGTGCATCAATGGAGCTAGCCCTATCTAGAGACTCACCTCATTCCTTAGGCAACCCACAAGCCTAGAGGTGATTCCATTGTGCCACTTGGATGAGGAGAGCTTTGTATATCCTCAAAGGGTGTGAATCCAAGTGACAATAGTCATGGTGTAGAAGAAGGATGATATTTGGAGGATGTGCCTAGACTATATAGAACTCAACAAGTATACCATCAAAGATAAATTTCCTAGTCCAATAATTGATAATTTTCTAGATTAATTGCATGGTGTTGTTTATTTTACCAAGTTATATCTTCACTCTAGGTATCAACAGATTTGCATCCATGATGATGACATACCTAAAATAATTTTTATAACTCATTAAGCTCATTATGAATTTATGGTCATGTCTTTTGGCCTCACAAATACACCATCTACATTTTAGAGCTTGATGAATACTATTTTTAGGCCATTTTTTAGAAGTTTGTATTTGTTTTTTTTGATGATATACTCATCTACATTAAAATTTGGGAAAATAATTTAAAGTATGTGAAATATGTACTTTTAGTTTTAGAACAACATTAGTTTTATGCCAAACCTTCCAAATGTATTTTTGGTGTCTAATAGGTGGAGTAATTTGGTCATATTGTTTCACATGAAGGATTGAAATTTGATCTAAAAAATCCAAGTGATGGAGTGGCAAGTTCCCAAGACCCTCAAAAACCTAAGGATTTTTGGGGCTAATTGGTTACTATTGTAAGTTTGTCAAAAAAATTGGTAGCATTGTATCCCCACTCATCTCTTGTTAAATAAAAACTCCTTTTAGTGGACTAATCGAGATACCAAGGCATTTAAACAGTTAAAAATGGCTATGTGCACAACTCTAGTTTTGGCTAGTCCTAATTTTTCAAAAAAAATAGTTGTGGAGTGTGACACATTAGGATATGGCATTGGGGTTGTAATCATGCAAGAAGGTAGACCATTGTCATTTTAAAGTTTTCAATTAAAGGGAAAAAATAAGCTCAAACCAATCTATGAGAAAGAGATGATGGATATTTTGCATGCAATGAAATAATAGAGACCTTATATAATAGGTCATCACTTTTAGGTAAAGACTGAAAATGATAGCCTCAAATATTTTTTGGAGTAATGATTTTCATCAAGAAAGCATCTACCACCACATTATCTTTTCCTTTCTTATACACTATTTCAAAATCATATCCTAACATTTTAGTCACTCATTTCTGAATGGGAGAATGACAATGCCACCAAGGATTTGATTTAAAATCTCTAGCAGGGTTTTGATGAATCTAAAAAATTTACATGAAAGGAAACACATTATGTTATAAGTAAATATTATACCTCTATAATCATTATCTCCTCAAACATAAAATTATTATAGAACTTCATGCCTCTCCACTTGGAGGTCATTTCAAAAAAATTAAAACATATCATAGAAACAAGTAGGATTTCTTTTGGGAAGGACTCAAGGGGGATGTTCATAAATATGTGGTTGAATGCATGGTATGTCAGCAAAATAAAGGTGAAACCATTAATACCCTAGGTCTTTTGTAGCCTTTATCGTCCCTAGCCAATGTTTGGAGGAGGTTTCCATGGATTTCATTATGGGGTTACCATAGTCTGAGGGTAAAAATGTTATCATTATAGTTGTGGATCAAATCACCAATTATGCTCATTTTTATTCTTTATCACAACCATTTGTTGTTAGTACAGTAGATTTTTCTTTTCTCAATATAGTTCAAAAATTTCATGGTACTCCAAATATCATTATAAGTGACCAAGATCCCATTTTTACTAGTAATTTTTAGACAAAATTATTTGCTTGCTTGAGAACCCATTTGGCTCATATTTCATCCTATCATCCTCAATCTGACAGATATATAGAGGTAGTTAACAAATGTCTAGAAGGGTATCTTTTTTGTTTTGTTTCTAACAAATAAACCAAATGGTTTCATTGGTTTCCACTTGTTGAATGGTGGTATAACACTTATTTTCACACTTCTTACAATATGTCTCCCTTTGTGACATTATATGGGTATCACCCCCAATATATCACTTCATCTTTGATAATGCATCCTAAGGTTCAAACTATTAAGGAACACATTCACCATCAACATGAGGTTCTAGTCAATTTGTGATAGAATTTAACAATGACATAAAATAGAATGAAGCAACAAGTATATCAACACTAAAATGAGTGGCATATTGTCATAGGTGATTGGGTATTTATGAATTTATAGCCATATAATTATATGTATCTAAAGCAATATAAAAATGATAACAAGTTGTCACCTAAATATTATGGATTCTACCATTTCTTACAAAAAATTGGTAATGTAGCTTACAAACTAGAATTACCTCCATCCACTCATATATATTTGGTATTCCATGTAGTTTGCATGAATAAGGTAATTGGACATAGAGTTTCCACTCAGACTAATTTACCTAAATTATATGAATAAGGTTGATTCATTCTAGAGCCTGAAGTGATCCTTCACATGTGCACTAAGCAACTATGGACTAGAGCTATTAAGGATTATTTGATCAAATAGAAGAACCTACATTCTAAAGATGCAACATGGGAGGATGAACCATTCTTGCAACAATATATTGGTTTGATACAACATTAAGGGTAACATTATTTTAAATAGAAGGGGCATGTTATTCCCTTAACCTATAGTGCATATAGGGATATGTGTGGCTGACTTATGACTTGCACACCTTCAAAATATCTTATTGCATTTCTCTATGTTTTAGTATGGTCAACCTATGGAATAATCTTGGCTAAGTAGAGTATATGTAAGAGGTATTGTTTAGTCTTTTATCATTTTTTGCAAATTATGTTCTTATTACATTGTTGTGGAGGTTACCTCCTTGAAGTGGCTTAGTCATAATATTCAAGTGTTATACTCTTTTGGTAATTATTGTTATAGCTCTATTTATTCTAGTCTTAATTACACGATACATAATTCTATTATTGCAAATCATCTAAGAAATTTCATTATAAAAGTTAATATGATTGCATTGACACATAGGTATACTCCTAACCTTACTCTTCTTACCTTCAAGAATTTTAAAATATTTCAAATTCAAATTTTATAATTGATTATATACTGTAACATGCTCTTGGTTACAGACCAATCACTAGAAAAGCACTCAAGTTGGGCCCACATAAAGGTAAGGTGTGTTATACACATTTAGGTATATATATATTTTGTTTTAAACTAGTAAATTCATTACTATATTAAAAGGGGTAAATGTAGATACTAAAATATAGTTTATATAGTACCTCAGTCTTGTACACTTGGTAAACACTTATCATGGTTGTCTATTCAATTCTAGACCTTTCCATTATCTAAAGGCTTATGTTCACTATCTCTTTATGCTTAATTGTTATATTTTAGTCCAAAAATTATTATTCTAATGACCCAAGCCTTCTATATTGTGAAAAAATCTCTAAACTTGATTATTATCCTTCACTTCCTATTTTGGATTTGTACCTATTTTCTATCTCCTTAGACACTTGCATCCTAGGTAGACACATGCATCGATGTAATTATCCATTTTCCTATGTGTCTAGTACCCAAAAGTCATCTAATTTATAAAGCAAATGTATCTGAAATGTTGACCTAAGTTTTTAAATCTGATATATTTTCAAAATGGATTTTTATATATACAAGATCAACCCTAATTCATTCTTCACTAGGAAATCACATACAACTCACAAGGAAATGTATAAATAATCACTCAACCAAGAATTCAAGTGAGAAAATATGCCCTATTTTTACCTATTTCTAGATCATACATAGGAGAAGTATTTATACAAATCTAAAGCATTCAAATAGTAGCCCATGACCCATATTTTCACATTATAAGCTAGGTCACTACATGTCTTTGCTTATCACACATTATACCATTGTGCACACATAATCCAACATGTAGGGGAGAACTACATCTTTATTAGGCCCTATTTAGAGTATTATCTATGTATATATTATCCATTGATAGAGGGGTTTTTGAGGTCAACTCAACACTGTGACTCCACTAACCCATTTTTTCCATAGTCACTCCATAGGTGAAGAGCTAGGTTTTGATCATTTGATAAATAGTGATAGCATGTGCACATGATCTAAAGGCATTAGAAGAAATGTGAAAAAAAACCTAGAAGGCTCAATTTTTTCACATATATATCTAGTCAAAATTGTGTACATGACACTTACAATATATTTAGACTCCTGCATCTGTTCAACTATCCATTTATGAGGCAAGCAGCTAATGCCACAGAAAAGACATTTCCAGGATCTTACTATTATTCCAAGATCATATGTTAGTCCAATTCCACATGTTCCTATTTAGACCTACATGCACATAATAAACTATCTAAGTATCATTTGTTTCCAATTTATTACAATATCTATCAATAGTTTTACTTTACAATTTTTAGTAATCTGAGTTGTATAAATTTAGAATATTATTTCTCTAAGTTTTTTATTAATTAGCCTACTCATTAGATTAGTTCACCATCCTTGT
Source organism: Torreya grandis (assembly GCA_037957365.1). Taxonomy (NCBI): domain Eukaryota; kingdom Viridiplantae; phylum Streptophyta; class Pinopsida; order Cupressales; family Taxaceae; genus Torreya; species Torreya grandis. The sequence continues at coordinate 712,722 of JARHVA010001156.1, read as the reverse complement.
TTAAAATCAAATCTAATATTCTTAACCCTAGATACCCTTTTATCTAATTTTAGGGTTAAATAAGTAGAAGGAATTAACTATGTTCATGCCCCTATCATGTCTAGTGTGAGCAATATGTTTTTTGTATATTTTTGTATTTTTCTTAACATATGCACCTCTTCTATATGTCAAGCCTAAGTATCTATCAAAATTTAACCTTTTCTCTATAATATGTGTATATTTAAAGCACCACAAATCTACAAAATTATCCCAAATCTTTTGAAATCAATGCCAATGTATAGAATTATGACCCAAATGTGTTTTTGAACCATGTAATGATAGTACAAGTCTAGAGATTTTGAGAATTATGTAAGTGTGAAGGTTATATATCTATGGCATTCCCCCATTGATATTCCCCTTTTTTTAATGAGAGGAACATAATATGGTAGTCATTGCATCATAAAAAGATGAAGTAGTTATTATATATAGATTGAGCATCTAGGATTTAATTTTATACAGGTAATACTTATTAGTAATTTTTTAATATGGAGTGTATATTAGTATTCAAAATTTGAATGATGCCAATGTTAAATAATATATTATGTGCTTTTATATTTGAAAAAAAAATTAGGTGTGAAATTGGTATGGTATGGAAGGGATCATTATATAGATCCCAACATGACCTGCATTTTTAGATTTGGATAAATGATGCTCAAGATATGGTCCATTAAAATTTTGATAGTGTAAAAATCAAAGGTTGTATTAATCAATTAATAAAATAAAAATTCATTTTATTTTCATTTTGAATTTTTAAAAATTTGTGTTCTAGAGTGAATTTGAAAATGCCTTATGGTAGAGTTGTGCATCCAATGCAATTTGAGCTCCTTCATGTCACCCTAGGAGGGCAAGACCTTGAGGAGTTGGTAAGTTGAAGAATTTATGATTATTTTGGTAATTTTAAATTTTTGAAATGTTGCATTTTTTTCCACCTTTTTTGAGTTTTTGAGGTTCAATAGACATTATCATCATCGAGTTAGATGGTACCATTGATAATTTGATAATAACACATATTTTTCAATGGTAGTGTCATGCATTACTATTCTAAGCTAATGATATCATCCAATACTATTAATGATATCATCCAATACTATTGTCCATGTTTGTTTTCAAAAATTTATCCTTAAAACATGTTTTAAACTATTTGAATTTGATGGTTAATACTTTTTTATTGCTCAAGTTTACAGAAATATGTACATATCCATGAGTTTTAGCATGGAAAACATTTGTATACCCTTGTTGAGCTTGGTTTGGATGATGTTGATTGGGGTATTATTGATCAATTAATATTAGGGAATTTGGCTATTAATTATTGAATATGTATCACAGGTGCCCAAATTTTTCAAGAACACTTCTCATTTTATAATTATAAGAATTCAAAGCATAAGTTGAAGGTTGTGATAATCATGTTATCTATTGATGAAATAGAGGCAAAGTAAGTGGACTATTTCATAATATTTAAAATGTTTGGTGGTTGGGAGCCACCATGGCCAAATATTTAATCTATGCAAAATATGAAGTATGTTATGTTAATAATGGTGAATTATAATCGAGAACTAATATAAGATGGATATTTACAATGAAAATTAAGCTAGAGTGATCTAGTTAAAAAAATGAGCAAAAGGAAAGGTAAGGCAGAAAAGAGATATTGGTGATCTTCATTCCAAACATCATGAAAATTTTCAAATATCATCCAAGCATGAACTTAACCCATATATGAAATGAAGTAGCATAAGATCAAATCCTATCACACATCAGGAAAACATCTAAGGAATGTGGGAAACAATGCAAATAAGAACCAAGTTCACTTTAAATATTTACCCTTATAAGCAAACAGCATTAGCCCAAATGTAAGAAGAGTAATAAAATGAAATAAACCTAAGAAATTTTAATTAACTTAGTATTGGCACAAGTTAATAACTCTACATTCAAATGTACACACCATGAATTCATAATAGCCATTCAAATCTAGAAGTCAGAATAAACAAGTGAGAGAAAATCTAGGATAACAAAAGACAAGCAAATTTGGATAAAATTTGTAGAATTCCTTGCTTGTATTAATTTCTCAAAAGTTCAAATTGGTTTTGGCTCTAACAACTCCCTCCTTTTTTACAAATGACAATACTCCTTTTATAGAAAGTAAGGAAGTATGTCTGTCAGTCATAACTAATTATGAAAGCATAAGTGTTAGGATAGGTGTATTTTCCACAAAGGTTATAGAATACACTAGAATCTTCCTAATGAACTGACCTATAGTCAATGTGTTTTATAGTTTTACATGCCTTTACAAAATAATACTCCCTTTCAAAATTTTGCAATGCTTAGTTGTAAAAAGAATATCCTTTATCTGACTAACCTTGTAGTCCCTTATGCTACTAAAGTCCCCTATTATTTTTGTAAGATCTTCATTGCTCTCTAATAATGTTCATAAATTATCTTCAAATTAACAATAGGTTCCATGAAGACTACATCTTCTTAGTCTACCAATCTTATATAATCTCTATCATTTATTTTTAAAGCCTCTTTAATGCACCTAGCTTTAGTATTCTTTTCTTTTGTTGTTAGGATCATGTCTATGACCCTATTATTTTCCATCCCAAATTTCCATTTTTTTTATCCTCACTTCCTACGTGACCAAGGTAACTCTGTGTTTAAGCTCCTCATCAGTGATGAGGCCTATGGAGCTGAGTGCAATTGGCTTGGTGGTCATCATCCCAAACAAGTGTTTCATCCTATTTTTTAGCTACTTGTCATCCTTAAGGAGACATTCCAAGTTCTTGAACCATGTGTTTATTATTTTGATTTTGTCTACAATTAATCCCATAATTGTGTTTTAGATGAGCCAGGATAATGGTTTTGAAACTAGGGATTTGATCTTCTATCAAGATGTTGGTCAACTTTTTGATTTTATCCTTTGAATTCTTCCATTGAGTGACTAAGCTCTTTGTTGTTATATCTTGTTGGGTAAATCTCCACATCTTTATTTAGAACATCTTTACAAGTTTCCATGGCTATGAATTCTATTAAATTACTCACTAGTTGACTATAATTCAACTTTTGGGTTGAATTCTCTTACATAGGTGATAATTCAATTTTCCTTGGTTCAATTATAATGCTCATAGGGTCTAATTAGGGTTCTCATGATTTGTAGAGTTTTTTTTAAGGTTTTTAAATTGTTTTAATGGTCATATATTATTTATTTTATATAAACTTTGGGTATTTGTATTTATACCTTTGTTTTTCCAAACCCACAAGATCTTTAAATTTGTCATTTTCTGCTTATATGGCATCTCTGGCACTTTGCTCATTAATATTCAAAAATTAACTATTTCCTTTTGAAAATCCTTCTTTCATCTCATGTCATTTGATTATCCCTACATGAATCACCATAGACCATTGATCTAGATCTAAAGGATTGAATGCCATTGGATGCCTTGTAATATTTCCTATGATTATGACACTTGTCACTACCATGCTTGTCCTAGCTTTGTTGAAAATTCCACATCAATATCACACCATCAAATCTTGTTTAGGTGATAAAATGCACTCCATTGGATCATGATCTGAGGGGTGGAATGCCATTAATTGCTATCTATACTTGGCCTTGAGATCATGCCACTTGGTAGTCCCATGAGGCTTCTACACTCTATCAGTTTTGTTGGGTTAACATGCTTTCATCACATGGTGGTCTCACATTTTCTCATAGCTTCATTTAAAATTATAACTTTTCCTCACACCATTACATTTAAATGTGTACATCATACCACATACCATCAATCATCTATCACTTACTTAGGTTTTAATTTATGGCACGTAGTTGTGCCACTTATCATTTTTGCATTTGTCCATAGGGTTCTTGACTTTTAAAACTTTGACTCACACCATCAAATATTCTCCATCCCATCAAACACATGTCATAGATCATGATCCATGGGGTTAAATGAGAATGGTTCCTTTAGAGAATGAAAATACTTAAGTCAGAGCTTGGGGAACATAAAATTTAAGATAAAGTCTTAGACTAATGTTTTTATTCATATTAATAAATATGAATAAATATTTAGGCTAAATCCTTAAGCTAAGTTAGAAACATAATAAAAGGGACCCCACATTTAGTTAGATAATTCTAAGATAAAAGGGGGAAAATGGGGCTCAGGATGTGAAGAACTTAGGATAAATATTTTAGACTAAGGTCTTGGTCATGTTAATAAACATGACTAGGACTTTAGAATAAAATATAAACTAAGTCAAATTAAAGTGTTCCCATAAAAATTTAAATAAAGGCTCCCAGCAAATTTGAATTAAAAAGAGGTACTTAGAGTAAATGTAGAGTAAGGGTTTTAGCAATTCAAATATGAATTCAATTAATCATTTACAAACCAAAGGTTAGTAAAAGGGGCAATTTAAAATTTAACACAAAACCTTGAGTATTGTCTATTTCAAATGAACTCCATTAAACCTGCAACCTAAAACACAAATATCCAATGTTACTAATTTTAGATAAGATCAAACTAGAGCCATGATTAAATAAGCCAACCAGACCATGGTGTGGATGATCTTCAAATAAATATGATGTGAAAAAATGCTAATGACACTTTGATCAAGTGAATTTTCAATTTTAAGGTACAAAATTTGCACAATTTAACACAAGAGTCCCCATTTTCAAGAATGGGGGTATGTTGACCTCAACAAATGGTGACTTTTGGGGGGAACATAGCAATATATTAAAATTTAGAGACTCTGGTTTAGACTAATAATTAAGTTAGTTATTCCACTTGATCAATCACCATTATTTAGATCGATTCATGGTTGAAAAAATCCTTACACATGCAGAATTCGGATCAAACATCAAGATCTAGTCATGTTATGTGTGTGCTTTGATTTCACTTATTTTTTGCCATGAGATTTAGGGAATAAATTCCAACTTTCATGACTTCAATCATTAACACTAACTTATAACCTATTTGGATGTTCATTAAGAACCATGCTTTATACAGGGAAGGCTTGGCATTACTATGCTACCATCCAAGCATCCATATCCTTGATAGAGATACCTTTGGCTCCACTCAAGGCCTTGCTCCACTACCATCAAAGCATCCATAGGCTCGATGGAGATTACCAGAATCACCTCTACTCAGAAAGCCTTTTGAATTTTTCAATAAGTTTTTATTTTTATATTTTTTAGGTCATTTTAATTTTCTATCAAAGGTTTGGAAATAGGTTAGCTAAGTTTAGGGATTTGGTGAAATGTTTGATCTTCAGACAATCATCTTTAGTTACAAACTTCTTCCCAAGCAATAATGTTTGTTAAGTGAAAACATGAGTGTGTTCTAATAGTTTAATATTTCACCCTACATGTGTGATCATTCTTAAAACCAAGCTTAGAATAGAACAAGGTTTAAAACCTTAGGGAACAATTAACTTATCCATTAGTCTTTACTAGTTTTTCCAAACTATAGCATTAAGCTCACATTTCAACAATCCATGATCAACCAGTACTAAGGAGTCATACTTGCATTTTTGAACTATGAAGTTCTTGAGAAATTAGGTGAATTTTTGAGTTGATTTTTGTCTTAAAGGACTTATTTAGAAACAAGGAACAAAGCACAAAAATCAAACACACTAAACAAATAAAAAATAAGGAAAGAAATATTTATAAACACTACTTACAATCAAGGGATAGGAAGGAAAGAAATAAGAAAGCAACTAAACTAAGCCCTACACTAATCCATAAATAACTTACCTCCAAGATCAAATGGAAAGTTATTTATCCTACTACATAACCTTAAAACATGATTTCTTCCATTAAATGGCCTCTTCTTATGGATAGGAGCACTTGTATACTTGTGTCTTCTGTATGATGTAGCATGGTTTCCCACCTCTATTCTCATGCATATGGATTTAAGATATGGATCCAAGATCTAATCATCTTCTTCCCAAATTCTTCTTTCTTACATCAAGAATGCTAGCTCTACTTCAATCAAATATTGATTAGGATTTGTATCATTCACCTTCCATGGTTGGATCGTGAACTCAGTTGGTATGTTTGGATTGATGTCTTCGTTAGGATCAATCTCATCTTGAAAGGGCTCTTCATCATAATAAATCAAAGGGATGTGAGATTCATTTGTAACCTTTCCATTTGAATCAGTTTGATCACCTACTTCAAACCTTTTGAAGGTGTCATATGGAAATCCCTGATCTGTTACACTTGTTTCATCTTCATCTTCTATGCAGAATGGAATTTATTCTATCCAATCAAATCCCACCTCATCTTACTTTGGGATATCAAAATTGACATTGTTTTCTAAGAATACCTCAATTTATTTCAATAAATCTTGGTATAAATTTTTCCACTAGTCAACTTCTTCAGGGATATCCTCAATTTCATTAATGACTTCATATGAATTATCCTCATAACTATCTTTAGAAGAGAGGTCAGCTTGTATTTGATCATGTTCATGGGGTTGCTCATTTTGAATGGCTATTCCTTTATATAGATCATCTTCAGGTTGATTTTCTTCTTTGAATGTAAATCAAAATCATGTACCATGAAATATTTAAATATCCTTGCAAAGCTAGATGTCCATGCAACATTGTCTTGATTAAACACAATTTTAGATGTGTCCTTTTCATTTTGATATGCTTCAAAGACATTACAATGATCATCTAGACCTATATCACAAAGATTCATTTCATGTACATTCTCATATGACTTATTATTTATATTATCATTAAACCTATTTGTAGTCCTATTGAACCTTTGAGAAGCATGGTTTTTGTTGGAGTTTTCCCCAACACTACCCACTTGCTTTCATAATTGAAGGAAATCAGTGCTCAACTTTTGAACCATCTTAAGTATGGATTAATTCTCATTATTTAGTTCTTCTAATTTATTAACTTGACTATTATTACTAGTGGTCACTAAAGCTTTATGTCCCTGTGGATAAAATCCATTTGTAACATTATTCAATAACCCTAAATTTTGGCTAGGATGGGCATGGCTTAATGGAAATTGATTCAAGACTGGTGTCTGATTTAAGGTAGACACAATCTGATTGGCATTAAGAAATATATTTAGTGTTGGGAAATTTGGGTTGACATTTAGGATAGTATATGAAAGTTGACCTTGAGGCTACATTTGATCATTAATTATTGCATCTTCAACATAGGCCAAAGCCAAGGTGTTTATGACTCCAATAGACCTTTTAAGAAACATATAAGTGATGGGATCCAATGCATCCTTATAAATATCTAAGGCAAAGCCTCATCTGGTCTATAAGGAGCTATGGTTCTACTAAACATCTTCTATAATCTAGTTTTAAAGGCTCTTATAGGCTCATTTGAGTCTCTTTTGACCATAGTGAATTATTGGTACAGAATGAAGATCTTATTAAAATCATTCTAACTAGATATGTAGTTCTCTAAAAGGTTAAAAATCCATTCATATGTAGCATCTTTGAAAGTAAATGGAAATAGTCTACATGCTACATCTTCATGAACTACATTTAGCAATCTTAAGGCAACCTTAAAACTTTTAACATGATCTTCAATTGTGATAACATTATTAGGATTGAAGAAGGCAAATACCTTTCAATAATTCTTGGTAAGTCATACCTAGCTAAGAACATTGATAGAAGATCCACCTAACCATGTCATACCTTGATGAGGATCTGACTAGTGGTAGTTCCATCTTGTAAAATATTTAAACCCTGCTTGAAATATGATGTGTAAATCTTATCTTTACAAAGAATAGTGATTAGACTTTCACATTAAGAAAAAATTTCATAAATATGTATACATAATGACAAAGGACATTAATCTTTAATTAAATTAGCTCAAATATATGTGGATATGAATGATCTTTACACATTTAAGTTTAAATAAACTCAAATTTTCAAAGGATCCATCAATATTTGAACAAAATAGATATTACCAATATCAAACTTGTTAGATTCATAGATCTCAAGATATCATCACCATAATTACTCATATACCTTTAAAGAACATTGATCTTTGTCTAAAGGAAGCACAAATATTGGTCTAAGACCATAAAGATCAATGATATTTACATAATTGAGTAAATAATGACACAATTGTGCAAAGATTACACCAATCATTGAACAAAATTAACAAGAATGAGCAAAAATACTTCAAATCTACAAAGATCTAGTGGCCTTCCTTCTAGTGCTAGTAAATCCCCTCTTATTGATGCCTGAATATGTATCATAGGTGCCTAGAGTGTTCAAAAACACTTCTCATTTTAGAATTATAATAATTTATCACATTAGTTACATGTTGTGATAATCTAGTTATCTATTGATGAAATAGAGGCAAAGCAAGTGGACTGTTTCATAATATTTATAATTTTTTATTGTTGGGAGCCACTATGGCCAAATAGTTAATCTATGCAAAATATGAAGTATGATATTCTAAGAATGGTGAATTATGATTAAGAACTAATCTAATATGCATATTTACAATGACAATTAAGCTAGAGAAATCTAGTTTTAAAAAAGAGCAAAAGGAAAAGTAAGGTAGAAAAGAGATGTTGTTGATCTTCATTCCAAACATCATGACAAAGTTCAAATATCATCTAGGCATGCACTTAACCAATGTATGACATGAAGTATCATAAGATCAAATCCTATCACACATAAGGCAAACATCTAAACAATGTCAGAAATAATACAAATAAGAACCAAGTTCACTTTAAAGATTTACCCCTATGAGCAAATAGCATTAGCCTAAATGTAAGAAGAGTAAGAAAATGAAATAAACCTCACAACTTTTAATTAACCTAGAATTATCACAATTTAAAACCTCTACATTCAAATTTACACACTAGGAATTCATAAGAATAATTAAAATCTCGAAGTCAAAACAAACAAGTGAGAGAGAAGCTAGGATAACAAAAGACACAAGCAAATTTGGACAAACTTTACATAAATCTTGGCTTATATTAATTGCTCAAAAGTTACAATTGGTTTTGGCTCTAAGAACTCCCTCCTTTTTTACAAATTATAATACTCATTTTATAGAATGCAAGGAATTATGTCAGTCAGTCATATCTAATTATAAAAGTACAAGTTTTAGGACAATTTCCATTTCTATAAAGGTTTTAGAATACACTAAACTCTTCCTAATGAACTGACCTATAGGCAATGTGTTTTATACGTTGTACATGCCTTTACAAAATAATAGTCTCTCTCAAAATGTTGTAATGCTTAATTAAAACAATAATATCCTTTATCTGACTAACCTTGAGGTCCCTTGTGCTACTAAAGTCCCTTATTGTTACTATAAGATCTTCATTTCTCTTTGATCTTATTCACTAATTAGCTTCAAATTAGTAATAAGTTCTATGAAAAGTTGATCTTCTTTGTTTGCTAGGATTCTAGGATCTTTATCATTTCTTTCTAAAGCCTCTTTGATGTTCTTGGCTTCAATAATCTTTTCTTTTGATGTTAGGATCATGTTCACGACCCTATTATTATCTATCCTAAATTTATCTTGGTTCTTTCTCCTCACTTTCTGTATGACCAGGGTAACTCTATTCTTAAGCTCCTCATCAGTGATGAGACCTATGGAGCTAAGTGTAGTTGTCTTGGTGATCATGGTCCCAAACAAGTGTTCCATCCTATTTTGTAGATGTTTTTCATCCTCAAGGAAATTTTCCATGTTCCCAAACCATGTATTCAAGCTTTTGATTTTATCTACAATTAATCCCATAATTGTGTTTTAGATGAGCTAGGCTAATGGTTTTAAAACTAGGGATTTGATCTTCCATCAAGATGTTGGTTAACTTTTTAATTTTATCCTTTTAATTCTACCATTGGGTGATTAAGCTCTTTGTTTTTGTATCATGTTGGGTAAAGCTCCACATATTTCCTAAGAACATCTTTACGAGCTATCATGGCTATGAATTCTATTAAATTGCTCACTAGTGGACTAGAATTCAACTTCAAGGTCAAATTAGGCAATAATTCAATTTTCCTTGGCTCAATAATAATTCTCACAAGGTCTAATTAGGGTTTTCTTTCTTGTTAGGGTTTTTATAGTGTTTTAATGATGGTAGATTATCAAGTTTATATAAACTTTGGGTCTTTATATTTATACCTTTAATTTTTTGAACCCTCAAGATCTTTAAATTTGTCAATTTCTACCTATGTTGCATCACCATGGCATCTCCATGGTACTTTGCTCATTAATATTCAAAAAATGATCATTTCCTTTTGAAAATCCTTCTTTCATCTCGTGTCATCTGATTATTCCTACATAGAACACCATAGACCATTGATCTAGATCTGAAGGATCTAACACCATTGGTTACCTTAAAATATTTCTTGTAGTTGTGACACTTATCGCCATCGTGCTCATCCTAGATTTTTTAAAAAGTCCACATAGATCTCACACTGTTGGATCTTTTTTAGGTGAGAAAATGCGTTATGTCAGATCATGATCTAAGGGGTGGAATGCCTTTAGTTTATGCCTATACTTGGCCATGAGATCATGCCACTTAGTAGTCCTTCAGGCCTTTTACATTCTATACTCTATTAGTTCTATCGGGTTAATGTGCTTTCACTATGTGTTAGTCTCGCATTTGTTCATAGATTCATTAAAAATTCTAACTTTGTCTTACACCATTAGATCTAAATGTGTAAATCACACCATGTGCCATCAATCATCTGGCACTTTCTTGGGTTTTAATTTGTGGCATTTAGTTGTGCCACTTATCATTTCTACATTTTTTGTAGGGTTCTTGACTTTTTAAAATTTGATTCACATTGTCAGATCTTCCCCATCTGATCAGACACATTCCATAGATCACAATTTGTGGGGTTGAATGAGATTGGTCCCTACAAATAATGAAAATACTTAATTCAGAGCTCAGGGAACATAAAACTTAAGCTAAAGTCTTAGATGAATTTTTTTATTCATATTAATAAATATGAATAAAGCTTTAGGCTAAAGTTTTAAGCTAAGTTAGAAACATAATAAAAGGGACCCCACATTTAGTTAGACCATGCTAAGATAAAAGGTAACAAAGGGGGCTTGGGATGTGAAGAACTTAAGATAAAGATTTTAGACTAAGGTCTTGGTCATGTTAATAAAAACAACTAGGATTTTAGGATAAAATATAAACTAATTTAAATTAATGTGTTCCTATAAAAATTTAAATAAAATCTCCCACTAAATTTGAATTCAAAAGGGGTACTTAGACTAAATCTAGACTAAGGGTTTTAACAATTCAAATATGAATTCAATTAATCATTTATAAACTAAAGGTTAGTAAAAGGGGCAATTTAACATTTAACACAAAACCTTTAGTATTATCCATTTAAAATGAACTCCATTAAACCTACAACCTAAAACACAAATATCCAATGTTAGTAATTTTAGATAAGATCAAACCAAATCCATGAACAAATAAGCCAACCAGACCATGGTGTGTATGATCTTCAAATAAATATGATGTGCAAACATGCTATTGACATTTTGATCAAGTGAATTTTCAATTTTAAGGTATAAAATTTGTACAATTTAACATAAGGGTCCCCATTTTTAGGTATGAAGGTATGTTGACCTTAATAATGGCCTATTTAAGACAATTCCCATATGATATACATCTCATGAATGCATTAACCAAATGATTGAATGCTGATACTTGCACTTTTTGGCTCCCTATAAGGGAGATGATTATTACTTTGGAGGATGTGTATCAGATATTATAGATTATAAATACACGTGATAGGGCACAAGTTTATTTCAAGGTTAATAATGGCCACATTAAATGATATCATATGTACTTTACTAGACAACTCTCAATGGATACATAAATGAGTATTACAATTTATGTGGAGACTATTGTTATATCTAGTTTTTTGTGATTGCAAACAAAATTCTATTGTTTAATGGCTTATTTCATAACATTCGATGGTGGTGGGTGGACATATCCTACTAGATGTATCAAATTATTTATCATATTGAGGAGTAGAGAGTGAGATTGTCTTAAGGGCATACCATAGTAGCCCACTTATAGAGATATTTGTATATATTTTATTTGGAGTATCACGAGGTGGATTAGGTATTGATACACTTTTACATGTATGGGCATACGAGCATATTTTAGTTGGTGGACCTTTAGTAGAATGGGCCCACCCTCAAGTTTTATAGCACAATGGGTGGTCCCTTGTGGTAGAGCATAAATGACCATGGATTATCAGATGATATTGCATCTATCGACACCATTCCATATCATATGGCATCCATACAAAAAATTTACAGTGGGTTGAGGATACCCAAGAGTTGTGTCATATTCATGCTATCATGTGATTGGTTGATTAATTTCCTAGCGTGTATGATATATTCCAATATGATTTTGTATTATGAAAATTTAGTATTAAACAGGGGGTTCCCTCATATCCATATCCATGGGATCACACAATGAGATTTAGCCATAAGCCAAATGATAGACCCACCCTTATAGCCACAGTTATGGCTTCCTTTCCTCTTGAATAGATAGATATTATTATGCCATTGGTTATAGGGAATGATGTTGGATGTATAGAGGCATATACATAGTGGTGGGTAGGATCCTGATGGCCATTATCATTTCTAGTGATTTTTGCCTCCCTAGTGCAGTACCTACAACAAAGGGTGGTAATGGAGGTCTTTGAGATGGTGGAGCTCCCCTAGGTCCATAGCCTTTAGATGAGGTTCATATTAGGTCTACATGTTAGCATATTGTTACATTTACTTATTATTAGTAGAATATTGGGTAGGTGTCTATAATAAATATATATGATTCTATACTTGTATCCATTAGTTGTAGGTAATCATGACTGGTCATTGATGATATTGATCATGTTGTATGGGCCCTAATTTGGAGTGTACCCATTGATATATTTGGGGATGACTTTGTAGAGAGATTTCTGGATATTATGGATGATTATGTACCCTTATTTAATATTTTGGTCAGAGTAGTGGCAACATACCATATGGTAGCCAACAATTAGGATGACTTATGTACATATCTTGATAGCTGAGACTTCCCAAAGTGGAGCTCAACTGAGATTATGTAGGTTATAATATACCATTGTGATACCCTACACTAAGCATGGCTAGACACTACATCAGCTAGGATCCTTAGATGAGAGACTATACGAGTGATCCTAATCTAGCGGGCCTAGGAGGGATCTTAGAGCCTCCATATTTAAGGACATGTAATTTAAAGAGATAGATAGTGATAATGATTCATAGACACCCAGGGATATGCCCCTATGTGTGATTGATGTTACTTATTGTATAAATTTTAGATCATTTTTTGTGTATATATGATATTTGGTGTTATATTTGGTTTTTTATGGATGTGAAATATTATGTTATGTTACTTAGAATGCTTTACTTTTTACTTTATCTAACATACATTTGGATATGATATTTACACTTGTGATAAACATTGTGTTTTTATTCTAAATTCATTATTTTGCGATATTTGAGGCAATCACTATATGCAATGGAATCAAGTTAGGAATAAGAAAGATTGTTTGTAATGATCAATAGGTAATTGGGTTTCTAATTTTGGTTCTAACATTATAACTAATGTATTTATGGGAATATTTGTATATCTATCTGATTTGTATCTATGTGTGCTAGTTTTGATACCCAAATATAATATGTATATATGTGAGTAGGCTCTATGATATTTGGATCAATGCATCCTCCATGTGTCCCTATAGTGAGATCTCTATCAACCCATGGTTTCTTGGTAAGGTCAGTGTCGGATAGATCAGTCATTATAAAGGGTACACTAGGAGAATGACTTCTACTGGTTGACTTCTACAAAGGTTGATGGACCATACATTCCTAAAAAGGAGTAGAATGGGATATATTGACCCTCTTAGAATTATTTATATAATAATTCATGTAAATAGGCCTTGATGTGTCTTTATAAAATGCAATGATTGATTGATCTGCAATTTATGAAATCTTCTACCTTAATGTAAAACAATCATTATCTTGATGCCCATTAATACCATGGTAAGTACAAAAGGGTTATCCTTTCACGTTTTTAAATTTATGTGGTGGATGGTAGTAATTTGGAGGAAAATCAATCAACCATTTTTCCAATAGTGTATGTAATATATCATGTGATCTATCTCTCAGTCGATCAAATTAAAGTGGTTGCCTCTTAGTATAGGTATACATTTTAACTATAGGAGGTATTCTTTATGTGTATTTTTTTCCTTTGTGTAAAACCTTTAATGTTTATTCCTTGGTATGTATTTATAATTTATAATAAGGTATTTGATGTGGTTCATGACCCTTCTTATTTATGTAGACACTATTTCTGAATTATATAGCACCTCGGTATTATACACTTGGCATACTCAGACCTTGGTTGTTCTTCTCAGATCTAGACATTTCCTACTTCCACAACTCTCATATTTGATCTCTCTTGTGCCCCTTAACCTATCTCTTAGTGATACCAATATTATGTTGATGACTCAATCCTTTTATCTTTCCAAAAATACTTAAAACTTGCTTTTCTTATGCCTTTGCAAGTTCTGAGCCTGTACCTATTTTCATAATCCCTAGACAAACACCTATGTTGATTTAGGTACCCTAATTCGACACAAGTGTTTATTTCCCTAAAGTCATCTAATTTTTAAGTTAAACATATCCTTTATTTAGCCTAAGTTCTTTAACATGATTTATTCTCCAAATGGATTGGTATAATATAAAATCAAGCCTCATTCATTCCTCACCTAATGCATACCAAGGCAACTTATCAAAAGCATTCAACCAAGTATTAAATACATCAAATATTTCCTATTTTATCTTATTCTTATATCAATCATAAGAACAACACATACATAGGTCTAAATTATTGAAGGATCATCCCAAGAACTTGATTTTTCAAGCTACAATCTAGGTCATTGTTGTACACACTTTTTACATATTGCATGATTCACACACAATCCAACACATAGGGAAGAATTGCATGAGTTTGAGGCCCTCTTCAGATTATTCACTATGTAGGTAGTACTCATTGATAGAGGGGTAATTGGGATAGCTCAAAATTGTGTACCCATTAACCCATTTTCCCATAGCCACTTTGATTAGGAAGAACTAGGTTTTTTCTATTTGATAAGGAGTGATATTTCATGACCCATTTATGAATACACCAGAGTGAAGGCAAAGAAAAACCTAGAAACATCTAGGGGATTGTATCTTATTTCAGTAGGTATTTCGTGTAAGATACCTAAATTTGACCTATACAATAGTGTCAACACAACCATCCCAGGCTAATGTAAGTGTCCACAGCTATAGAGGAACTTAATCCAAAATTTATAAACTATTCCTAAATACTCTTCCAGTTTGCTTCCTACCTATTCTAGATCTAGATCTATATTAACAATAGAATTAGTTAAGTACTTATTTTTAATATTATTATAATATCTAGCATATTTGTACTTTATCTAGCATATTTGTACTTTTCATTTTAAATTTAATAAATGTTTTATCTAGGTTTTACAATTAATTAGCCCAATATAGAGATAGTTTATCATCCTTGTGCCTTATGTTATCTCTATTACCTTTAACCTTAGATTCCCTCATTTAGATTTTTAGGGTTAAACATTTGGTGAACCTGACCTTTGATCTCAAAACCCTAGGTTAATTAGGGTATTCTTATATTTTATATTTCTAATCCCTAATTTCTATAAAATATATGCACTATTGATGCATCTATCACCCACTCTAGGTTCTAATTCATAATAGTTGTTATGATTTTTTATATCACATCCCTTGTCAAATCTATTAAGAAAAATTGTAAACATCATGAGAAGGTTTTTGAATAGAGACAACACTTGATCTCTCTTCATAATTCATTTTATAATATTAGATAGTTGGTATCTATACACCAATGTGCATACTCTCAACTATTTATTTTACCTAAGCCTTATTCAAATGAAAGCTACCATCCCACACCCATTATTCATCCATGGCTTATATTAAATCTCATGGTCCATGTTGTTACTAATCAAAGAGGTAAGGTTTCTCAACCTAATCCCCCACTTGTTAATATACAATAGGTGCCTCCTAAGCCTAAGATTGTAATAAAATCTAAGGGATATGACCTTGTCGACCAGTTGAGTAATACACAAGCTAAAATTTAAATCCTTGAGCTCTTACAGCAATCCACTATTTACAAAGATATCCTATATGAGGCATTACGTGAAACCCAAGTTTTAAGTAATATTGAATCCACTTATTTTGTGAACATCATGAAATATTTAAAGAATAATGAAAAACTCATTACCTTTGATCCACCATATTTACCATCCAAAGATATCATTGATAAATATTTGCCTTTATTCAGACAAGTGACCATGAAAAATAAGGGCATAAAAAGGGTGCTCATTAATAATGGATCAGTCCTGAATAGTTGTAGCATAAACTTCCTAACCACCATGGGTATTCACATTAACCCTCTTCAAAAAATGGTTATGCATATAAAAGAGTTTGATAATTCACACAGCCCTCTAGTTGGTCAAATCACATTGGATGTAAAATTGTGATAAAAATAGTTTCAACTAATTTACATTATAATTTACTCTTGGGTAGACCTTGGATACATTTAATGTAATTTATCCCATCTATGTTGCACCGATGTGTAAAATTCATATGTGATGGGACATTATTAACCATGCTTGTCAATGATGAACCTTTCAAATTTTGCAAAATGATACATTGTGAAACTAAAGGCATTACCACAATTGTACCACCTGAAAAATGCATTCCTATTGAGCATATACACATGTATGAAATAGGTGATTCAATTACAATGTCTCCTTCATCTCCAAATGTAAATAAGCTACTAAATACTAAGGTACACATAAATGTACATAAAGAGAAAGAATGATTACCAAATGAGTCAATAAAGCTACAAGAGCCCCCAAAATTTGAGCTTCCTTTATTAATCAATACTAAGTAGAAATATGGCCATGTTTTAGATTACTATGATAGTGATGATGATGCCACTTACGATATGATAGATGATAAAATCCAAAAACTAAAATTTGATCCACTTGATAACCTTTCACGTATCCTATTTAAACCTACAAGTCCTAGAATATATAAACTAAATCCACATATATATAATATAGAATTGAATCCAGATAAGGGAAAAACCAAAATAGAATACAAGCATGTAAATGCTTATTATTCCATACATCCCTCTTGGTTAAAAACATTGAGTCAACCATACAAGGGTCAAATTCAAGTACATCATGTGAACAATGTGGAGTCTTCTCAAAAGGATTCACAACAAAATTTACATATCACAACACAACATGATACTATAGATAACATTATCTATGTTACTTGGGCATATAATGATCTCTTTACCTTCTATAAGACATGTATCAGGAAATAGACTTCTACTTACTAAGGGAGTACCATATTGTAATTATCATTAGATCATTGGCCATAATACCAATCAATGTAAGACATTGTAGAACCTAATTCATGAATATAAGAATGAAGGATGCATACACATTGTGTTCAAAATGCAAAAATGGAAAAATGCTTCCTATCTTTCAAAAGAGAACTATCTCTCAAAGCAACCAAAACATGAAGATATAATTATTACTACTTATACTGATGGGGTATATTTCCACATCTCCAATTTGATAACAATAAGTGAGATACAACTTGTGACACCAAATTTATCCCATAATTGGGACATACTAAAAATGAATTAATATACTTCCCATTGGTGACAGAATATCAAGGATACATTTGATCACCTATCACCTATGGTCTACATGTGGAAACTTTAACCATATGGATATTATATCATGAACCACATTTGAAATTAAGGTTTGGAAAAAATTTGTTAGTTAAGTGGAATGTCAAGCTAGATACAACAAATACATACTATGAAGATGAAGAACTAGGGTTTTCAAAATTCATGAGGAGCGATAATCCATGACCCAAATCTAAATGTAATAGAGTAAAGGTGAAGAGAAACCCAAAAGCATCTAGGTGGTTGCATCTTTTTTCTATAGGTATTCCATACAGGAACTTGCATTGGGTTCAAACACTAGTGTCAACATAACCATCCCAAGTTAATGCAAGTTTTTGAGGCTCCAAAAGCACTTAATCTATAATTTGGTGATTGTTTTAGAATCATCTAGAAATTATCTTCTAGTCTACTTCCTACATGTTCTAGATCTAGAATTGTATCAGCATTAGAACCAACTAAGTACATTACCTCTTTGTCATTTCCATATCTAACATATTTTTACATATTATTTTTATCCTATCTCAGTTAAATGAATTTAGCATATGTTATATCTAAGTTTAACATCTAATTGGCCTATTTTAGATCTGGTTATCACCCTTGTACTTATTCATTTTCATATCCCCTTTACCCCTAGATAACCCCAATCTAAAATATTTTAGGGTTAAACATTTGGTGAACCTTATTTTCAAACTCCAAACCCTAGGTCAATTAAGGTTTTCTAATTTTTATATTATTTATCCATGATTTCTATACAATGTGTACAACATGGATGCATATATCACCCATTTTGGGTTCCAATATGTCATAGTTGTTATGGTTTGCTACATTAGTTGCCTTGTTATATATATTTATCAAATTTGTATTCATAATGAGAGGGTTTTAGAGTGTAAAAAACACTTGATATCTCTTCAACATTCCTTTTTTAATACATTAGAGCAAGTGCATTGTCAACCTAATGTCATAAAAGGTGGACTTATTAATAGATTAGGTTGTATGTGTCCTAAAATTTCATTATTCAAGAATCTAAAATACTCCACTAGCTATAAAGATATCCTATATGAGGCTTTAAGTGATACCCAATTATTAAGTGATATAACATTGATTGAGTATTAAGTGATATAACATTGATTGCTTTCACAAATATTATACAACTTCTAACATACAACGCAAACATTATTACCTTTGATTGTAAAGAGGCAAACTCAAAGACTATCATTTATCAAGACTTGCATCCCTCAAACTAAACTCATAATTTCAATTAATCAAACCAAAATGAGCATATTCCATCAATTTCAAAGATGTATAATGGTATTATTTCACTTTTAGACTTTTTAAACATGTCACCACCCTGTCAAGTTATTTTTATGAAAACATTATAGATGATAACCTTGTCATGGGATGTAGAGTTATCACATGTGACCCTTATCTTAAATTACATAAAAAAAACCAAAAATAATATATAATTTTAAAAAGAATATCCACCATCCCCACCAATGGTAAATACTTGTTTTCCACCATACATATATGTGTGTGTTTACAATAAAATGATAAAATGAGTTCTTATGGACAATATTTCAAGGCTCAATGTTTGTAACATATCTTCCCTCTCCAAAATTAACATTGGACCTTTAGATTTTGAACCATCTAATATGAGTATCAAGGGATTTGATAATATCTAATGATGGGTATTGGGACAAATAACATTGAATATTATAGTGGGTCCCTGTACATTACCCACCTTGTGCCAAGTTATGCCAAATGATTCAAACTATAACATTCTCTTAGGATATCCTTAGATATATGAGATGTATGTGGTTCCCCATACTTTTCACATGTGCTTAAAATTTAATTATCAAGGATTAATTTGCATATGTCTAACAAATCTTAATCCCTTTGAAGATTGTGTAATGGTCCAATAAACAAATCATCTTACACTGCAATCCTATGAATGTGAGTACAAAATTGATACACTAGTACAATAATCTAACCAAATTATTCTATATAAGGTACCGAAGAGATATATCTCATGTTTACATGAGTCTTTAGCTTCATTACTCCCATGGATAATAGAATGTTAGATTATATCTCTCCCTCATCCTATATAGGTTAATATGAGTCAGCCTCCACCCAAAGGATATGATGCAAATGCTTATTGTGATTATCATCAAGGACCATGGCATTCTATGAATATATTCTTTACCTTGAAACATAAGATCTAAGATCTTATTGGTGATAAAATTATTATACTTGATGACCTTCTACAGGAATCAAGTTGACAACCTAATGATCACTAGAAATATAAAACACTTAGCAATTATTTGTATGATAATTCAAATAAAAATTCAACATTACAATAGGCACACACTACACACCACAAGAGTTAGATTGAATAAATTAAACAACATATAGACAAATATAATTTCACAATCACCTTATTCATGGATGGTGATTATTTTTGGTATAACCATATTGATCTTACATAAATAAAAACTACTTTCTATATAAAGCATTTTCAGTAGCTTGGTTTTGATTTACAAGACTTGAAAAGAAGGGTCAGATGGAAAGACTCATTGGGAAACATAATAATGCCAATTTATTTTGGTCCTAAAGTAATTTAAACATGGGTTTGGGTTATGCTTGCCACATCTCCATATGCATTTACACTGGGAACTCTTTGGCTATACCAAATGGAAGCAAAAATTGAGCCAAATCAGCAAGGTATTTCCTTTCATCATAAATGAAAATTAATACATAATAAAAATGATATAATTAATTATTATACTACACATGTAAAACTTGAGGAGGAACATGATATTTACCTTTTTAACTTATCCAATCACAATGAAAACATTGTAAAAAATCTAATTTGAGGATGTCAGGCATCGAGTGGGGAGATACCTATGACCATCCATTTGATGTGATCATAGATTAGTCTCTTAAAATATTCCAAAAATACTAAAAAATCAAAAAAACATTCAAAAATACAAAAACACTTTTAACACCTACATACTTTTTTGGTTCCTTGGCATCTATGTGTTAGTCCCATGTTAATGGATGGCATACAAGTTACTCCTACATACACATGCATAACACTTCTACTTGAGGGTGATATAAGCATACAAATATACATGATATATTCCTATTTCAAATATTGGGCCTTCCTTATACTCATGTCATATGGACATTAGGGGCATCCATCTCTATGATCATGATACTCACAAGTTATATCATTATATGATCACTTTACATTATCATGTTTGAGATTATATGTAGTTACACATGCCTTTATCCATGATTATATCTTTCATAGGGTACTCCATATGCTATGAATTTGACATTTTTTGCTAACACATGGGATCCACAAGCTACTATGATATGTTTATGTCGGTTATTTATGCTTTCTAATTTAAATATTTTGGGAATATTGGAGTCTTATTCCTAATTTAGTTAAGGGTTTGAATTGACTAAATCAATAATAATATTAAAATAATTTAACTACTAATTTTTATAATATATGTGTACTTTTAACCTTTCTATAAATAGTAATAAATATGGATAAAATAAGACTTATCTAAAAATAGGATAAAACAGCTGAGATAGGGTCTAGAATTTGTTGTGCAGGACTGGGATAGTGTTACAAATTAGGATATGGATTTCATTTTTTGAAAGGATAGGGTACCAAAATAAGACACCCTAGGGTTCAATTCTATAGTCCTCTTCTACCATTATTGTCTAAACTATTTGTAGAGACATGAGTTTTCTAGGTTTTATTCATTGTCCTTGTGTGATCCTACCTATGAAATATTGATTGTTGAAGGTCTATAAAACTCCTTGTAGATCTGATTAAATATTAAAACCTTAAACTCCATTATGCTTTGATAAACTTTGAGAAATAAAGTGGGGTTAGTGTGTGTAAGATGAACTAAACATGTATCCACACTCCCTGTGTGGGCACGCTTCCTATATACCAATACTTTGAAGAGGGATCAAGCCATGTGTAGTTCTCTCATTTGATGTGCTTTATGTAATAGTTTTATGTGGATGAAAAAATGATAAATTGGATGTGATTGAGGTGGATAGGGATTTGTGTAAGGATTCGGATATTCTTGTATGTATTGGATGGTTGTATACAGAGAATAGGGAAATTTGCCTCAATGGTTTTGCTTATATTATTGTTTGCTTTGTAATATTTTCCAACCCCTTATAAATGAACTTTGAATGGGATTTTATAGAGATCTATTGGTCATGGGTTGAATGTATTCACATTAGGCTGACAAGATGAAGAATAGGAACCAAAAATAACTGACCATTGGAGCTAAAAATGTAATTGGATAAGAGCATTAAAATCAGACACCCTAGGGTCCAACACTATAGTCCAAGTTGGGTGCTTCTATCCTATAGGCATGGGACCTAAGGGGATGGAATTGGCATGGGAAACTCAATCTGACTAAGCTATAATCAAGTTTTTAAAGTCTATGAATGACTGGGAATAAGCAAAAAGGTGTCTAGAAGGGTCATGAGAGCATGGAAGAGGGACCCATGGGTTGTGTGTCACAAGCCACACTCAAGATACCATTTTTAACATTTTATATGAATACATTTACCCCCCCTTTATTATAGTGATGTATAAAATTCAAATACTAAGATAAAAGAAAAGTAAAAAGCGTACCTAAACCTACCTACAAGGGTGAAGCTCATGAAGTTGTGTGATGTTGGGTGTGCATAAAGAGAGCATGTTGTGAAGTGTAATCTAAAAGAGAAAAAATAATAGATCAGTTCTTACTAGATATGGTATATCTAAAATAATAATGTATAAAGTTGGATAAGAGAGAGAAGAAGAGAAAGGAATGAATACACCTCACCAAGTACGCGAGCCAATATAAAACCTATTATAATGCTGAGTGATATTGGATGATGTTGGATATGTGATGTACCAAAATTAATATCATGAATAGAGCTAAGTGATTAATTCCTTAAGAGTAGCTCAAGAATGCAAATTTTGTCCCTTTTGCTCCATCATCACCCACTAAGTGAAGATATGTGATCATGTGTGTGTTAATTGATGTTTAGACTATGTCCAATCCCTCTGAGTAGGTGGCTTAAGAATAAAAAGGCTAGCTAGTCCTTTGGTTCCATCATTTCCCCATGAAGTGAATCTATGAATTGATATTAGTATGAATGTATGTCATATGAGATGGCTCCTAAATCCCATGAATGTTTTGTAATCTAATAATGTGGCATGGATAGCCAAATATGTGCTAGAAACTAAGCCACTCTTGGCCACTCAGAAAAGGTGGAGATTAGGCTTGTATGAAATCCACTCCAAAATAGGGAATAGGCTTATGTGGAAGCCAATCAAAAATGATGCCAACCACCTAAAAATGGAATAAGGCATACAACTACTAAGAATACCTGGGTAATCTACTAAACTTAGAAAGAAAAGAAGTCAAATGTGCCATACACATTACCGCAATCACTAGTGTCTGAAACATGGATTTTGATCTAGAAGTTATACCAAATACCTAATTTAAAACTAGAAATGAGAGCCTTCATGCTATGCATGATTCCCCTATCTGTAGATTCTTTGAGAAAAACTATATTGAAACTATTGAATCTGGACTGATCTGTATGTGCCAAAATTGTAACTGAGCTGACCTTTTTATCTATTTTTAGAAAATATAGTTTTTGTGTTGTTTAGATAGGAGTTCCAAAATATGACACCCTACTAGCTGATGCTATAGTCAAAACTTGGTGCCCTTTTCTTGGTCTAATTCTAATGACTATTATATAACTATCATTGTCTACCTAGTATGTTCTGCCTGGTTTGAAGTCTGAATACTATTCTAAGTGTTCTAAAAATTGATTTTTTGACCAGTAAGAGCATTGATCTCTATGACAAAACCCCAATTTATTGCCTCCTCTTTTGAGGGTAGGAATAAATACCTTAAAATGACTACCCTTAGAATAAAGAGCCCTGTAAGTGTGTTATGATATGAGAATATATGATATATCAATGATAATCAACAAGATATCTTAAGATATAGCATGGTTTATATGATATATTATTAGATCAACAAGGGCATGCCTAGATAAATTTAATGATGTAATAGCATGTGCAATATACTAAATTGAAACTAGAAATGTTAGTTGTTGTTAGTTGTTAGTTGTTAGTTGTTAGTTGTTAGTTTTTAGTTTTTAGTTTTTAGTTGTTAGTTGTTAGTTATTAATTATTAGTTTTCAAGGAGGGATGGAGCATGATGTACATTATGGCATCCAAGGAAGCAAGATAATGTATGATGTGGATCATGGCATTGCAAACAATTGAGAAGCAAATAAGCACACAAGGTAAGATGCAAGAAGCATACAAGAGTGGCCAAGGGGGAAAACAAACAAGGGACATGGGCACATGTCACTCAAACTAAAAATTAGGCATACAAGGCATGTTCAAATTCCACATACACATACAAGTGAAAATAATCAAGGTTTGCATGAGGGCCATAAACATATAAAAGAGTAAAAGCAAAGGACATTGACAAATGTCCTAAGGCACATACAAGAGACAAAATAAGAACTGAGAAATGCAATCACATCTAGCTACACAAATCAAGAAAGGAAAGCATGTAATAAATTAGAAATACAATCATATCTAACTAATCAAAGCAAGAATTGAAACTATGCAAGATATGGAGTACAAGACTAGGTATATGCTAAGAAATACAAAAGTGTTATATACTAGTGAGTGTCGATAGAGTGATCTATGTAAGCTAGTAAGTAATATACATCAACATGATAACTAGAGTGTGTGGTGTAGGAATGACATAACCTGGATGGTGTAGTCATGTAGAAGATGGCCCCAAGGGGTAGATATATTGATGTATGTCTTGAATTTATGAAGTAGGATGCCCCCTCAATGGGTAGAGTGAAGTAATCAAGGATCTATAAATCACTGCACACACTCAAAGAAGATCAAGTCAAGCATGGTAATGTAGATAAATCAAAAAATAATAGCATAGAATAGTAGAATGTAATTCTAGCATGGTAGTAGAAATTTAAATCATGGAGAATGCATACAATTGAAATGTTTTTGAATTTTTTATTATTTGAATGTTTTTGTATTTTGAAGTTTTGTATTTTTTTGGGTATGTTAAATTATTTGAATGTTTTTGGTATTTTTTTGGAATATTTGAATGTTTTTGGATTTTTTATATAAGCTATGTATAAGTAATCATAAAGAGACTATGTATAAAAAAAACCAATAAACTATGTAAAAGTAAGCAAAAAGAAACTATGTACAAGTAATTTGTAAGAAAGTTATATACAATTAATTTTGAAAAAATATGTACAATAAAATGTGTGAAATGAAATGATAGACATGGAATCTATGTAGATGCATAATATTCATTGGATTTGAGTTTTTTTCCTTCAAGTGAGGCTAGAAGATACACTTTAGGGCTAAGCTTTTCAGTAATAATGTATGGACCTTGCCAATTTGGTTTGAATTTTCCTTTGATTTCTTCTTTAGCATTGACATTGCAAAGATTTTATTTGAGAAGGAGATCATTAACTTTGAATTCTCTAGTGTGAACTCATTTTTTGTAGGATCATTGTATACATTTTTGGTAAATTTTGAGATGTTATATTGCTTGAATGTGTGTATGGTCTAACTATTTGAGTTGGTGTAGATGATTTTCATGATACTAGTCATCAATGAGAATACCTTTAAGGGAGACATGAAGAGATGGGATTTCTAATTCCAATGGTAAAATTACCTCTATGCCATAAATGAGTGAATAAGGAGTTATTCTTGTGGGCATGTGGATACTTATGTGATAGGCCCATAATGCAAAGACTAGTTGATTGTGCTAATCAACTCCAAATTTGGTCACTATTTTACTCAAAATGTTGTTGATAGTTTTATTGGTAGCCTTTGTTTGATCATTTCCTTATGGGTAGTATGGAATGGATAATGTGTGTTTAATCTTATATTTTGTGCAAAATTTATTGATTATTTTTTTCTTGAATGATGTTCCATTATCATAAATGATGGTTTTGGGTGGGTCGAAGCATGAAATAATATGAGTCATGAGGAAGCTACAAATATCCTCCCCTGTGGTAGATTGGAGTAGAATGGCTTCCACCCACTTGGTAAAATATTATGTAGCTATGATGATGAACTTATGCCCATCAATGGATTTGAGGTTAATTTTTCCAATAAGATCAAATCCCCATAGCATAAATGACCATGGAGAGACAATACATTATAATTATTATGATGTTTCATGATGTAGGTTACTATGTCATTGACATTTATCACATAGCTTTGTATATTATGAACATTATTCTTCCATGGTGGGCCAATAGTACCCTTGTCAAATTAATTTGTATGACATGCCCTTTCCATTGAAGTGACCACCACACTCACTATCATGTATCTATGTAAGAGTAATTTTGGCTTCTGCTAAAGTTAAGCATCGAAGCAATTGTTTATTAAAAGATCACTTAAAAAGGTCTCTACCAATGATTACATAACAGAGTGATTATTTTTGTAACTTGTGTTTATAATTCATGAAAAAGTGTCTAGTGTAATAGATTTGTTTAGAAAGTTATAGATATCAAAGAACCATGCTAGAGTTGTGGAACTATGTAGTAGCTAAGATGGATAGTGCAATCAAATCCATGTTGGATATTGATGGTGATTGTAATCATTTAATTATGAAAATATCTTGATCATTTTTGATGTCGATAGGAATCAAAGATGCATCACTTACCATTGTATCTGCATGTTGGTTGTCTTTTCTTGGTATAGTTTCTATATAAAAGTAATCAAATTGTGATGATAAATATTGTACCATGTTCCAGTATGGGATAAGATGTTCTTATTTTATCTAATAGACATCATTGAATTGATTAACCACAAGTTGGGAATTACCAAAGACTTGAATAGATCTAATTTGGAGGGACTGGGTGGAAAATAGACCTAGATAAGTACTTCATATTCTATAATGTTTTTGGTGGATGAGAAGCTTAATCGATATGCAATAAGAACAATGTGACCAGAAGTGTCAATAAAGACAATGCCTACCCTTGTACCAAATTAAAATTAAGAACCATCGAAGAACATGGTCCAAGTGTTAGAATGAGTAAAATAAGTAGTAAAATCATCTCTAAATTTTTCATTAATAGAATTGGTGTCTAAAAGTGATGCATCTGCCAAATGGTCTATAATGATTTAGCCATTTATTGATTTTTGTAAAACCATCTTTAAGTAAAACTCTGTTAATAACATGACCCATTTTGTGATACAACCAAAGAGATGTGGTTTTTCCATTAGAAACTTTAATGGATCTACTTTTATGATAATTTGAGTCTCATTATTAACCATATAATGTCACATTTTTTGTGTGGTAAAAACTAATGCTAGACATAATTTTTCTATCATGGAATAATTTTTTGTCATCAACTAATGTGTGACTGATGTGATAAACTACTCGCTCGGTCTATTCATCATCATGTTGTGCTAAGAGTGCTCCTAATACATGATCTATTACTGAGATATATAGTAGAAAAGGCCTGTTAGGTATAGGTGGTACTAAAATAGGTGGATTAAGAAGATATTGTTTGATTGTATCAAAGCTTTCTTGATAGGCTTGGTCCCAAATAAACTTTGTAGCTTTCTTTCATAATCAAGTGAATGACTGAGTTTTATCAGCAAGTTGAGATACAAAATGGAAAATTACTTGGATCTTTCCTTGTAAGGATCAAAGTTGTTTTAAGTTTGTGTGAGGTGGCATGTCAATAATTGATTTGACTTTTTTAGGGTCAACCTCTATGCCACACTGATAAATAATGAAATTTAATAGTTTGTTTGATGTAACTCCAAACACACATTTCTTTGGGTTTAATCAGACATTGTATTGCTTGAGTCTTTAAAATATCTTTCAAAAATCAACAGCATGATGTTTTCATTGTTTGGATTTAGATAATATATCATTGACATAATCCTTGATAGTATGGTGAATCAAGTCATGAAAAATATGCATCATGGTACACTGATATGTGGCTCTAAAATTTTTTAATCCAAAAGGCATGACAATATGACAAAATGTGCCCCAAGATGTTGTAAAATATTCTTTCTCTTGATCTTCTTCGGTGATTTTGATTTGGTTTTATCCTACAAAGCCATCCATAAATGATAATATTTCATACTCGGCTATGGAATCTAGGATCATGTCAATGTTAGGTAAAGGAAAATTATCTTTTGGGCACACTTTATTTAAATCTCAAGAATCAGAACAACACCAAATTTGTCTATTAGGTTTTACCATGGGGATTATATAAGAATCCCATTTAGGTTATGCTACTGGTCAAATGAAGCTAGCATCTAAGAGGCATTGGATCTCATCTTTGACTAAGATAGCTACCTTAGGATGCATTTTGCAAATTTTTTGTTTAATTGGTTTAGCATCATGGTATAATGGAATCTGATGAACTGCTATAGATCTATCAATTCGTGGCATATTTGAGTAAGACCAAGCAAAGAGTTTTATAAAATTTGTTAAAGTTTGATGAATATCTATATCCTCTTCATTTTTTGGGGTAATGGTTAATAAGATAATGCAAGGATCTTGATTGGTTCTAAAATTGAAATTAACTATTTCCTCATTAAGTAATGTGGAATGATCTAGTGTGTATGGTGTTGTAAAAATAGTATCATCTAAATCAACTGGTATGTCTTGGGGAGAATATGTATTTTATATGAGTTATGCATGGGTATTTGTGTGATGATGAAATCTATTTTTATGATAGAAAGATGGCAGGTCCTCATATGCTCTGAGAAATTGTAAGAGGGATTCATCGTTAGAGAATTCATCTAATGTGAACATATCTAGTGAAACCATATCATCAATTAGATCAAGATAGATCAATGATAATTTGAAGTATGATTAATAGTGTAGTCTACCAGTGTAATGGGTGGATAAAACTTTATATAATTTGAAGTGGTGGAAGAAGGTTTATCATGAAGAAGGGTAAGCTGATATCCCAGCCCTTGCTTTCCATGTTGTCTAGAGGCCTCAATAGGATTGATGATTCCTTGTTCATACTTTTCAAGACCTTTTCCATGATATCCCATCTTATTAAGACATTTAAATGTAAAAGGGGAAGTAAACTTGTGATTTGGTGTCAATGTTATTACAGAACTTAGAATTGTTTGATGTGTTGCATGGTCTAAGGGTACACTATAAGTAGTGGGTTGTGTAGGTATATTACTGAGATTAAAGTGGAGAATATAATTCTATGGAGATTTAGAAACTTGGAAGTATTTAAAAGGTTCATTATCTATTGGGCATTTGTAGATGTAGACTTTATGACTAAATTTTAGACAAGCAATAAGTGTAGAAGGGATTGCAAGCATATCATGAATCCAAGGCCACCCAAGTAATAATTATAATTGAGGTCATTTGGCATGAATTGGAAGTAGTTGGTAGTATCATAGGTCACAAAGTAAGATTGAGTGTTATTTGACCCATGAATTTTTATGGAATGTTTTCAAAACCTATGATGTTCATATCAAAATGGTCTATATCATGAGGTTGTATATTAAGATGTTTAAGAAAAGAAATGTTGCAAATGTTGAGTCCTAAACTTTTATCAACTACCACTCTTTTTACCCATAAATCATTCATTCTTAATTGAATAAATAAAGGTAGATGTTGTTCAATGATGTGTCATGGGGGTAAATCCTCTTTTTTAAAGGAAATATGCTCTTCAGTCCATTACATTGTGTTGAGGATAGAGGTAATGTAAGCTAGTTCAGCAGAAATAAGAATTCTAGTATTATAAAGGGATGCATACAACACATCTTTGTAAACATTTGATCACTAGAGGAGCTTGAGAACTAATATTATATTGAAAGGGGTGCTAACCTGAGTGATAAAGCAAGATTGAGTGTTATTTGACCCATGACTTTTCATGGAATGTTGTCAAAACCTATGATGTTCATATCAAAATGGTCTATATCATGAGGTTGTATATTAAGATGTTTAAGAAAAGAAATGTTGCAAATGTTGAGTCCTAAAATTTTATCAACTAACACTCTTTTTACCCCTATATCATTCATTCTTAATTGAATATATAGAGGTAGATGTTTTTCAATGATGTGTCATGGGGGTAAATCCTCTTTCTTAAAGGAAATATGCTCTTCAGTCCATTACATTGTGTTGAGGATAGAGGTAATGTAAGTTAGCTGAATAGAAATAAGAATTCTAGTATTATAAAGGGATGCATACAACACATATTTGTAAACATCTGATCACTGGAGGAGCTTGAGAACTAAGATTATATCAAAAGGCGTGCTAACCTGAGTGATAAAGCTATAGCCATGGGTGTAATCAACCTGTCTATCTTCATAAACTTGGGTGATAGCATGTACCGCATGATCTACTATAGGTATAGATCTGGTAGTAGGTGTGAGATAGGAGCTAGATGTACCAAGTTTTAAGGGAGGAGGGATAGATATAATTACTAGTCTTTGCTTATGTCTAGTAATGATAGGGAAATACTTAAAAGTAGCCAATGAGTTATATCCATCTAGGTAGAAATCATGAATGTGAAATGAAATACATGAAATTGGAGTTATAAGTTGTATAACAATATGTTTATAAAGATCATTCCACATGAGAGATAGCAAGCAAGGGATAGAGAGCATGAATTTGTGCATTAATGCATAAAAAACTGTGATATGTGATATGATATTTCTAATATGTTTAGTAAGATAAACTTGAAAAAAATCCTATATGAGAGATACAAAGTAAGGGATAGAGAGCATGAAATAGTGCATGAATGCATAAAAACTTTGACATGTGCTATGATATTTCTAATATGTTTGGCAAGGTAAACTTGAAAAAAATTCCATATGAGAGATAGAAAGTAATTAGTGAAACCTTATATTAAAGACAAGTAAACATTGCTTTGAAGGAGAGGGATCTTACTATGTTTAGCAATAACTTTCTTAATATCATCCCATATTATGACAAGTAAGCATGCAATGCAAAGAATGAAGTTTTGTACTAACATATGGTAAATTTCATCATTCATGTACATGATAGGACCGAGTATGGTCTCCTTATTATTTGCAAGAAATGTAAGAAATATGTGTAAATAAGTGAGATCCATTTTTGTTTTTATGTGAAATCTAATTTTAGATGTAAGGTGATACCTCAAGCAAACAAAGGGACCTATTATATGCAACTAGGGTTTTGAAAAATGATATTTTTAAAATTACTAAGGAATTTTAAAATTTAATGTGAATTTCTAATTTAAATATGTAGGTAAAAAATTAGAAAAATATTGGAAAATTTTGATTTAAAGGGACCTAGTATATGCAACTAGGGTTTGGAAGAAAATTTTAAAATTTAATGTGAATTTTTGATTTAAATATGGAGGTTAAAAAAATTAGAAAATTACTAGAAAAATCAACAAGGAATTTACCCTAGGGTTTCTAGGGTTTTTATGCACAAATGAAGTAAGTTGGGTTCACCAAATGATTTAACTATTTTAAGAATATTAAAGTCTTATTCCTAATTTAGTTAAGGGTCTGATTGGACTAAATTAGTAAACAATATTGCAATAATTTAACTACTAATTTGTATAATTTATTTGTATTTTTAACCTTTCTATAAATAGTAATAAATATGGAGAAAATAAGACCTAGCTAAAAATAGGATAAAATGGCTAAGACAGGGTCTTTAATTTGTTGTGTAGGACAAGGACAGTGTCATAAATTAAGATTTGGATTTTATTTTGTAAAAATATTAGATCACTAAAATAGGACACGATGGGGTTTGGTGATATATTCCTTTTCTACCTCTATTGTCCAAATTGCTCATAGAGACCTAAGTTTTTTGGGTTTTATTCATTATCCCTGTGTGATCCTACCTATGAAATCTTGACTGTTGAAGGTCTATGGAACTCCTTGTAGAGCTAATTTTAATCCTCAAACCCTAGACTCCATTGTACTTTGATAAAATAAAGAAAGAAGGGTCAGTTAGTGTGTGTAAGATGCATTGAACATGTATCCATACCCCTTGTGTGGGCATGATACCTACATACCAATACTTCAAAGAGGGATCAATCCATATGTAGTTCTCCCATTTGATGTGCTTTATGCAATAGTGTTAGGTGTATGTAAAAAAGCTAAATTGGGTGTGTTTGAGGTGGCTAGGGACTAGTGTAAGGATTTGGATATGCTTGTATCTGTATTAGATGGTTGTATGTAGAGAATAGAGAAATTTATCTCAGTGGTTTTGCTTGTATTCTTGCTTGCTTTTTAATATTTTCTAACCCCTTCTAAATTAACTTTGAATGGGCTTTTATAGAGATCTATTGGTCATGGGTCGAAAGTATTCACATTAGACTAATAGGATGAAGGATAAGAACTGAAAGGAACTGATCATTAGGGTTTAAAATGTAATTGGATAGGAGCATCAAAATTAGACACCCTAGGGTTAGGTGTTATAGTCCAATTTAGGTGATATTATCTTACATGTATGAAACCTAGGGGGATGGAATTAGCATGGGAAATGTAGTCTAGTTGATCTAGAATTAGGTTTCGAAAGTCTATGGATGATTGGGAATAATAAAAAAGGTGTTTAGAAGGGTTATGAAAGCATATAAGAGGGACTTATGGGTTGGGTGTCAAAATCCACACTCAAGCTACCAATTTTGACATTTTATATGACTACATTTTCCTTTATGCACTTCCTTGAGTGTCTTGTCTTTCCATTGTCTTGCTTGTTTGAGCATTTGAATGTGCTCATTTATTTGTGTCCCTCATGCTTATGTGTGATTTATTAGATGTCTAAATATGTTTTTTTTATGGATATTTGAATATGTCATTCTTACTTTTGTATACATTTGACTAAGTCGTGTCCTTTCAATTGTGTAGCATTTGAACATACCCCTTGTTTTTGGTCTCCTTGGACCATTGCCTTTTGACTTACTTTTGAGTTCTCTTGTGTGTGTGCTTGATTTAATTATTAAGCTTGTATTTTTAGTATCTACATGTTTTCATGATCTGTATCATGCATCTTAGGCCTTCATATGATCACATTATTTTATGTGCCTTGATGATATATTTACTTAGACATGTTGCTTTTATATGCTACATGGTTACTGTTATCACATGGATTTGTACCTTTTGAGGAGACAACAAGGATCTCTTCATCCAAGTGGCATAATGGAATCACCTCTAGGCTTGTGGGCAGCCTATAGAATGAAGTGATTCTCTCGATAGGGATAGCTCCCTTGATGTACCACTTAGGATTGAACCTACTACTAACTATAATGAAATTACTTAGATGTTTACAAAGAATGATATTATATCACACAGAATAAGCAAATATGAGATATCACATAGTAATAATTGATAGCAGAACAAAATACTAGATAATATAGCAAAGCCACTTCGAGGGGGTAACCTCCACAATAATGCACTAATAGTAGAATACTTAACATAATGAATAAAGACTAACCACTACCTCCTACATATAGTCTACTTAGCCAAGTTTATTCCATAGGTTGACCTATCTAAAAACATAGATAAATGTAACAAGTAAATAAAAGAGGTATGTAAGCCACAAGTCAGCCACACATATCCCTGGACACACCAATGGTTAAGGGCATAACAAGCCCCTCCCCTTTCAAAACAATGTTGTCTTCAATGTTGTGGAAACTCTAGATGTTGTTGCACAAATGCTTCATCCTCCTAAGTGGCATCTTCACATGATAGATTATTTCATTTGATTAGGTACTTTGTAATTGCTTGGGAATGTAGCTGCTTGGTGCACTTGTGAAGGATTGTCTCAAGATCAAGAACAACTCTACCTCCTCATCTAATTCTGGTAATTCTATTTGAATGGAAACTCTATGTCTAATGAATTTATTTAGGTATGATACATGAAATACTAGATGTATGTGAGTGGATGAAGAAAACTCTAACTTGTAGGCCACACTACTAATTTTTTGCAAGATCTAATAAGGCCCATAATACTTAATGGATATCTTGTTATCTTTTTGTTTTTTATTCAACAACATCTATTTGTAGGGCTGCAAATGAACAAAGACCCAATCACCAGTGTCAAAATGCCTCTCACTTTTGTGTTGATCTACCTATTACTTTATTTGATTATAGGCCATAGCTAAGTTTTCACGTAAACTTTCAAGGACCTCTTATTGATGGTGAATATGTTCTTCAATTGCAAGAACCTTAGGATGGACCTTCAAGGTTGAAGTGATGGATGGAGGGTGGTATCCATATAATACCACAAAAAGAGACATTTTATAAGAACTATGAACAAAAGTATTATACCACCATTCAGTTTGTGGCAGCTAATGAACCCATTTATCTTGTTTATTAGAAAAAAAATGGATATATCCTTTCAGACATTTGTTTACTACTTCAGTTTGTCCATCATATTGAGGATGATAAGATGAACTATGAGCCAATTGGGTGCCTAAACATGTAAATAATGTACTCTAAAAAGCACTAGTAAAAATTGGATCTCTATTATAACAATGATCTTAGGGCTCCCATGTAGTTTTCAAACTATATTGATAAAAAATATAGCTACTGTACTAGCAATAAATGGCTGGGATAAAGAACAAAAATGAGCATACTTAATAAGGTGATCCACAACAACCATGATAAAATTTTGACCATCAGATCTTGGTAACCCTATAATGAAATCCATAGATACCTCTTCCCAATGCTAGCTAAGGATGGATAAAGGCTATAAAATACCTAGGGTTGTGGTGGTTTTGCCTTTGTTTTGTTGACAGATCATACATTCAGCCACATATTTCTGGACATCCCCCTTGAGACCTTCCCAAAAAAATCCTACTTGATTTTGTGATAGGTTTTCAAAAATCTTGAATGACCCCCAATTGGAGTTGCATGAAATTCTTGAAGGATTTTTTGTTTAAGAAGAGAATTCTTACATGGGTACAATCTATCTTTATACCATAATGCATTACCCTTCCATGTGAATTTTTAAAATCCACCTAAACCTTACTGATGATTTTGAATCAAATCATGGGTAGAACTATCATGTTCTCATTCTGATCATGCTTCATCTAGCCAGTCTACCTTTAAAATGGTTATGGCACATAGCAATGCCTCAACTAATTCATCTTTTTTGGATAGTGCACCTACCACCACATTATCCTTGATTTTTTTGTAGACTTTAAAAATCATAGCCTAACATCTTAGTTATCAATTTCTATTGTTCTTTAGATGACAACCATTGTTATAAAAAATATTTGAGACTATCATGATCAGTCTTTACCTGAAAGTGACAACTCATCAAATAAGGTCTCCATTATTTGACTGCATACAAAATGATCACAATTCCTTCTCATAGATGGGCTTGTGCTTATTTTTACCCTTTAGTTGATGATTTTCAAATGAAAGTGATCTACCTTCTTGGATGAGTACAACACCCATACCATACCCAAATGCATCACATTTAACCACAAAAGTCTTATAAAAATTAGGAGTGGCCAATAGTAGAGTAGTGCACATAGCTAATTTTAATTCTTCAAATGCTCAAGTAGCTACATCAGTCCACTGAAAGGAGTCTTTATTTAACAAAGAGGTGAGTGGGGTAGTAATACTACCATAATTTTTGACAAACCTATGATAGTAACTAGTAAGCCCCAAAAATCCTTAGAGTTGCTTGAGTATCTTAGGAATTAGCCAATCTACCATTGCTTGGATTTTTTTAGGATCCATTTTCACTCCTTTATAAGACACCAGATGACCCAAATATTCAACCTCACAAGCCCCAAAATTACATTTGGAAGGTTTGGCATATAATTGATTTTGTTTCAAAATGGAGAGTACATGTTTCACATATTGCAAATGGTATTCCCAATTTTTACTTTAAATGAGGATATCATCAAAGAATACTAGAAAAAATTTCCTCAAAAATGGCTTAAAAATAGTATTCATCAAACTCTAAAAAGTAGATGGTGTATTTGTTAGACCAACATACATAACTAGAAACTCATAATGGCCCTCATGAGTTCTAAAAGTGGTTTTGGGTATGTCTTCATCATGGATCTGGGTTTGATGATACCCAGAACATAGATCTAACTTGGTAAAATAAAGAGCACCATTCAATTCATTTATCAACTCATCAATGATAGGAATAGGAAACTTATCTTTGATAGTGTACTTGTTGAGTTCTTTGTAGTTAAAGCACATCCAGGTGTCATCTTTTTTTCTCACCATGACAATTGGTGAATAATATTTCCTTTAGTTATGGTGAATGATTCCTACATCCAACATCTCATATACCATCTTTTCAATTTTACTTTTCTAAGCATAGGGATCCTTGTATGACCTGATGTTGGGTGGTGTACTATTAGGAATAAGTGTGATAGCATGATCATGTGTGTAACTAGGTGAAATTCCTTTTGGCATGTTGCTAAAAACAATAGAATGGGCATTAATCACTTGTTATATATCAAGAGGTGGAGATGGTTGAGTTGGTTGTACTTCCATGGAAAACAAGTGAGCTAAAAATCTCTCAGCACCCTTATAGAGAATTTTTCTCATTTGATGGGAGCTAATAAGTTTTGGAGATTTAGCCCTTAATCCCTTTATCTCAAATGTCCTATCTTTAGAATGAAAACACATGAATAATTCTTGGAAATTCATCTCAATAGTGCCCAAAGTGGTGAGTCACTAGACTCTTAGAACAATATCAACTCCACCCATGGGAATAGCAAACATAGGAGAATCCACTAAGTAGTCTCCCATGGCCAAATTAAATTATGACATTTACTTGAACAGCTGACAATACCACCATTTGCAATCATAACCTAAAATTCTAAAACTGGATAAATGAAATAGTTCAAACAAGCATCCAACTTACTATGGATGAAGTTGTGTGTGCCCCTAAAATCAATCAAGACAGTGACTTTTTATTTCTTAAGAAAACCCATTACCTTAAGATTTTAGGGAGTATTAATACCTAAAAGGGCATGACAAGAAATAGTAGGCTGAGAGTCTTTAGATTCTTCCTCAGGAACTTTTGCATCCTCATCATGTAATTCTTCATCATCTTCATCATCATTGGCACCTTCAATGTAAAACATATTATTTTCAGCACAACGATGGTCTTTGCTCCATTTTTTGTCACAACCATAACATAACCCTTTGGCTTGTTTCTCCTCAATTTGTCATTGTGTTACTAGTGGGTTGTGGAAATGATGGTGTTAGAAAGTTACAATCATGACTAGTAGTGAAATTTTTCCTATTGACCATCTCTTTTTCTTCTATCATATGTGCCCTAGGGATAGCTTCTGAGATAGATGTTGGGTTAAACATTCAAACCTCAAATTGGATGTTATCTTTGACGCCACCCAAAAATAGATCAGTCAAATTTTCCTCAGTGATATCTTCCACCCATAAAGAGAGATTCTAAAACTGATGAATATAATTCTTCATAGTTCTTGTTTGCCATAGCTTGGATAATTAGTTTAAATAGTTATCAAATACATTATTTATATGATGAGCCAACAACTCCTTAGTGAAAATAGACCATGTAATAAGAGCACCATTATTTTTATTTTGAGCACAAAACCAATGATACCAAATGAATTACTCAGGTTCTAGATACAAGGATGCCACTATCACCTTCTGAGAACTAGGGGTTTGACACAACTCAGATAAATTCTCAATTTGGATAATCTAAGTGAGAGTATCCTTACCATCAAACTTACATATGTCCACTTTTGACAACATCAGTTTCATTTCAACATGGGAGTTGTTGAGAGGAGGATTTGAATGCTAAAGTGGAGGGTTGTTGGGCTAAAACTAAGATGTAAGGGTAGACAATTGTATAGTGATATGTTGCAATTCATTGTGAACCCCATTAATCTCTCCATGCATCCCTAAAACATTAGCTTGGACTAAAACAAAGTCATAATGCCTCAACAAGTTATTTATGTCTACTTAAAGCTAAGAAATCATTGGATCTGAAGTTCGAGATTCCATGTCATCAGTAGGAGTCTTAGGAGTTAATTTCCCCCTTTTCTAACCTGAGTACTCAGACCTACCATATACAAACCCTAGGAGGGTTTTTACCTTAAAAAAAGTGTACCAAGAAATGGTACCATTGTGATCACCTTGTCAAGATGAATCTAATGATTGATTTTATGTACTAGGGTAAAAATTTTGGTACCAAAAATTGTACCAACAAAATATACCATTGTGATCATCTCATCAAGATGAATCTAATGACTGCAATTGTGCAAAGGAAAAAAATTCCCAAACTATTTTTTTTCAAAAAAGTGTTTAGAGCAATACTGCACTGATGGAAAAATTTAATTCTTCCTAGATTTCAAGTTATGTTTTTTCACTCCCACCACTTTCAAAAGCCACGCCTCACTAGATCCAAAAAAAATACCACAGGAAACTTTTCCAAACTGAAGCTCTGATACCACTTGTAATGAAATTACTTAGATGTTCACATAGAATGATATTATATCACACAAAATAAGCAAATATGAAATATCACATAGCAATAATTGATAGCAGAATAAAATACTAGATAATATAGAAAATCCACTTCGAGGGGGAAACCTCCACAATAATGCACTAATAGCAAAATACTTAACATAATGAATAAAGACTAACCACTACCTCATATATATAGTCTACTTAGCCAAGGTTATTCCATTGGCTAGCCTGTCTAATAACATAGAGAAATGTAACAAGTAAATAAAATAGGTATGTAAGCCACAATTCGGCCACACATATCCCTAGACACACCAATGGTTAAGGGCATAACACTAACTTTTGGGGGTGAAAAGAGAGAGAGAAAACTAAAAGAAAATTTAAACTAAGGGGGTGATACACCAAATAAATTTGATGAATTCCAAAAAATTGAATTATACACTTAAGACCATGAAACAAACTAAAAATACACTCCTTCAATCTTCATCTTCTCACATCAATGCTACATTTTGAGATCATGGATGAATGTGCAAACCTAGGAGGACTAGATAAGAGGCCTAGAGTTCAAATGAGTTATCACTTCCACCTCTAGATCTTATTGATATTTATAACTCATTAAAACATTATTTTGGGGTGTATAGAAGCTATTTTAATGTAGTGAATGCATCAAAAGGATCATTTTAAGCCTAAACTTGAAACAGGGCTACTAGGCAAGGATTAAGCCTATGTTCAAATGAAAGGCTTTTCACACTTCAAGCATGAAAAATGCTATCCAACCTATTTAGGAATGTTTTTGGAGTCAAATATAATGTTTTCAATCCATTAAAGTGCATAGGAAACTTTTGAGAATCCATTTTTAGCTCAAAAATTGATCAGGCCTATTGGAATGAAGGAAACAAGCTCGATAAGGCATTTTTAAAAGCTCACATCCCCCATGAGGATTTGTATGGAGACCATATAAATTATGGGAATCTAGTAGGGGTCTTGAGAAATTAATTTATGTAATTTTTTGGTAGGTTGGATGTCATATCTTTATGAACCAACCTTAAGAGTGAAAACTAGTTAAAACCCTTGCTAAACCCTGATTAGGACTAGTTTGGGAAGATTGAGTTGGAAAGATAATATAAGGGCATATTTTACTATAATAGCTATTATAAATTGGAGAGGAATCACCTAGGCTTCTCCACACCTTTTTATTTGTATGCAGTTATATGGACAAAGGTAGAAACAAGGTTTTTCTCACTATGTTTTCTATTGTGTAGGATACAGGAAGATTAAAGAGATGAAACCAAGTTTGGGTGGAATATTAAGACTTAATATAACTCAAAATATTAATTTAATGACCTAAAAAAACTTTTAAGTTCCCAAAATAGGTGATTCAACTTAGCTAGTCAAATTTGGTATATTGCACAAGCTAGTAAGAGGGGTGAAAAGCTTCACTTGAACTGATTTTAAAGATTTATTGATGCTTCCAAGTACATTGAGGATCTTTAAAATTTTAATTCAACCTATCCCATGTATTTTCATGATAAAATAATGGTAATTTTAAGGCCAAGTGTGCAAGGTGTAGGGAAGGGCATTCTTCTTGATAGTAGATGATGATGACTCACTTTCAGAGGTTTCTAGAGGACTAGGCATGCAAAGAATGCATGGAGAGTAATGTATGAGATTCTCCCTTTCCATTAAAATAATTTTTAATTCTCTTTATTAATTATATGATGTTCAAATATGTCCAATCATGAAGGCATTTTTTTGGTGCAAAAGGAGGAGTTTTGTGCCACTTTGCATAACTTTGATGACTTGTATGGAAACTTGGACTTCTAGACCTTACATGTTTCATCCCACATAATGATTACACCCATAATTAAAAATTTTAATCATCTTTACAATTTTCCTTGTGACCCTTTAACTTCTCTTTTCTCTCTTTCTCAAACTCTATAAGAATTGGCCATTTTGGCATTGTATCCTATGCTCCACCTGAGTATGGTGAATCTCTACTCATTTATATACCTTTTAATCAATAAAATGAATAAGTGTTACATTTTAATTAATTTTCACAAGTTTTTTCCACTTTAATGATGAATATTATTTAGTGAATACTATGGATTCCTAGCATGTGGTCTCATTTTTTCACCTTGTTTACAATTGGAAAACTTCTTCTTGAAAGGCATGTGAAGTGTTTTAGGGGATGTGAAATGTTGAGTGAGTTATTATTTTAATTAGTTCCATTCAATTCCTCTTGTATATTCCTCCTATATTTTCACATTCATCTATAACCTCATAATGTAGCATTGATGTGAGAAGATGAAGATTGAAGAAGTGTATTTTTAGTTTGTTTTTTGGTCTCAAGTGTAGAATGCACTTAGTTGGAAGTCATAAAATTGATTTGGAATATCACCCCATTTGTTTATATTTTATTTTATTTATCTCTCTCTCTTTTCACCCCCAAAATTTAGTAGTTGGTTCAATCCTAAGTGGTATATCAAGGGAGTTAGCCCTATTTAGAGGCTCACTTCATTCCTCAGGCTGCCCACAAGCCTAGAGGTCATTCCATTGCACCAATTAGATGAGGAGAGCATTTTTATCTCCTAAAAGGGTGAAAATACAAGTGAAAATAGTTTTTGGCATGCCCATTGGGACTCTTGTTCTAATAGATTGAGAGATTTTTCGTGTTGTCTCTCAACAATCAGCCTTTGGAGGCATATATCAAAGCATCAATGGTGACTCTAGAGATACATCAGCTAGTCAAGTAGCCCAGGTATTCCATTTGAATATTATTGATAACCTTTTCTTATGTTCCTACTTCCCAATGAAGTTTCATGGCTGAACTTGGATTTGAGTTTTGTTCTCTACAAGTTGGTGAAACATATCCATCTTGTCCCATTCCCTATCAATATGTTCAAGTTTTTGGTCAATCTTTTTATGATCATTATCGATCCCATTATGACCATATTCATCCCTATCATGAGATGTATCAGTCTTATAACTATCCTTCTTAATTTGTTACCCCTCCTAGTCAACCTAGTTCTTTCTCTAATCAACCCATTTCCACCTTCAAGCAAGCACTTTTGGCCTATGAGAGATACATGATTGATCTTGACACACAAAGAGGATGTGTTATATAAGTTCATAATCATGTCATTAAAAAGGTAATAAATGCATTGGATTTTTTCATGAGAGAATTTTTACCTATTGAGAGAGCCAATTGGCAAAGGTTCATAAGTGAGATGCTTGATGTGAGTGGTCTAGTCTCTTCCTTAAGGATAGGCTAGGATTTCATGAAAGGCAACCTCACCATACCTATCAGCCTTCATATCCATTTTCCCAACTTTAATACCAGCCATACATGACCCCTACTCATGAGCCAAATCAAGCCCATCAAATCCATCCTTTTCTAAATCAGTTGGAGGAGAGAGTTGAAAGAAGA
The DNA here is from genome assembly GCA_037957365.1 of Torreya grandis. Classification (NCBI taxonomy): domain Eukaryota; kingdom Viridiplantae; phylum Streptophyta; class Pinopsida; order Cupressales; family Taxaceae; genus Torreya; species Torreya grandis. The sequence goes on along the minus strand of JARHVA010001156.1, from coordinate 670,926 downwards.
AACCTTGTGTTTGAAGCTAATCTTGATAGGAAAATTGAGCTGGCTAATATGCATTTACAATAATCCATGTTGGTATCAAAGGAAGTGGATTTCAAGAATTCATTTCCCTCTCACATTGTATCCCCACCACCTCAAAAAGAGACTCATAATCCCAATGTCCTAAGTTGGAACAAAATAGTAGAATTATGGGGGAAGGAGGAACAAAATAGTGGAAGTCTTGACTAAGAGTGTGAAATTGAGAAGACATCTAATCCTAACATCCTAAGTTGGACCAAGATATTAGATTCATGGGGTAAGAAAGAAGATAAAAGCATTGTCTAAGAATGTGAAGTGGAAAATAGAGTTGATATTTTCCAAGTCCCTCTCGCTCTTCCTCAAGAAGCCTCTTTTATTCCATGACAGCTTTCATGCAATCCTTATCCCCATAATGATTCTTATCAACTTCAAGATAAGATTTTCCAAGAGAACCTATCCAAGAAAATAGAGGAATTATAAGTAAAGATGAGATTTTTAAGTCAACATGAGATGTAAAGTTTAGACTCAAAGGAAGATCATATACCTACACACACCCCATCTCCCCTTCCTCAAGAGATTCCCAAAGAGTCTCTTACCTTGCATTCTCAATCTGACTTTGAGCTCTATATTTCACCACCACCAACTATTTCATCTTATCCTTACCCCATTACCCTTTGTCTTTATGGACCTATGGTATGGGAACCAAAGGAAGATCAATTGGTTGATAAAGAAAGAGAACTCTTGCTTGAAGAAAACCTACCTCCTTGGCAGCCTCATTGGGCTAGATCACATGATTTCAAGATGCCTAGTCTTGGCATCACCATGAATGAGGTTGAAGATCTTGTAGCCCTTGACAAAATAAATTAGATTATTATAGCTGAAGTTAAATTTGAAATCCCTCAAGAGATCTTAGGTGATGAAGAGAAGGTAATTCTTTATGTCGAATCTCTTTATTTGGTTGATGATGAGGAATGTTTTCTTTGTGTTGAAGAACGTATCTTGAGAGAGGCAAATGAAGAGGAAAATGCTCAATTCATGGCTGATAAATAAGACCTAATGAGTGTTTATGAGGAATAAATCACTATAGGAACTCCCTTTGGTGAATAAAAGGGAAATTCACAAGCTTTTGCCTCCATTTTTGAAGTGGAATGTGTTATCAATAAGGGAGAACACTTTCAAGCCATTCCTCAAGAAGTGGCAGCCTTGGGAGAGTCTCGTGAGACCAAAATAGAGGAAATTTCCCTTAAAGATGATCTGATCAAAGATGAAGAAGAGGTGGTTTCTTATGTGGAGATTTCAGATTGGGTTGATGAGGAAGGAAGTCTTCTCTTTTCCAAAGAGGAAGAAATGATCATAAACTCTTTCATCACTTTGCAAGATATCATGAATGGACAAGGACAAGTTCTTAATCAGATTTTGTGTGACTTGTTTGAAGTCATTGGAGTAGCTTATACTCCTCTTCAAGGAGGCTATGATTTGGTCAATGATGGAGAAGTCAGCATTGGTACACAAGTATGAAAAGGAAAAGAATTCTATCAAATCTTTCCTTTCAAGAAGCATATATATTTGATGATGACATGTTTGAATTCATTAAGATGGGATATTATCTTATTAATTAGTTGGGAGAAACATATAAATTCTTGAATGATGGAACAAACTCCTATTGGCCTCAATCTTCTATGAAACAAGAAATCAATCCTCTTGGAAACATGCCTACTAAGGGGATATAAGTTGAATATGAAATGAAGATTGAGCAGCAACATGAAGTGTGTGAACATATTTAAGAGAAATATATCTACATTGGAGAACTATTTTAGGATGACCTACTTGAGATCAAATCAAATCAAGTGCCAAGGAAGAGCTCTGGTCTACAAAGCATTCAATCCAAAGATAAACATGCTTGATGCTATGTTTCATCTCACCATGAAGATGATTCAATAAGTTTTCCTTTTGATCCTAGAAAGGAGGTATGTTTAGTTGTTATTTTTGCATGGTAGGTTGTTTCCTAATTCCTGAAAGTGCTTATGCACATGTGTGTGTCTTGTGTGTTTGCTTTCTTTGTTGTGTCTTTTTCCTTTGTGTGGTTGAGGTAGTCTTAGTCATCTTATTTTGATCAAATTTGAGTCAATGGTCAAAGTCTCTTATTTGTATCAATCCTTAGATGACTCCATAATCCCAATGGACTAATAAGGCTACTGGGCTAGTTAGTATAGCAGGCATACTACCCCTATAAGTCACCAATTTGTTGACCAAATTTGACTTTTAGATCAAATTAGGATACCCTTAGTAAAAAACTTGATTTTTAGGCCTGTAAATGGGTATAATGTATTTTCATGAGGTTTTTTATAGGTCATTTGATGTCAATTAATTTTGTACTACCTTTGGTCAATTAGTTTCTAGGTCCATTTATCATTTTGGGTCATTTTAAGGGGAAAAAATAATGCATTTAATGCTTTATACAAGTTTATTGTGAAATTTTAAAGTGTCAAAAGTTTTTTCCATGTATCCTAATAAGTCTTTGGTAACTGATACTGACTGAAAATTGTTAGGTTACTCAAAAAAAGGTAATTTTCTTGAAGTAAAATGTGAGTTTGGCACTTGTACAACCTCCTTGGGAATGTGCCACATGGTAAAAGCTCATGAAAAATAATTTCATATTTTACACACTCATATAGATTATTTACATGATTTGAAGTTCCATTTTCTACAAAAAACTATTCTACTCTATTTTGGCTTTCCTAGACATACAAAAGTGACTTGTAGGTTTTTGCTTGGTACATGCAGTTCATGTGGTTTCACATCAAAAAAAATTGGGAGGTTATTTTTCACTCATATAAATTAATTTTCATATAAGGATCTTGAATATTGGTGGCCTAAGATTTATGAATCATCTGTTTAAAGTTGACTGTGCAAATCTACCTATCAATTTATGTACCCTTCAGGTTTTGGTCTTGTTTGGGAGATTTCATATAACTCACTTACTGATATTGATTCTAGAGAATGTTTAATTCCTTCTCAAATTATATCCACACTTGGTTTCATGTTTCATGAGGTTTAAATGTGCTAACCATCTCAATTTTTAGGAGGGAACACTTTTCTATGCAAAAGGCAATTTTCCATCATTCTCAAAACATTCATGCTTGGATGATGACTTCAGGAGATTGTTATAGTTTCATTTGAAATATTTTCAAGGTTACCTTATTTTTTTTCCTTCATCTCACCTTTCAAGGCAACTTTATTCATGAGTGTAGTCATGGAATATATATAATTAGTCTATTATATTAGTCAACTAGGTGCATTCAAAAGAGGTTCAACATTGATATTGAAGTGTGAAACTTGTATTGAGATTGGAAACATATTGATGTTTCATCCTAACACCATTAAAAGGAGATCATCCATTATGTTGATAAATCACTTGGACACATGAACTTTTTTCCCATTACATGTCTGCAAATAGCTTGGTGTACATCTACAAGTGCTCTTATGGAGAGTTTATTGATAAGGGGGTATTTATAACCAATCTTGGTCTTGATTGAGGATAGATATATTTTGATGTTTTTATATTAGATCACAACTCATAAGGGGTCAAAATAACAAAATTGTGCATCCCATACCATTGCCTATATGTTGCAGACAGTCACCTATAGGTGGCCTAAACAGAGTAAAGAGGCTTTTTGTCAGTATGGAATAAGTGATTGAAATATTCTTGATGGAATGGTAGGATTGAAACATCATGATGGAAATTTTTTAAGTGATACATGGCTAAACAAGGCTAAGAATGCTCCCAAAGGGATGATGACTGTGTTTAGACCTATTTTGCCTAAATAGGAAAAATAGAGGCCACATGGGTTTGTGTTGACACTTTATGACTTATTTGAAAAGACTTATAAGGAGTATAAATAATTTAATTTAATAGTATCCACACAATACAAAAATTATTCAAAGTTTAGAGGGCAGAAGAGGAATGGAGACTAGTTTTTTGAAGACCTCAAATAGCTCATAAAATCACTAAAGCCAACCAGTATTATCTAATTGGCCTAAGAGAGGAAGAGACTTTTCATCAAGGTTGAAATGTGGAGTTTTTTCCAATGGTTTGAGGGTTAAAATTAATTAAGGTGACATTTTATGACCTAAATATCATCCACACAAGATGGAAATTGATGTCATTGACCTTCATGTACCCCTAGGAGTCTGTACAAGCCCTAAATGTGCACCTATAGCAGGGTACACTAACAATTGAGTTAGAATGAGATTTTGATGAGTATTTAAGCCTTTTCAAGATGAATAAATGTCTCTAAAAATTATAATTGACCATTAGGATGTAAAATTTATGATCTCAAGCATTATAGCCAACACATTTGAGGCAAAAAAGCTACCTATAGTCAACCCCATTATCCACCTACAACAAACAGGGTAAACACTGGAGTGAACTTGGTGCATTAATAGTGTTTGACCTATCCAATGGTGAATGCATAAATGATAAATATTAATGGAATATAAATCCTCAATAATTATCCTCAACGTCATGAATAGGCTCAATGATGTCTCATAAGCATCTACAGCTAGTGTGTGGCAGTAGGATAGTGAGCTAGTCTTATATGCTTCATGTTTTCTAGCCATCAAAGTGAACCCAAAGTGAGGGAAAGAGATAGGTGAAAAAAAATCTTAAATATAATTCCCTATATATCATTACTAAATTAAAATAAATAAAAATGACACCTACAAGTCCCTCTACCTTTGAAATTCAAACACTATTGACCATAGCAAATAATGGTTTAACTGACAATGAACAAAGTTTGGTAACAAACGAGTTGGAAAATTCATGATATGAGTAAATTAAAATATTGGTGTATCATTAATGGTTTTAATTTAAACCTTATATCAATTTAATTAACTCTATAGGTGTCATAAGCACCTACAAAAAAGAGAAATACACAAACAGGGTCAATTCATAGTTAGTTAACTATAAATGGCTTTGGGAAATTTCAAACCCCAAAATGGAAAGGAAAGAAAAAACTTGGGTAAAAAAAAATTTGGAGGGTTTCAATGAGGTTTATACATAGCATTTTATTCCTAAATATTTCAATGATCACCTAAAGTAGGTAAGAAGGTAGAAACATAATCAAAATTAACCTCAATCTAGATGATCATGGTAAACCATGAACAAACATAGTTTGGAAAGGGATAAGTATTCTATATGATTTAAAAGTGGTCCCAAGTTAGGTATAATGATCCATATAACTCCCACAATGATCCATTAATTAGAATAAAGAGTTCAAACAAGTAAAGTATAGTCCATGTCAAGGAACCCTACACAGCCTGCATTATCAAGAGTCTATTTTGGTTTAGTGAAGAAATGAAGTTAAAATGGATTGATAAAAGGATAAAAATTGGTTAAAATGTATATATAACCTAAGGAAACCTATAAAACATTCAAAATTTATAAGTAAATAGGGGAAGTACCCCCATTTTATCTCAAGTAGGGGGTACTTCCCCTTATACCAAGACAGGTAGTTTTGAGGGAAAGGGATAAAAGATGAATCCAAAGGGTGTATATACCCTTGAATAAGGTTTGGAAAGATATAAAACACCTATTAAATCATGATATATCAAAGGGAAGGAGATGGAATTCAATGAAGTAATCTGGGTGGCTAGAGTTGCAGGCAGGTCTACTAGACACAATTAGGCCTAGAGTTCAAATGAGTTATCACTTCCACCTCTAGATCTTAGTGAGATTTATCATTCATTTGAACTTTATTATGGGGTGTATATAGATATATTAAATCTATTTTAATGTATATAATGCATCAAAAGGGTCATTTTAAGCCTAAGCTCGAAACAGACCTACTAGGCAAGAATTAGGCCTATGTTCAAATGAAAGTCTATTCACACTTATAGCATGAAACATGCCTTCCAACCTATTTGGGAATGTTTTCGGAGTCAAATATAGCATTTTAAATCAATTAGAGTGCATGGAAAACTTTGAATAAGCCATTTTTGGCTCAAAAACTGATTAGGCCTATTAGAATGAAGGAAACAAGCTCGATAAGGCATTTTTAGAAGCTCACATCTCCCATTAGACTTTTCATAGAGACTAAATAAGATAGGTGAAGTTATTAAGGGTCTTGAACAATGAATTTGTGGAACTTTTTGGTAGGTTGGACATCAGATCTTTATGAACCAACCTTAAGAGTGAAAACTAGTTAAAACCCTTGTTAAACCTTGATGAGGACTAGTTTGGGAAGATTGAGTTATAAAGATAATATAAGGACATATTTTGAATAGAATAGATATTGGAAATTGGAGAGGACTAAGAAATAGAGTTTTTCTCACTATTTTATGTGTTGTGCAGGCTACAAGAAGATTCAAGAGATGAAACCAATTTTGGGTGGAATATTAAGACTTAATATTACTTCCAATATTAATTTTATTCCCTTAAAAAACTTATAAGTGCCCCAAATAGGTGGTTCAACTTAGCCATTCAAATTTGGTATATTGTACAAGCTAGTGAGAGGGGTGAAAAGCTTCACTTGAACTAAATTTAAAGCTTTCATGATGCTTACAAGGTCATGGAGGGTATTTAATCTTTTCATTAAACATATACCATGAATTTTAATGAGAAAATAATACCAATTTTGAAGCCAAGTGTGCAAGGTGTATGGAAGGGTAGTTTTCTAGATAGCAGATGATAATGACTCACTTTTAGAGGTTTCTAGAGGACCAAACATGCAACCAATGCATGTAGAGGAATTTATAATAGTATCTCCTTATATTAAAATCATTTTTACTTCTCATTATCAGTTATATTATGTTCAAAGAGTTCCAGTCATGAAGGTAATTTTTCTATGCAAAAGGAGGAGTTCTGTGCCACTTTACATAAATTTGATGACTTGTATGGACACTTGGACTTATATAAATTGAATGGTTCATCCCGCATACTTATTAAATTCATAATTAAATCCTTGAATCAGCTCTAAAATTGTCTTTTTGACCCTTTAACTTCTCTTCTTCTCTCTCTTTCTCAAACTCTATAAGAACTGGCCATTTTGGCATTGTATTCTATGCTCCACCTGAGTATGGTGAATCCCTACTCATTTTTATACCTTTTAATAAATAAAATGACTAATTATTACCTATTCATGACTATTCATAAGTTTTTTCCTCTTTAATGATGAATCTTGTTTAGTGAAGACTATGGATTCCTAGCATGTGGTCTCATTCTTTCACCTTGTTTGCAGTTGGAAAACTTCTTCTTGCAGGGCATGTGAATTGTTTTAGGGGATGTGAAATGTTGAGTGAGTTAATATTTTCATTATTGCCATTAAATTCATCTTATCTAGTCCTCCTATCTTTTCACATTCATCCATGACCTCACAATGTAGCATTGATGTGAGAAGATGAAGATTGAAGGAGTGTATTTTTAGTTTATTTTTTAGTCTCAAGTGTAGAATGCAATTGGTTAGAAGTCATCAAATTGATTTGGTGTATCACCCCATTAGTTTATATTTAATTTCAGTTATCTCTCTCTCTTTTCACCCCTAAAATTTAATATTAGGTTCAATCCTAAGTGGTACATCAAGGGAGCTATCCCTATCAAGAAACTCACTTCATTCCTTAGGTTACCCACGAGCCTAGAGGTGATCCCTTTGTGCCACTTGGATGAGGAGAGCCTTGTTATCTCCTCAAAGTGTGAAAATATAATTGAAAATATTTACATTCATAGATTATATAGTTGTTTTATCCTTTTGAGGTGTGGTAACTATAGGTTTCTATTCTTCCCTCACCTCAAAGGGGGGCATATCAGTGGGGTCATGTCATAAAGGCATTTTCTTCACCCCTGACACACATTTAGATTCAGTGGGCACATGATTTGGAAGAATTTTATTCACACTTATTTATTATTTGGTATTTATATTAGTTTTTATATTTAGTGGGGGCATGTTATATAGGCATGGCTTCCACACATTCATAGTTTTCAAATATAGTGTGGGCATGCTTTGGAAGCATGTTCTCCACACTTATTCAGTATTCAACATCTCCATATTATAGTGGGTCATGTTTTGGAAACATGTTATCCACATTAGTACTTATTTCATTTTTTTATATTTCTCCATATATAGTGGGGGCATGCTTTGGAAGCATGTTATCCGCACACAGTTTATGAACTGGCCAAAGCACATAGTTATATGGTTCAGATTCATAGTTGTGATAGAAATCTAAACATTGGTACCATTGTTATACACAATTTTAGTGTGAGACATATCTAAGGTACATATACTCTATAATGTGTACCTAATATTATAAAATCCAAATCAATTTTATATTTCAAAACTCTTCTATAAATTATTACCATATCATGGAATTTTACGCACTGATACTTAGGATGGATGTTTATGTACTGTATTGAGCCAATCTACTGTAGTAGTTGTCTTGATTTTGGTATGGTTGAGGTGACTAAATCACTTAATGTTGATAGGTTTCTAGGTTGGACTTGATTTTATAATCCAACCTCACCAGTTTATAAGTATCATTGGGTTGCACAGTTGAGTTAATCTCAACTTTTAGTTGGTAACTCACTTTTGCTCCAAGGTTGGGGTCATGTGCCTTTAAATCTCTCTATCTATATATCGTTAAATCTATGAATTTTCTATATTTATTTATATTTGTCCTAATCTTAGTTTCAAATCCTTACAATGATATATCTTTTCAAATCAACTTACCAATAGATAAGGCATTTACACCAATACATAGGTGTACTCCTAAACCTTGCTCTTTAATTTTCAATACTTTAAATTCTAAATTATATGCACTAATTATATATTGTAACATGCTCTTGGTTGTAGTTTAGTCACTAGAAAAACACTCAAATTAGGCTCACACAAAGACAAGGTGTGTTATACACACCCAAGTATGCATCCATTTATTTTAAACTAGCAATTTCATTACTAGATTAAAGGGGGGGGTAAATGTAGACACTATTTTATGGATTATATAGTACCTCAGTCTTGTACACTTGGAAATTTTAGACCTTGTTTTTTATTCTCATTTATGAACCTTTCCCACTATTGGAAGTCTTAAAGCCACTCTATCTTGTGCCCCTTGGCCTATCTCTTGGTCCAACTAGTCTTATTTTGATGACCTAGTACTTATATCTTGAGAAAAATGCTTAAAATTTTCTTATCTTCCACTTTTTCAAGTTCTAAGTTTATACCTACTTTGTTTTTCCTTAGACACTATCATTCTAGATAGACACTCACATCAATGTGAGTGTCCTACTCTGATGTAAGTGTCTAATGCCTTAAAGTCATCTATTTTGCAAATGAAACATATCCTATGCTTATCCCAAGTGTTTTAACGTGATTTAATTCTCTAAAGGCATTGATATAAACAAAATATCAACCTTAATTCATTTCTCACCTAGGAAAACCTAACACAAGCCTAAGGTAACTTATCAAAGCATTCAATCAAGCACTCGATAAAGTAAAGCTTCCCTATTTTATTTTATTTCCATCTTATTCATAAGGACAACACATATACAAGTTTGAAGTACAGAAGGAGAAGCCTAAGATCTATATTTTTTAAGTTACAAGATAGGTCATTATTTTAATTTTTTATCACATATTGCATGATTCACACATAAACCAACACATATGAGAGAACTACATCAAACTGAGGCCCTTTTTAAAGTATTGGATATGTAGGTAGCACCTATTTATAGAGGAGTCTTTGGGGTTAGCTCAACACCATGTGCCCACTAATCCATTTTCCCCCAAGGCCACTATGAAGATAAATAACTAGGGTTTCGCAAATTCATGAGGAGTGATAGTCCATGACCCAAATTTAAATTCATTAGAGTAAAGACAAAAACAAACCCAAAAGCATCTAGGTGGTCTCATTTTTTAGTAATTATTCCATACAAAACACCTACATCAAGTTCAGACACTAGTGTTGATGTAACTATCCCAGACTAATATGTGTCCAAGGCTCCAAAGTCACTTAATCTAAAATTTAGCAATTGTTCCATAAGCATCTTCTAGTTTGCTTCCTACCTGTTTTAGATCTAGAATTGTATCAACATCAAAACCAACTAAGTACATTACTTCTTTGTCATTTCCATATCTAGTATAGTTATACTTACTATTTTTAGCCTATCTTAGTTTAATAAATTAAACATATGTTATATCTGAGTTTAGCATCTAATTTCCCTACTATAAATCTAATTATCATCCTTGTGCTTATTCATTTCTATATCCCCTTTAACCTTAGATAACCCTAATCTATAATATTTTAAGGTTAAGCAATACCATTGGCCTCAGGTAAACCATTAGATAGAAACATTGAGGAGGTGGTTGTACATCAATATAAACAAATCTTGAATTTTTTTTCCAAGTGGTCCTACACCTTTTGATGATGAGTGTTTCCTTCATTCAAACTCTTCAAATATTCTAAAAGTACCAAAACATTCAAAAATCCAAATTTTTTTACATCTACATATTTTATTAGCTCTTTGTAATCTATGTGTTATTTCCATGTTCATGGATAGCATATCAATTGCTTCTACATTCATGTGTTTCATGTTTCTATTTGAGTGTAATACATGCATTCCTAAATACATGGTTTATGCACTTATGGATGTTAGGCTTTCCCTCTACTCATGTCGCTAGGACATTAGGGGCATCCACCTCTATGATCATAATACATCCAAGTTATATCATTATATGGTCACTTTCCATTAGTGTTTGATCTCATATATGTACTTACACATGCCTTTATCCATGCTTATATCTTTCATAGTGTACTTGATATGTTATGTACTTCACATTTTTTGCTAACATATTAGATCCATGGGATATTATGATATGTTTATGTTGGTTATTTGTGTTTTCCTTTCTACACTTCCTTATGTAGACACCTAAAACTAGCCACCACTAACCTTCAATCAAACTCCAAACTAATTCCTACCAACCATTGTAAATTAAGCCTAAGAATCACTAAACATCCCAAATTTGTTTGTGCATCATTCATCAAAGCTCAAAATCATGTTGAGACATTCTTAATTGGGGTATCCTATTATATGCAATCATAACCTATCATGGATTTATCCCTAATCATCCTATGGCATCGTAACAATCAATTTGGCTTATGGACCTATTAGGTGGGGCACATGAACAAAAATCAAATATTGAAAGAGCTAAATGGCTAATTAGAATTAATTAACAATTTAAACTAAATTAAATGCCTAGTTTAATTATCCATGTTCAATTAATGAATAATTAAAAAAGGAAATGCAAAAATACAAATATCCTAACCTTTCATCATGACCTTTGTGAGTTGTCAAGCCCTTTGGAAATGTCCTAAAATATCTCATTTTGGAGACCCATACTGGTTCATTGCAAATCATGATTAATTGACAACTATTAACTCTACTAGGGTTATATTTGACTCACCTAGGTTAGTTTGGAACCCATTCCAAGCCTTAAATCCACCTTGACTCACCTTAGGTTGGGGTTAGATATATTTTCTATAAATGAAATACCTTGCTTTTTAGATTTTAAGCTATTTTGGTGTAAAGTTATCATGCACAAATGACTTCAAATATTTGATAAGTGTAGTGTTATAATGAAAAAATGCCTAGAAAGTAGTGTTATACTGTTAAAATCTTAAGCTAAGCCACAACACAAGACATGTTGCTAAGGAGAGAAGGAGATACACAACCTCCATTGACAAAGAATCTTTGAAGCACAAACTGAGCAAGCCACTCAATAATGCATTTGGAGCTCCCAAGGAAGGTAAATGATTCATTATCTTTTGCATTTTAGTTGTACATTCACTTGTATTTTGTTAACTAATCTCACTTCTAAGATTTAGGCTTGGAGTGTAAGTGTTAGTGTGCTTATTGAAGTTTTTATTTCTTGAACTAACATGTTACTAACCTCCCTTCTTGTATTCATATGATCACAAATGGAATTCCTGGTGGGACTTTATGGATCATCTCATACATGAAAGGAGACTAATATGCAAATTTTAGTTTTACTAAAAAATGCTTAGGAATATTCAAAATTCAATTTTTACCTTTGTTTTTACCATATTCTATTTTTCAGTGACACTCAGTTTTATACAAAGATCGATGTTGATCCTACCAAAATTGATGTCAATCCACCCAAGATTGATGCCAATCCCTATGTGCATAATAGGGCATGGTGAAAATGTGTTTGAAAAGTTGTTCTTGAGCTTTTTAGTTTTCATTTTATTTCTAACAACTTAAAATCACCTTATGTAAGAAATCAAATTTTGTTTTTATTTGTTTTTCTAGAGAGAAAGGAATCGACACCGATTTATACAAATTGACATCAATCCTTGCATGGATTGGCATTGATCTCTATAACAAAAAAATAGAGAAAGCTTGAGAGAAACATTTAACAAGTGTTTTGTTCATTCATGAAAGTGCTTCAAGGCAGGGAAAAATCCTTTAAAAATTGCAAGACCAAAGTGGAAAAAAGGCACAAATTTAAACGTGGTTAAGTCTTGAACATTTTGTTTGGTTTTTAAAAGGAATCTAGTCATTTTTATACTTAGATGTTTGTCAAAGTTTTTATAAGTTTTTAACAAAGGCCAAGGGGAAAAATTTCATGAACATTTTACTTTGGTGAATTTAAAATAAATGTTGACATTGAGATTACATACTCTTAAGAGTGTTTTGTTTTATGTTTGTTCTTTCAAAGTTATTTATTTTTCAAAATGATTAATGCATGTAATCTCTCCCCTTATCCCATTTATGGAATTTAGGTGACCAAAATCAATGTTTCCTTGTAATTGTGCATTGTCTAAAGGCATGAAAAGAACATCATTAAGGCTCTCCCCAAATTTGTATGAATTGGGTGATCTAAACATGACCTTAAAGTATTTTCACTTTTCATTTATTTTTATGAAATTTAGCTTGTGATCAAGAGTTCATAGCCTCCTCATGATTTATTTAGGGGTGTGTTGACCTAGGGTTTAATCTCCCAGCATCATACCAACTGCAGTCCATGGTGGGGTATATAAATCAAGGCACAGATACTATGATTGCTAGAGGGCTGAGTGGATAGCTTGTCCAATCATAATAAAAACCCAAGTTAGGTCTAGCTAACTAGGGTATTCCATTAAGAATTAAAAAAATAGAATATATATGCAAAGAAATAGACCCTTGCATAGTAATTTAGCTAGTATGAACTCAATTAACATGATTACATAGCTAGTGTTAACCACACTTGGGACCATCTAGATGCATGAAACCTATAATTTTTAGAAAAACCCCACTTGCCACAGAAATATTGTTGATGTAGAGTGAGTATCCAAAAGTTCCATGTCACCGTACAATATCTTGAGAGAAGGGGGTGTAAAAACCCTACTTATTCATGCATTTTTATTTTTGGATTAACACTTAAAATATTCTCAAGAGCATGTATATAGATGGAATTTGACAATATTATACAACTTTGTCAGTTTTAGGATTTATGGCATTACACTTGGGTGTTTTATGTCATTTTATCCTTTATTGTATTGTTTTTTAGTCTAAACTATCTATTTTATTTGTTATACCACGTCAAAATGAGCCTTATCTTGTACATCACTTCATTGTTTAAGGAGGAATTACGCCATCCATTTGACACCATACCTTTGCCTTAGTCTTTTAAAATTTTTGTGTGTGTGTGACTTCATTGAAAAGGGTAACATTACGTTACCTAATCCATTTCAAGTTTTGTGCCTTTGAGTCTTAAATCAAACCATCAATCATACCTTTAGATCATGATAATTCCATTATGTTGCTTGAATAATTTTATAGAATTCTTTTGCCTTATTTCCAAGTTTCCAATTTGAAACTAATCCATGTGTGTCTTTTGGATCTTAACCTAGTGTAGTTATGTCATTCAATTTTGTCTAGCTTGTTGTTTGTTCAAAGAAGCCTAGTTTCCTATGTTGAGTTTTTAATTAGCCTTGACAAGTTCAAATCCAAACATTGATTGATTTATGTTTATGCCTTGTGTAATTTGGGCTTAGACACCAATATTTCTCTTTTTGGGTTGTGTACCTTAGGTTAATTTTTTACCCAAATTTAAAAATTATTGTTTGCACCTTTATTTGGGAGAAAATATCATATCTTCTTTATGCCTTTTATTTCATGCCTTATGCCAATTGACCAAGTCCATGTCTAAATTCAAATTCCTATTCTATGCCAAAGTGTTTTAGATTTGTTAGATTAAATCATACCCTTGATTTTAAAGTCTAGATTTTGTGCTTGTTTTGCCAAAATTCCTAGCACATGTTTGTTTTGAGCCTAGATTTTGATGTCATGTTTAGCCAAAAGACCTAACAACTTTTATTTTCCTAGATTAGACTTATTTGGAACACTTTAAACCTAGAGTTTGGTATTATGGGTTTAGTTCATCCACTTGACCTTTTTGTGTGAGACATTTAACATTAGACATTTGATGTTAGACTATTTTATACTAAATTTTAGCATAGACCCTTTTCAAAGATATAGCTCCATCCCTTTGACCAAGTTAGATCAAGTTTAGACCATTTATCTTTTTAGACATTAGTTTTAAGAGTTTATATAAATCTAAGCCCTTTCATGAAACATTTATCATCGATTTGAATATGTCTCACTATACTCATAGTGGAGTCATGTACAATTTAGGATATGGTAATGTGGTTGCACAATATGACTTTGTTTAAGACCCTTATGGTGATTATGTCATTTGTGAAATTGATCCTTATCCACCTTATAAATCTCAATTGGGGGAACAAAACCAAGATCCTTTAGCCCACTATTTTTTCAACATGTCTCCATAATCAGAGCAGGATCAACTGTAAATAGCACAATACTTAACTAGTGTACTGTCAGTTATAGATCAAGCTCAACAACAGTAGTACTATGTTACAATTCCATCAGCCTATGACCCTTATTTTTTCAATAGTCACTTGCTTGAAAATAAATATGAAGTCTTAATCATAGTTTTAGAGGTAGGGGATAAGTTTTTAATATACTTCCCCCATAAAAACTTGCCAAGTCTAGTTTGAGTGCCTTTTAATATACCTTACAACCAAACCAATGAATAGGCCTCTTCTAATAATCCTCAAGATCTAGTTTTGATGCCATATCAAGACCCTAATATGATTATCATAGGAAAAGGTCTCATGGAGGACCATTTCATATAGATGTAAATAGCATACCAGACCTATATGAACTTATCATGTAATTTCAATAGCATGACCATGTCAATTGCTCCACTTATCATGATAGCTCCTTCAAATGGGGCCTTAATTGAATTAACAGGCCAAGAAAATTAGGGTATAGACCCATTCACATAAATCACTTAGATTGGAGACATATTCAATACCCCAACTATCAAAAAAGTGTCTTTTATTTTTATGTAAAATAGTGAGCCAAATATAGTGGACAATATGTAATTGTCACCCAATCTAGACCAAAGTGGTATAAA
This sequence comes from Torreya grandis, assembly GCA_037957365.1. NCBI lineage: Eukaryota > Viridiplantae > Streptophyta > Pinopsida > Cupressales > Taxaceae > Torreya > Torreya grandis. The sequence goes on along the minus strand of JARHVA010001156.1, from coordinate 655,426 downwards.
TGTACAAACAACTAGTCCAAAACACAATGTATCTTTAGTTAACACCATGAGTGGTTTGTAAATGTAGGGGGTATGAACTTATACCTACCCACCTTAAACAACTACCTCTAATCCTCAACCAACTGCTTCTTCTAGCATACAACTGTAAGGATTAAGTAGTCAAGTAATGCCTAGTGCCATGCCTCAAAAATATGTGTTGAATGTTACTCTACCATAATAGGTGATGACTAACATTCCACAACTTTATTCATAGTCCAACATACCCATAAAACCTAAGCAAAACATTTTTCCACCTTAACAAGGGGTAACCAATGTTCCACCTCACTAGGTAGTGACAACCATACCTATTCAATCATAGACCAAAATACCATTATAATCATAAATGATGTCTAATAAATAGTGTATGACTATTGGTCCATGACAAATGTTAAACCTTCAATACATGTCTACTCCATAATAGGTGTTCACACAACCAAGAGGTTATACCATTTTATAAGTACCGATTAGGAAATAATTGCCTTTTATTCCAAATGTGCAATAAACTCAAAAATAGGGCCTTAGTTCACAAGTCCCCCTTAATCATCTAGGTATTACTAGTTGATAAAAAATCCCTAATCAAATTCAATAGGCACAGTACTTCACCCTGAGCCATATCCTTCCATCTCAGCCACAATTTCCCCAAAGCTAGGCCTATATACCAAACTCGAACTAGAATATCACAATATAATGCATGAAATTCCAAAAATTACATCTTAATCTGCATAAGGATATTCTTGGTTCATTCCCCAACCAAATCAACATTCCATAACAAACCATGCATTCATTATACCCTAGTTAAATTAATCCACTTTAGACCACCCAGCCTCGATCTCAAGCCAATATTGCCTCTGGTTTCCTCGCATAAGATTTGAAATAAATGAAGGATGTAATTTCCACCATCCAAGCCAGAAAGTAAACCAAGAATTTTTAGTTTGATAATGTATGTTCATACGCATTCAACATGGAGTACTTTCAAATACCATTTCCTCCAGGGTACGAACCACCGAAGTTTGACAAATACAAGGGTAAAGGAGACCCAAAGGCCCATTTAACATAATTATTTATTATTTACCAACTAGTGGCCTATAGTGACATATACCTTATACTCTTGTTTCCAAGGAGTCTAATAGGAAAAACATTGAAGTGGTTTTTGAAATTATTGAAGAACTTAGTATCTAATTTTGATGATCTTTCAGACAAGATTGTGCAACATTTATCCTACAATCTAAAGCATGAGATTTCCTTGGTAAATTTGATGAAAGCTAAATAAAATGATGGTGAAAATTTTTCAAATTATCTACAGTGATAGAGATCACTCAAAATTTAGTTCACCCATAGTTTACTAGATAGATAACTAGATGTTGTGTTTACCAAGAATTTACACAATAAGATCTCTTACTATTTAGAACTACAATGTGTACACACTTTCAAGGAAATCATTAACAAATGTTTTTTGATTGAATGATCCCTTATTAATAAATGGATTATCAATATAACCTCATAAAATCCAAATCAAAACCAAAACAATGGCCAAAATTAGAACCAAGTCCAAGCGTAAGCATCACAACTAACGTAGGCTAACAATTATGATAAATCCAAGCAGTTTAACTGAAATAAGAATGTTGTTGACAATGTATTAACTAAGTCATGACATGTCCAAATGGTGCAATCACTATTTACTCAATCCATAGTACATATGCAAAATACTCCTAACTTACAACCTCTTCTGTAAACATAGCCTTCATAGCAACCTAGACTAGTGCAATAAATGCAACAACCTTTACCTTTGTAAACCCCTCCTCCAAAGAGAATTGTACCTACTCATTACATTTTTAGTGACCTTAGAGATCCCATGGAAACTATGTTTTGTAAACTAGCCATCACTAATCTAATTAGTTGGCCTATTCCAAAGTACTATCTTGAGGGCATTCCCTATCCAAATTGGTATAGGCAAAATGAGTTTTGTGAATATCATCAGGTTAATGGACATAATCTACATTGTTATGTGTAAATTAAACATTTGATTTAAATATGTTGGAAAATGGGGAGATAACATTGGATAATGGATTTTCTACATCCAATCAAAACCTCAGTATCTATTAAAACCCATTTTTATAACATAACAACCAACAACAATAATAAAGGCTCGAATAGCAACAATAGTATCACCAACCAAGACAAAAATAATAAAATCAATACTAGCAAAACCAACATCAACCAAATGGATGAAACCATGGCTAGAATGATACCAACAACCAACAGGCCTATCATGTAATTACACATGACTACAAAAAAGTTGTAGGCCATATTTCAAGAGGTCACATTTCTACCATTTCCATCAATCCAAGACCAAGTGCCAATAAAACAAGTTCATTGCTAATCAATCCCAACCAACTAACCTATGTCAGTAATCCCTCCTTGACCTAGGACTACATGTAAACATACCAATAAGCAAGAATTACTACTTTTGGACCTTATACCAATAACTCATCATTGACCCATGATCACACATAAGTGCATCAGCAACTAGACTTATCCTATCAGGTTTCCAATCACCATCATTTTCTAGCAATAAGGGTTTTATATCTAATCCTGAGTGTGCAATCATAACTCGATAGTCAAAGATTACCATATTAGGCTCATATCCATCTACCACTACACCCATCTAACCCATAGTTACAGCTAGGAATAAGCCCTATACTGATGTGCAAGAAAAGGCATTTGATATTCTAGAATAATTATAGAAGATGCCTACACAAATTTCCATTTTGGATTTATTGTGTACATCTACAATTCACAAGAACATCTTAACAAAATTATTTAGCCAATCTCATGTTCCTAATGACATAATCCTAAACACATTTCAAGTCTTGGTTGGACATCTAGCTCTTGGATAATAATTAACCTTTGACCAAAGTGATATTCATCCCTTAGCCCTTTGTATAACAATCCATTGTACATCAAAGTTGTCATAAAATGGCACAAAGTGAAGTGTGTCCTCATAGATAATGGATCAGGCCTAAATATTATGTATCTAAAGCTCATCAATCTTCTCAGATATACAATAATCGATCTTCAATTAGAAATGATCATAATCAAAGCCTATGATAATGAAGAGTGGGAATCACAAGGCACCATCAACTTACCAAATATTATTGGGTCCTTAACCCATGATACATTATGCCATGTTTTGAACCTTGATTTATCATATAATTTGCTTTTGGGTAGACCTTGGATACATGAAATCCATACAATCCCTTCAATATTGCACCAATGTATCAAGTTCTCTCATTCATGTATGGAGGTCACTATCTATGAAGATTCATAGCCATACGAACATTATAAACATTTGGAAGCCAAGAAAAAAATATATAACTACCATTTTGGCCTGAATCTAGTTTCTAAGAAGGACAAAGGGAAAGAAATACTTGTTGATTCATTAGAGGTCAATTGCATTGACCCTGATACCCTTAATTCACTTTCCTATATGCCACCTCCTGCAATATCTAATCATTATACCATCTTAGCTAATGGCCTAGGAGAATATTTTACCCATGATACATTCCACATTTCCAAATTTCCACAAAACCCTAAGTCCTATGGAATACCTAAAGCGAAACCACCTTGCATGGAATGGTAGTAAAAGGGAAAAGCCAAACTACATATTCCAGCACCTATCATTTTTACATCGAGCACTAGCCAAGAGTAGGACCCATTGGTAAATGATGAATCTTGGTTGTATAATGACAAACTGGTCAATTGTTATCAACATGATAATTACCCTATACCTAATAGGATCATGTAAAAACATGATTATGAAGGAGGAGGCCTTGGGCCCAATAAATAAGGAACACTTGAGCCAATTTTTGCCAATTAGTATAAAGGAACTTATGGGCTCATATTTAAACCACTTAGGGATGATCCCACATATCTTATTCATGTTCCAATGCCTATGACTAGTGATGATGATGTTGATAGCAAAGAAAAATCTGATCATAGCCCTTTTAATGACCTAATCAATACCAATTTGTTTGATATTAATGTCATTTATACCCTTAGACCAGTTATTCACAATAATCCACTTCTTCTTTATCATCCCTAATGTATAGACTGGGACCAACAAGAATCTATAGTGTCTGTAGATGAGTTTGAAAATGATGAGCCCTTCTATGATTTTTTAGGCCTAAGGGACAATGTTTTGTTAGGAGACCACAAATAAAGGTTCTCAATCAAGTTAGATCCTGCAACCTATTTTAGAGAATGGGTGAACACCCTAAGACATAAATAAAACATTGAGGTCCCAAAGTGAAAACCTCTTTGAGGCACTTTTGGACTAGGGTAAAACTAAAAATAAAGGCCAATCTAGTGCTCAAAACCTATTTCAGCCATTAGACAGGGGTGTTTAACCTTCCTCAAACATATCTCAAGAGACCCCCAATGATGAACTTGCCTATGGGTTTGAGTTTAGTTTAGAAGAACAGTAGGATTTTAATCGAATTATCCAAGAGTTTCTAATTGTGTTTATCACATGGATATCCCTACCATTGAGAGATTATAATTCCTCATACCTCATTGAATTTGAAGAGCCAATCCAAATATAGGACTCTATCATTATAGGTTAATTTAAATATTGACCAACTATTTTGGAAGATAATTCCACTCTTCTTATAGAAGACATAACAAAAGTTAACATTCAAGACTCCAGATGACTTGAAATGGATCAAATTAGGTGCATCCCTCACTAAGGAGGAACATGACATCTTTACATCCCTTTTGAGGGAATTTGTTGATCTATTTTTCTAGACCTACTCAGACATGCCTAGTTTGGACCCAACCTTGGTTGTACACCATCTTGTGGTACATCTTGATGCCAAGCTCGTAAAATAAAAATTGTACGAGATGCATCCTCACATTATTGTATTATGAAGAAAGAGTTGGAAAAACTCTTAAAAGTAATATGTATTTGATTGACTGATTATTTAGATTGTATCTTGAATGTTGTGCCAATCAGTAATAAGCCATAAGGAATAAAAATTTGTTCTAATTTTAGAGATATAAATAAGGGTTGCCACAAGGATGACTTTATTCTACCAAACATTGACATGATTATTGACTCCATAGAGGGTTATGAAATACTTTAACTGATGGATGGATTCTCAAGATACAATTAGATATGAATTGCACTAAAAAACAAATATAAGATAGCCTTCACCACTCCATGGAGAATATTTTGTATCAGGTTATGTCATTTGGTCTCAAAAATGTTGGGGCCACATTCATATTTCATGATATGATGCATGACATTAATGAAGACTACGATGATGACATACTAGGTAAATCAAAGACCAAGGTCGATCATCTAGTAGTATTTTGAAGAATATTTGAGATATTGTGTGAATACAAAGTCAAACTCAATCTTAAGAAGTGTGTTTTTAGAATTACATCAAGTAAATTTCTAAGCTTCATTGTGTCTTATAGAGGCATTAAAGTCGATCCAACTAAAGTAAAAGCTATTAAGAGATGTCATTACCTTCCAAGTTGAAGTAGATTTGTAGTTTTTAGGGTAAGATTTAGTCTATTAGACACTTCTTTTCTTAGTTGGTTGACAAATGCCATCCTTTTACACACCTACTGAAGAAAGGTGTCATGTTTCATTGGGATAACAAATGCCAAAAATATTTCCAACACCTCAAAGACTATCTTGCCAATCTACCTATTTTATTTCCACCAATGTCAGGAAATCCATTCTTATTGTATCTATCTGCCACAGAGAAGCCCTTAGGGCACTTCTATTTCAGCATGATGATAATGGAAAAGAGCATATCATGTAATATTTAAGCCGTACATTGGTTATGTATGAGCATAATTATATTCCCATTGTGTTAGAGCAATTAATGTCTAAATGGTTATTATTAACCCTTGGCTTACATTGATAAGTAATTAAATAAATAAAAATATATTATTTATTTACTTGAGGTGTAAACTTCAAGAAAATAAATAATGTTATTATAGTTATTTAATATTTACCAAATGTTTATTAATTAGATTTATCAGGGTGGATGGACCTATTATTTTCACAATGGTCACATCCCCTTGTGAATCATTATAAATAGGGTTTTACCCCTATTTAATTATATCAAACACAAAAAAAAATATTCAAGTATTTCTGCACGTGGCAAATACTTGTCTAAGAAACATTTGTGAAGAATTTATGTGAGGAGTGAGATGAAGAAGATTTGATGTATTGAAGTTATTATTGTTTCTCAATATTGAATATCACTTTGTTGGTTTTTTAACCTCTTTGAGTTTTTCTCAAGATAAATACATGTGTTGTGTTCAATCAATCTGGGCTCATTATGTTATGTTTTGCTCATTAACTCTCTTCTAAATCTATGCTTATTACATTCTATGTATTTTATTATGGTATCAGAGCCAGTGGAAAGGATTTTGATTGACAAGCATATAAAATATTGAATTAAATATCAATAATTTATATTTTAATTTATTCAAATCCTAGGCACTTAGATGCCATTCTATGGCTTGGGTACTTTTTAAAAATTGAAACTCAATTTTTTGTGCATCAAATTGCCTTCTGAAAGTTTTATTCACTTAGTTTTGAAAAAATAAGGATCCAGGCAATTTTTTAAGGCTTGAGAAGCTTTTTATCAGCCTATTAAAATTGCTCTCTCCTCCATTGACACACTTGTACATCCTGGGAGGCTAGAAAAAACTGTTTTTGGCACTAAAAATTTTTTTGAAAGGCTTGTTGGCATTGTGGGAGAATTTTAGAAAGATCTATAAATTTTGAAGGCTTGAGAAGGTCTCTATTTCCCTCAAGCTTCTCCTCTACTCCCCAACCTGCACCATTTCCACCTATAGGAGATATTAAGGTGAGTATAAAGTTCTTTCAAAAATTTAAAAAATATTTTATTTTTTAATTTTATAAATTTGATTTACCTTTTATTAAAATATATCACCAAAAAGTTAAAAATCAAGTCATTTATTTTCACTTTTGTTTACATGCACAGTGTGTGTGTATATATATATATATATATATATATATAATTAAATATAATATTTTGCATGTAATTTTTTAAATTCACTCATAAATGAGTTAGTGATTATAAATTTTGGTAAAAACTTGTAAAAGGCAAGTCTAGTGTTCAAATATCACGTGATTTTTTATTTTTATCTTCTTATTTTCTTAATTCAAAATTAATTTCAAATTAAATTAAATTTGAATTTTATTTTTTGGATTGTGTGCCTTTCTTCTCATGTGAAAACCTTCTGACTTGTCAACTAGTCCTTTTGACACCTGATCTAGTTTAAACCTAGGCAAGTATAGTCATCCAACTAGTCAATCTTAATATTTTTACATGTTCTAGATGCATTGGAGTGGTCTATTTTTTGTTTTGAAGCCTCATATTATTGTTTTTACACTTTTTTTAATAATAGTGTCTAGGTGATTATTTTGAGTGTGACTCTTTCGACACTTAAATTTGTACTTCTTTAATTCAATTTTTTGCATTACTTAGCATCTAAATTGTGTAATTAAATATATTTGTACTTATTATTTACCTTATTTTACAAAATTAATTAAAATTCACATTAAAAATGTTTCATTTTAATCATTTATTTACTATCTTGTTTAAAGGGAAGCTATGGCTTTGCCTCATTTTTCCCTAGATAAATCTCAAATGCTTATTGGAAAAAAATAAAATATATAGAAAATTTATGTTAAAGAAAATTTATGGTCTAAAAATTATGGAATATTATCATTAGAACTGAGAAAGCCCCTTTGGGATGACATGTGACCCTTGAGCTTACCAATGCATTTCAAATGAAATCGCAGGAAGCTATGTCCATTATGTTGCAATATGCTAAGGATGAATTCCTTATCCACATTAGTAATCAAGAGTCTCTTAGAGATGCTTGGAAACTCCTTAAATATATGCATGAAGGCACTCACCTTTCAAAGATCATTAAATTAATCTTTGAATTGCTAACTACACCTATGAAGGATGATGAAAAAGTTGATAATTTTATTGCTAAAATTAAAAACATTAAATCTTAGTTAAATAGATTTAATTATAATTTGATTCAATATAAATTGATTTATTTTATCTTTCAATTAAATATTCATGAAAAAACTAGAAATTTCATTCAATTTTGAATTATAAGTATCAAACTGAACAAGATATCATTGACCTTACCACTTGTCTGCTTTCTTGATTTAGGAAGAGGAAGTTAAGATAAATTTTGATTCTAAGAAGAATGATACTCAATTACTTCTAACTCTTAATAAATTTTTTGATAACACTAAAAACTATAAATCTAACCCTAATTCTGCTAAAGGTAAACATGGGAGCATGAAATCTAGTAATAAGAATCATACACCTAAATTTAATTAAAATTAAAATATGTGTGATAAATTTGGTCATAAAAGAGAAACTTATTATAAAAATAAATATATAAATAAAAATCAAACTTCTAAAAATAAAAAATGAAATAAATCCAATCAAAACAAGTAGAAAAATCAAAACCCTAATCAAAATAACAATCAAGATTCAAATATTATTGCTTTTTATGTTGATTTGTGTACTTTAAATAAAAATGAATGAATTTTAGATAGTAGTACATCACACTATATGACATGCTTATCTAATATTTTATGTGATTTTAGAGATATCTTTGAAATAATTTATTTATGAGATAATTTTTTTTTAGAAGCAACTAAATAGGAAAAAGCAAAATTTTCAAATGTTGTTATTAATGATATTTTCTATCTACCTAAACCTAAAATTAATTTGTTATCTTTTTCTCAACTTACAAATGATAATTTCATTGTAACATTAATTAAAGATAGTTGGTCCATTATAAATAATTTTGGGTCTTTGATTGTTGAAGGTGTTCAAAATAATGGTTTATATATTTTTTCTCTTTCTTCTACATGTTTACTTTCATCGCATAATAAGAATAAATCTCAATTATGGAATGAAAGAATATAACATGTTAATTTTATAAATTTACATGATATTTCTATAAATAATCTTATTATTGAACTTCTTTCTATTCCCTTTCATCATGAAACTTGTGAGGGTTACTTATGTGATAAGCAACATACTAACTCCTTTCACAAGAATCATGATGCAGATTCCTCACATCCTTTAGAATTAATTCACAGTCATATTGTAGGTCCTTTGGAAGTTACTTCTCATAATGATTCATTTATATTGTTACATTTATTGATGATTATACTATAATGATCTAGTCTTTTCTTATTAAAAAGAAATGATGTTTTTTCTAAGTTTAAAGAATTTAAATCTTATGTTGAAAATGTATCTAATTTTTCTATTAAGATTTTAAGAATTGATAATGGTAGTGAATATGTTAGTAAATAGTTTTATTTTTTATGCATTAGTTGTGGTATTAAAATGGAATTAACAACTCCTTATTCCCCTCAGTAAAATAGTATTATTGAAAGGAAAAATTGCACCATCATAGAAATGATTAGAATAATGATGCAATCTACAAATGTTCTTAAGTTTTTATGGGCCAAAGCCATGAACACTATTGTTCATATTCTAAATAGAGTCCCCACCAAAGCCTTACATCTTTCTATCCCTTTAGAAATGTGGACTAAAAATAAACCTAGCCTAATTCATCTCAAGATTTTTGGTAGTCCTACTTCTATCTTTGTCCCTAAAGTTAAGAGGAAGAAGATCGACCCCACTTATTACTTGTGCATTTTTGTAGGATATGGAGGCAAGACAAAAGGTTTAAGAGTGTATGATCCCTCTAAACATCAGATTATTGAGAATAATAATGTTCTTATTCTTGAAAAATCCTTTTGTGAGCCCTTTATGGATCCTCCTCAGTATTCTTCTATTGATGAACCTAACTCTCATGTTTCTCCTTGTGATGAAATAGATGCCCTTAAGGAAGTTAATCTAGTTATGGATAACTTAGAGTCTGAGGAACGCCCTAAGTTTCATGTTCAATCTAAAAGACCTAAATGGGAAAAATCCCTAATTTAATCTTCTAATGTTAATAATCTTAATAAATTAACTAGAAGTCAACATTCTTATCATGCTTTAATGACTATGTATGAATGTAAATCTCAGTCTTTTATGGAAGCCACTCAAGATGATAGATGGAATGTTGTTATGCAATGTGAATATAATGTCTTAATTAAAAATTAGACTTGGTATCTTGTTTTTCGTTCACCTAAAAGGCTAATTATCAGTTGTAGATGGCTTTATAAAATCAAATATAATTCAATTAATAAAATTGACAAATTTAAAGCTAGATTAGTTGCTCGTAGATTTACTCAAAAACCTAGGATTGACTATGTTGAAACCTTTGCTCTTGTAGCAAAAATTATTACTATTAGATTTTTTATTGCTCTTACAGCCCAAAATGGTTGGGTTATCTACCAAATAGATGTCAAGAATGCATTTCTAAATGATGATTTAGAATAAAAAATTTATATGACTCAGCTTAAAAGTTTCACTGATCCTAATAGATAATATTTTGTATGTAAGTTAAAAAAATATTTGTATAGTTTAAAATAAGGTTCTCGAGTTTGGTATTCTAAGATTACTTCTTTTTTCAAATAATTAGGTTTTTCTAATTGTTATTCAGATAATGATCTATTTTTTAAAGTTAAAAATGGTCATTTGATTCTAATTGTATTATATGTTGATGATTTGTTGATTACTGGTGATCTAACTAGTTTAATTCATAAATATAAGGATAAATTAATTCAAATATTTGATATGATTTATTTAGGCATTTTATATCATTTTTTAGGAATGGTTATATTTTAAGATAAAAATTTAATTATTATATCATAATCTCAATATGCACATAATATTCTTGTTAAGTTGAACATGCTTGATTGTAAATCTACCACTACTCTTATTTAAGTTGGTATTAAACTTGATCCTAAACTTGCATATGAAAAATCTAACCCTACTTTGTATAGACAGCTTATTGGAAGTTTGATTTATCTAACCATTATTAAGCTAGATATTTCAGATATTGTTAGTGTTACTTCTAGATTTATGCAAGATTCTTATTTGGAGTATTGGAAATTAGCTAAACATATTCTTTGTTATATCAAATAAACTATTAATTATGGTTTATTTTATTCTTTCATTGATAATGCTAAATTATATGGTTATTGTGATACTGACCATATTGGTGATACTTTAGATTAAAAGTCTACTTTTGAATATGTGTTTAAGTTTGGTAAAGGTGATATCACTTAGAGAAGTGAGAAGCAACCTGTATACACATAATATTTTCAAACTTTTATCGATTACTAACACTTTATATCTTACAAGAACCTGTCGAGTCTCAATCTCTCTGAGTGCATGCCTTAAGGGATACACCAAAAATGGGGTGGGCAGACCATTGATGCTTTGTAGAATTGTTATCCCTTTTGTCACTTGTTATCTACACACTTGTCTCCTAAAACCATTAATCCTAAGCTTGATCTTCTATGTTGTACCCATTCTAGGTATTTTTTATATTTTTTCTTTTTTCTCACCTAAATCCCTTTTTATCATTTAGTTATGCTAGGTCGACTGGGTTGACCCTATATGATTTCAAGATATTTTCACTTATGAATTAGGTTAGCTTTTGGTTGATCAAGCTAAAGACCTAGTAAATTATTCTCCTAAATTATGCTAGGTCAACTAGGTCAGACCTATCAGCTGAGATTTTTAGAAGGGTCAAGGGTTAAATCCACATATATATATATATATATATATATATATATATATATATATAAGTTCATTTACATCATTTATTAAGGAGAAGTGAAAGAAGTAAGAGTAAATGAACATCTACTTATTGACCATTCTACTTGAAAAATAAAGCTTAGGGTTCCATACTTTCTTTGGAGATACAGATCTTGTCTTGTGGATAAGTTTTTTGGATACATTGATAGGTTATGTAGCCTATATTTGATGTGTCTTTTTCATCCTTACATACCATGATAACCTCTTGAGAATCACCTTGACCAAAGGAGAGATTGAGGCTCAATGGGTTCATCTTCAAAGGTAAGTATTCCTAAATTTATTAATCCTTTATAAGAGTAGATAGATATGAATTTATGCTTCTCTTCTATGCATTTTTAGTTTTATTATTTTTAACCTCCACTTCGTACCACAATATTTGGTGAGTAATAGATTAAATTTACTTTATTTGTTATTAGTTTAGGTGAAATATCAAAACTTAGGACCCCCTTAGGGTTATTACATGATTATGTTAGATTGGAGGCTTTGGAACCCTCCTTAGCATAGTGTATTGTGACAAATGATCCCCTAATAGGGTCTAGTAGATCTCCATATTGCTCATGCTCCTGCTTAACAAATGTGTTCCCAATCAAAAGTGTAGGTATGCTCTATCTTCTGTGAGCCAAGATTAATTTATAGACATGATGTATTTCTGATTGCATACATTCTGGTGAACTCAATGTGAATCTAACCCTTGCAATATTTATTTCACTTATTTCATTATTTTATAATTTTTATTATCATATATTTGTGATGTTAGGTCGACTGTATCAACATAGTACTAGCTTTTGTGTGTAATTTTAACTTTTAATTGCATCCAGATGACTCTAATCTTTCTGTGTAAGTTTTTTTCTAAGTACAGGCTACTGGATCAACTCAGTCAACATAGTACTTTTTTTAGACTTTTAGACATTCAGTCTAGACTACTAGGTCGACCCATTCAACCCTATACACTTTCAGGCATCAGATTTAGCCTACTAGGTCAACCTAGTCAACCCTGTATATTTTAAGCACTCAACAATAGGCTTCTATAAAGCTTGGTTGACCCAATCGACCCTGTTAGTAGGATTTACAATCATTTATCAAGGTTATTTGATAGTAATCTCACTTTTATACATATTCAAATCCACCAAGGTTCCTTTCTATCCTTTATCTCTTTCCCTATAGTCTTTATTTTCATAGTTTGTAAACTTTAAAACTACCCCTGTACAGTCAACTAGATCGACTCTATCAACCTAGTTTTATATTCTATGTATAGTCTCAAAAGCTAGGTTGACTATGTTGATGTAGTTCACTTTCATAATTTTTGCTTCCATAGTACAAGGTAAATACTATCAACCATGTTCTATATTATATGCATACATTGTTGACTAAATCGACATTGTACTATGTTTCAAAGTTGGAACTAACCCTTATATACTAGTAATTAGCTCACACTTTCATTTCTTATTGATTTCATGATTAGAATAGATCACATAGTCTAATTAGGTGGATTTCAATATACCATTTAGTTGCACTATTTTCTCTTTTATGCACACACTACCAAATCACAAAATCTTAAACAATCATTTTAAAAATTGTCTACCCAAGGCCAACCTACTTGGATTTCATCATCAAGGGGGAAGTTGACTTAATTTTATAGCCATGTATAAACACATTATTAATGGTATATTTTGGCTAAGCACTTGACACCTTTATCACTATGGTGTGTGAAGTGAGGGGGTAGGCCCTAATACTAAGCCTATATCATTACCAATACATATCCTTTTTAGTCCAAACATCCTAAAACCATCCTTAGATTGATTTCTAGTTCCTTATTTATTTCCAACTCCTTATCACATTTAAAATTATATTCTAATAATCTAAAAACATTCAGGTTGACCACTTAGCTTTTACTTTCCAATTTGATTACTTGATCTTTGCTCAATTGTATGTTGTATTGAAAAAACTTGCATTAGCCAACATTGGTGAAAGGGTTTATGTTGTGTGCTTCAATTGGGTCAAATTCATTGATTCAATTGATTGTGTGTTTTATTCATTTCTTGCTTTCCTAAATACTTGTAAAAAAAAAATTGTATCAGTATACAGTCATTTTAGTTGACATAGTTTGTTATAGGTTGTTTAATTTTTCATGTTTGTTATACTAGGTTAACCTTGTACACTTTGTTAGCCTATGTTTGTTGTGTTAGGTCAACCTAGTTGACCCTGTATAGTTTACAAGCCCTATTTTCAATACTCAATCAACCCAGTCAACTCTATACTCTTATCTTTCTCCTCTTATCTCTTTGTTTCTTTTTTCACCTCTTTTTTATGTGTTTATCTAGTTTTATCTCACAATGATGATATATTTTTAGCCTTCTTTTAGTCAATAACATTGCATAATCAAAGATTTAGATCATAAACTCACTTATTTTATTACTTTAGATAAAATTATTTAGTTTTTTCCTTCATCTTTTCCTAATCCAAAACCAATCACTACATAATGTAATGTAGTTGAGGCCATTCAACTTAATCCTACTCCCAATACTAATGTTAGGAATCCTCCACCAAATAATCCCCCTCCTATCAATACCCCTCCTACAAACACCAATCCACATATTGATACAACTCAAATTCTTGCACAAGTCATACAATAAATAAACATCATGCAAACAACTAATCAATCTCAAATGATGAACATGAAACAACATTTATTAAACATGACTAGTCAACCACCTCAAGTCATCATGTCTCATTCAAATCCATATTTCATCCCTCCTCATCTTAGAGATGCTAATGGAAATATTATCCTTCAACCTCTAATGAATAATAAAATGCTTCAACACCTTCAAAATGAACCTTTAGCCCCATTCATTACATCCATATATATTGGAAATATTTCTCCAACTATCACATATAATGGGAATAAGTACCCTACTATATTTCTTAAGTGTTTTTTTAATCTCTATAAATAATGGGTCCAAACTAATACCTTTATTACGACCAAGATCATAGCTAAAACCTTTATTGGTGATGCACTTGAATGGTATAACCAAATTCCTAGACATTCCATCTCACAACTAGAGGATTTAGTTAGTACTCTAGTAAAGGAATTCCAACATGATGACCTTCCTAAAAATTACCTTAGCCATTTCATCAATGCCAAGCAACTTTCTAATGAATCCAATCATACTTTCATCAAATGATGGAAGTCTCTCGCTCATAAAATGGATCATAACATGAATGATGATACTATTTTAAAAATATTTTTCATTACTCTTAAACCTCCCCTTAAATACAAATTTTGAATCTTTTCCCCTTAAAATTTAGAAGAAGCCTTAGACCAAGCAAAAAGGCAATATTTTCTTATGACCCAATTTGAAACACCTTAAATAACTACTAAATAACCTTTCCAATCATTTTCTCATAGTATTGATTCATCCAAGCTTCTCAAACCTCAAAATGGAGCATCCAATTCAACCAATTTTAACCCAACTCACCCACCCTTGAG
The DNA here is from genome assembly GCA_037957365.1 of Torreya grandis. NCBI lineage: Eukaryota > Viridiplantae > Streptophyta > Pinopsida > Cupressales > Taxaceae > Torreya > Torreya grandis. The sequence goes on along the minus strand of JARHVA010001156.1, from coordinate 640,093 downwards.
TCTAGAACAACTTAAGCAAAAAATTTCCACCTTTTAAAACCATGCGCTTTGATCCTTCCAAACCTCCTCCAAAATGATACAATCTTGATAAATTTTGTTAGTGGCATGTTACCATAGGTCATTTTCATGATTCTTGTCATGATCTTCATTGATTTCTTCTTTCTTCCTTGCTTGGTCCACATTTTAATCTTCATACTCTAGCAAAACAATGTTATCAAGACTATCTTCAAGCTTCTCAAATTCAATCTCAAGAATCACAATCACATAAAAAGCAACTACCTAATGATCAATAACAATTATCCCATACCTATACCTCATCTATTAATTTTTTTAAAACCACAGTTGATCCTTTTTCCTATATCAATAAGGAAAGGATAGCTAACATGAACAACTTTAAACATATTATTGCATCCATTGAACCTCAACCTCTTAAGTAAAGTGAACCAATAGAGTACCTAGTTCAAATGTGTACTCCAAATCATATCATACATGGTCCTCCTTTACCTCTCCTACACACCCTATGTCAAATTCAACCTCCTAAAAATATAACAAACCAACACATTTACCTATTTTCAAATGCACCTACCAACCCAATGCAAATCATTTTCATTTTTCAATGTTAACTCACTCCAACTCACATGTTGGGGCATCTTGTGATGCCCATCCACGTGTCCCTTTAGAATTTGGAGCAACTTATGATGCCCATCCCTACATCCACTTACCCTTTGGGGCATCTTACAATGCCCACTCTTATTCTACAATATATAATAACAAACACATTCAACTTCAAAAAACATTTCAAGACTTATAGCCTTCTATTTCACATGCTCCTCTTTGATATAGACATTACTATAGATCTTACTTTTTTTTGTCTCATGTTTCTTTGTTTTTATGCACTTTACTTATTTTAGTCACACTTTACTAACATCATTTTTTCCTTTGGGTTCTTTAATTTTCTTACACATCACATTTGGCATTTTTTTAATTTTTATCCTTATATATCTCTTTTATTTTTGTCTTTTTATGTCATTCTTTGCCTTCGTAGCTTTATGATTATTTTTCTCCCATTATTTAGCTTTCACCTCATTGTTGTTCACCTTGTGAGTTGTAGTGTAAGACCATGGATAGGACCTGACCTTCCTCACAAATTACCACATTAAAACATCTTTAAATCACTTTTTGATGACTCATACTTTCATTAGTGCTTGTACTTGATCCATTGTAGGTTAGTATGACTTCTCTACTGACATGACTATTATCAGTATAGTTCCATCCTTTTCATTGAATTATTTTACCTCCTTGTGATTAGTTACGAGCATATTCATCATTGTATCACTCATTACATAGATGAGTCTCTCATGATCCCCATATTTCCCTTATTTCCCTTCATTTTTGAGGCTCAAATTAGTCAATTTTGATATTACACACTTACTTGTGGGAAAGTCTAGGAGTCTTTAGACACCTTGGTCTTTAGGTCCTTTTCTCTAGTGACCAATTTTAAGCTATCTTGTGTTTGTCATCTTTAACACCCATATTTGGTTTTCCAAATCCATATGAAGGAATAAAAAAAAATCCATCAAGAAAGTTAAAAGCCAAATCATTTGAAATAAAAGGAAATGGTATACTAAAAGGCAACATATAAATCTCAAAATTCAAATCATGCTAAAAGATGTGATTCAAAGCACATCTCCTTCTTCTAGTTAAAGCTCAAACTCTACAATTAGCCTCATGATAGAGCTAAGGTCCATTGGGGTGCATTACGCCAGTAGATTAGAAAAGGAGAATAAAAAAATCTTTTAGTACTACCTACTTTCTCACACAAGTACCCAGTCTTCACAGTAGACCAACAGCTCTATAAGGGGTCTTGAAGAATGAGGAACACATTATGAGAAGGTAGGTCCATTTTAATTTACATGCATATAGCCTTCATGGGATGGTCTATATACTTCACTTGTTAGCCCAATATTTATGTTCATTAGTCAAAATGTCCTAAGTCCTTGGTGTTGATAGTTCTTAGCCTTTATCACTTACCTAATATGTCTCATTCTTGCTAAAGATGTTCACATCACCCATATGGTGCCTCACATTCCTTACATCACATTTTCATTATATTCCCATTGTTGGATATTGCTTTTAGCTAATCACATCCTTGATCACATATACCTTACTATGCCTCTTGGTTTATAATTTATGAGTTGCATTCTAAGACCTTGGATAGGACCAAGCCTTCCTCACAAACACCCTTACACCATTTTCTTACCACACCAACTCATTGTCATACTAGTTATGTCATTAGGTGGTTGTGTTTTCTTACATTTCATCTTAGAACAAGAACTAATTTTGAGTTTTCATCCTTTAGAGATTTTTTATTTTAATTTTTCCATCATGTTCTCATTTAATTTTTGCAACTTCACTTATCTTACATATGACATTTGACATTCTTACATGTTTCTCTTTATGTATGACTTCTTCATTTTTGTCTTATATCTCCTTTTCAATCATTCATGTTTTTATTTATGTTTGATTTGACATGTTTATATTATATGAGATTTTTATACACATAATATTTTATAACTTTTATTGATTACTAATACATTGTATCTTGCAAGAACCCATTGAGTCTCAATCTCTCTGAGTGCAGGTCTTAAAGGGTGCATCAGGAAAGGGGTGGGTAGACCATTAGTGATTTGTAAGATTATTTTCCCTTTTACCACTTTCCATCTACACACTTGTCTCCTAAAACCATTTACCTTAAGCTTATTCTTTTATGTTTTACCCATTCCAAACATTTTTCATGCTTTATCCTCCTTGTTGTTGCCTTGATCCCCCTTTTACTAGTTGACTATACTAGGTTGACTAGGTCAACCCTATATAGTTTTTAGCCTCTAATTATTATACAGGGATAACTAGGTTGACCTTATACTATTTAAAGATATTTTTCAAATGGGGTTTCTTAACCCTTTGGCTAACTTAGCTCAGGACCTAATGATTTACCTCTTGAAAACATACAAGTTTGACTGGGTCGACACTGTATAACTGACATATTCAAAAGGATTTATAGCAAGATCTACCTATATATAAAAGTTCATTTCCAATCATTTGATAATAGAGAAGAAAAGAATAATAAGTGTGAATGAACATCTACTTATTGACCATTCTACTTTAGGAATAGACCTTAGGGTTTCATACTTTCTTTGGAGATACGAATCTTGTCTTATGGAGAAGTCTTTTAGATGCATAGATAGGTTGTATAGCCTAGAGCTGATTTGTCTTTTTTATCCTTACATATCATAACAATCTCTTGTGGAAAACCTTGGCCAAAAGAGAGATTGAGGCTCAACAAGTTCTTCTTCAAGGTAAGTATTCCTAACTTTATTTCTCCTTTGTAAGAATAGATAGATAATGCAGTTGTGTTTTTCTCTTATGCATTAAGATTCCATATACATTTATGTGAGTATATGTCTTTTATGCATGTTTATTTTAGTTTGTTTTGTTTCTAACCCCCACTTTATGCCACAAGATTTGGTGTGCACTAGATTAGATTTACTTTCTTGTTTATTAGAATAGAGTGAAAATTAAACTTAGGACTCTTTTAGGGTTATTGCATGATTGTGTTAGACTGTAGACTTTGAAACCCTTCCTAACATGGTGTATTATGACAAGTGATCCCCTAATTAGGTCTAATGGATCCCCATATTGGCCATGCTCTTACTTAACAAATGTATTCCCAATCAGAAGTGTAGGTATTTTCTATCTTCTATGATCTCAAATTGATTTATAGACATGATACATTTTAGATTTCATACATTCTGGTGAACCCAATGTGAATCCTATCCCACCACTAGTTGGATTGTCTTCACGTTTCCACTTTCTTATTAGCATTGACTTCACTTTGGATTCACCTTCATAATACATTCTAGTGAACCTGATGTGAACTAACCCTTGCAGGATTTGTTTAATTATTTCATTATTATTTTTATCATAGATTGTGTGTTTGTTTGTTTCCTTTCAGTTATTAATTTTTAAATTACTTGGAAAAATTATCTTGTTTTAATTCAAAATCTATTATAGGCTTTCTAATTTTCCCTATTTGTTATATTGGGTCAACCCAGTTGACTATGTACATTTTTCTAGCCTCTATTCACTGTACTGGATCAACCCAGTCGACCCTATGCTATTTTTAGACCCTATTCACTCTTTTTTCAACCTCTATTCACTATACTAGATCGACCCAATCAACCATGTACTATTTTTAGGCACTATTTTCTATATTGGGTTGACTCAGTTGACCATATACTATTTTTTGCCTTCCCTATTTGCCAATTTTATCCCTATTTTTCCTTCTAACCTTTTGATATCCACTCTTTCTTGGTATCATGAAGCCTCTTATCAAATTATTTCTTGATAGTCTCAACCCATTTTGAATGTACATGGGTTGTTCTCTCCTACCCCACCTATCCACCATATAAGATAACTCTTTATGGTACAACTCTTCATCATATGGTTCTAAATCTTCTCAATCTCGATCTACCCCATACCACATATTTGATCCAAAGAATCCTATTATACAAATCCCAAACCATGACAATCATATACTTATACCACTTTTACACCTTCTAAACCTATAATTTGTAAACTCATCAAACCCATCTACATCAAATGTTGTAACCTCACATTATGTTCCACATCTTACAACCAATGTTCATAATCCTCTTGTTACACCCATAACAAGAGCACCTAGCATTATCACTTCCCAAATTAACATGTTTTAAACCACTCAAATTGATAATATAGATTATTCCCAATTATTCAAAAACCTTGATGGTAATACTATTTACACTCCTAACAAGAATGGTGGTTTTACCAAGCTTATTTCTTCTTTTACCACACTTAAGACAACTAACACTAATATTGGGAATCCTCCGCCTACAAATAATCCTCCTCCTATCAACACCAATACCCCTCCTACAAAAACCAACCCACCTATTGATACAACTCAACTTATTTCATAAGTCATACATCAAATTAACATCATGTAAACAACTAAACAATCTCAAATGATGAACATGCAACAACATTTATCAAACATGACTAGTCAACCACCTCAAGTCATCCTATCTCAACCAAATAAAAAAAAAATCCCTCCTCCTCTTAGAGATGCCAATGGGAATATCATCCCTTAACCTCCAATGAATAACAAAATGCTTCAACATCTTCAAAATGAACCTTTATCCCCATTCATTGCATCCATAGATATTGGAAACATTTCTCTAACTATCGCATATATTGGGACTAAGGACCCTACTGACTTTCTTAATTTTTTTGGTAATCTCTATAAAAAATGAGTCCAAACTAACACCTTTGCTACTACCAAGCTCTTAGCTAAAAAATTTATTGGTGTTGCACTAAATTCCTAGACATTCCATCTCATAAGTAGAGGATTTATTCAATGCTCTAGTGAAGGACTTCCAACATGATGACCTTCCAAAAAATTACCTTAGCCATTCTATCAATGTCAGATAACTTCTTAATGAATATTCTCACACTTTCATCAAATGATGGAAGTATATCACTCATAAACTGGACCATAATATGAATGATAATACTCTCTTAAAACTATTTGTTACTACTCTTAAACCTCCCCTTCAATACAAATTTTTAATCTTTCCCCTAAAACTTTAGACGAAGCCTTAGACCAATCAAAAAGGCAAGATTTTCTTTTGAATCAATTTGAACCACCTCAAACAACTACTAAAATACCTTTCCAATCATCCTCTCATAAAATTGATTCATCCAAGCCTGCCCAACCTCAAAATGGAGCATCCAATTTAACCAATTTTAACCCAATGCACCCTCCCTTGAGTCTAAAACAACTTAAGAAGAAATTACCACCCTCTAAACCTATGAGCTTTGATCCTTCCAAACCTCCTCCAAAATGGTAAAATATTGATAATTTTTTTTGGTGGCATGCTACTATAGGTCATTCTCATGAGTCTTATCATGATCTTCATCGATTTCTTATTTCTTCCTTGCTTGGTCCACATTTTAATCTTGATACTCTAACAAAACAACATTATCAAGATTATCTTCAAGATTCTCAAATTCAATCTTAAGAACCACAATCACATCAAATCAAATACCTAATGATCAAAAATAATTATCATGTACCTATACCTTATCTGCTAATTTTGTTCAAACCATAGTTGATCCTTCTTCCTAAACCAATCAAGAAAGGATAACTAACATTAATGATTTTAAACATATTGTTGCATCTATTGAACTTCAACATCTTATGTCACATGAACTAAAGGAGTACCTAACTCAAATTCCTAATCCAATGCATAGCATACATGGTCCTCCTTTACCTCCTTCACCTCTTCATACCTCTCTTACACATTATATGCCACATTCAACATCCCTAAAATCTAACAAACTAACACATTTACTGATTTCCAAATGCACCTACCAACCCAATGCAAATCATTCTAATAGCTCAATATTACCTCACTCCACCTCACATGTTGAGGCATCTTGTGATGCCCATCCACATGTCCCTTCAAAATTTGGGTCATCTTGTGATGCCCATCCCTACATCCACTTACCCATTGGGGCATCTTGTGATACCTACTCTTATTATACAATACATAATCACAAAAAAATTGGCTTCAGGAAACCTTTCGAGACTTATAGACTTATATTTCACATGCTCATCTTTGATATAGACATTAGCATAGATCTTACTTGTTCTTTTTGTCTCATGTTTCTTTAGTTTTATGCACTTTTTTTCTTTTAATAAGCATTATTGTCTTCCTTTACATTATTTGGTTTTATTTCACATTACATTTGGCATTTGCTTTCATTTTTGTCCTCATATATTTCTTTTACTTTTGTCTTTTTATGTTATTCTTTGCCTTAGTATCTTTATGATTACTTTTTCCCTTATTTAGCATTCACCCTCATGGGTTTCTCTTTTGTGAGTTTGTAGTGTAAAACCATGGATAAGACCTGGCCCTCTTCACAAAACACCACCTTTTCTTCTTTTCTCACTTTATCTTTCACTTGCTTATTGGCACCCTCATGGGTTTCTCTTTTATGAAGTTGCATTGTAAGACCACAGATAGGACCCAGCCCTCCTCATAAGATTACCATCTTTTTACTTTTTTGTTCTCAAACTTTAGTTTTTGATTCTTTTGATAGATGGAGTTTGCATAATAAACTATGTTAGCATGTTTTCCTCCATTTCCCTCATTCTTATAATAAGTAATAACACTTTACTATCATCGTATCCCTTTTTCCCCTTTGTCACAATATTTATGATTTAAAATAATTCAAATTTCTCCATGTGTCACTCCTCTTGAATTCTCCTTTCCTTTCACTCCACATTGGCTAAAACAACGTCAAAGTCAAGATAGCACTTGTTTTTAACCTAGATTTTTTATACTTTTAGACACCATGCTCTTTGAGGTTCTCTCTCGTAGAAACCTTATCCCAAGTATTCAAATGAAATCCATCTTTAGCACTCATATTTGGTTTTCCAAATTCATATGGAGGAGGAATAGAAAAAGCCATCAAGAAAGTTAAAAGCCAAACCATTTGAAACAAAAGGAAATGATATACAAAAGGCAACATACAAATCTCAAAAGTCAAAATCACACCAAAAGACGTGATTTAAATAACATCTCCTATCTCTAATCGAAGCTCAAACTATTGGCCTCACATAGAGTCAAGGTCCATCGGGGTACGGTAGGCCAATAGATTGGAATAGGGGATTCAATAAACTCTATGGTGTTACCTACTTTCTCACACAAGTACCTAATCTTTGCAGTAAATTGATGGTTCTATAAGGGGTCCTAAGGAATGGGGAACACATTGTGAGAAGGTAGGTCCATTTTAATTTTCATACATATAACCTTCATGGGATAATCTATATACTTCATTTTTTTACCTAAGACTTGTGTGGATAAGAGAAGTTCTCTAGAGTCCTTAGGGTATAAATTCCTCTTGTTTTGAGAAACTTAATTTGAGTGTCTTGACTTTGATAAAGAGTTCCTCTACCTTGGTTTTTCCTTCATTATCCCCTCCACCCATTTCATTTCCCCCCTTGGTAGACAAATGGTGATTCTAAATTTATTTTCCCTCTTCTATTATTCCTTCTTCCTCACCTATTAAAAACATTATAGCATTACTTTGTTCTAGTTTTATCTATCCTTGGAGCAAAACAACATGCTTGAGTAACTATGGATTACACCCTTACACCATTTATTTACAACACCATCTCATTGTCATCTTAGTCATGTAATTAGATGGTTGTGTTTTCTTACATTGTATCTCAAAATAAGCACTGAGTTTAAGTTTTCATCCTTTAGTGATTTTGATTTTCATTTATCCATCATGTTCTTATTTGATTTTTGTAGACTTCTCTTATCTTACATATGAAATTTTCCATTATTACATATTTCTCTTTGTATATGAATTATTCATGTTTATCTCACATCTTCAATTAAATTTCATTTTCAATCTTTAATGTTTTTATTTTTGCCTATCTTACATGAGATTACTTTCCACTTTCTTACATATCTTTTTTCAAGTTTTATTGCATGGATATTTCATTTGTCATTCATGTTTTACATGCTTCCCGACGTGATTTACTATGTTCTACATTCCTTTTTTAGATTTATGTTTTACATACTTCCCAACATGATTTAGTATGTTCTACATTCCTTTTTACCATTTTTGTTTTACATGCTTTCCAATATGATTTAATGTGTTTTACAATCATTTTTCATTCATTTGCCATCATTTGTCATTCATTTATCATCATTTTTTATTTTTTTGCCATCCTTTTGTCATTTATTTGCCTTCAATATTCTAAACCATGTCTTAACAATATTAATTTGCCAATTTTTCCTAATACCCTCATATCTTTGCCTTAACTCATTTTACACTACTATATGCCTATCTTCCCAAAATTTTAATTTTTGGCTTTTTTTTGCACTAACTTCTATAAGTTTGCCTTGTGTTCTTCACATTGGATGCCTTCACTTTCTCTTGTGGTCTACTTCTTTATCCACAGCACTAAGGTAATTAAAGGTATGTGTTTTTCAATTATGTCCTTTCATTTATTTTATTTTTTACTTATTGCACTTTACTTAGCATCAGCATTGTGTGTTATCATGTTATATTTCCCAAAGCACCATCTTTAGTTGCACTTACATGATATGTGATGAGATTTGAGTGGGGCATATGTATACACGTAATATTTTCAAAATTTTATTGATTATTGACACTTTGCATCTTGAAGGAACCCATCGAGTCTCAATCTCTTTGGGTGCATGCCTTAAGGGGTGCACTGGGAAAAAGGTGGGAAGACCATTAGTGCTTGGGAAGATTTTGTCCCTTTTTTCACTTTCCATATACACACTTGTCTTATATAACCATTTACCCTAAGATTATTCTTCTCTATTGTACCCATTCTAAATATTTTTCATGCTTTATCCTCTTTGATCTTGCCTTGATCCCCCTTTCTCCAATTGACTCTACTAGGTCAACTGGGTCAACCCTATACTATTTAGGGATATTTTTCACTTGGAGTTTTGTTAGCCCTTCGATTGACTTAGCTTGGGACCTAGTGACTTACCTCCTAAAAAAATATAGGGTCAACTAGTTTGACCCTATATAGTTGACATATTCAAAAAGATTTAGGGAAAGATATGCTTATATATACAAGTTCATTTCTAACCATTTGAGAATAGATAAGTGAAAAAGAATAAGTGTGAATGAACATCTACTTATTGACCATTATACTTGAGGAATAAATATTAGGGTTTCATACTTTCTTTGGAGATACAAATCTTGTCTTGTGGAAAAGTCTTTTGGATGCATAGATAGGTTGTGTAGCCTAGAGCTGATTTATCTTTGTTATCCTTACATACCACAATAATCTCTTGCAAAAAACCTTATCTAAGGGAGAGATTGAGTCTCCATGGGTTCATCTTCAAAATAATTATTCCTAACTTTATTTCTCTTGTATAAGAGTAGATAGATAATGTAGTTATACTTCTCTCTCATACATTAGGATTACGTATAGATTGACATGAGTATATATCTTCTTTACATGTTTATTTTAGTTTGTTTTTTTTCTAACCCCCGCTTTGTGCCACAAGATTTTTTGTGCACTAGATTAGATTTACTTTTTTGTTTATTAGAATAAAGTGAACATTAAACCTAGGACTCTTTTAGGGTTTTTGTGTGATTGTGTTATATTGTAGGCTTTAAGACCCTTCTTAACATGGTGTATTATGATAAGTAATCTCCTAATCAGGTCTAATGGATCCCCATATTGGTCATGCTCACACTTAAAAAATGTATTCCCAATTGGAAGTGTAGGTATGCTCTATCTTATCTGAGCCAAGATTGATTTATAGACATGATGCATTTCTGATTGCATACAAAGTTACTTGTCACTATTAAATTTGTCTTGCATTAATATTCCTTTTTGTCACTCATGTTTTACATACTTCCTCAATGTGATTTAGTATGTTATACATTCCTTTTTATCATGCATGTTTTACACACTTTCCCAACATGATTTAGTATGTTCTACATTCCTTTTTGTCACTCATGTTTTACATACTTCCCCAACATGATTTAGTATGTTTTACATTCTTTATTGTCACTCATGTTTTCCATACTTCCCCAACGTGATTTAGTATGTTCTACATTCCTTTTTTTCACTCATGTTTTCCATACTTCTCCAATGTGATTTAGTATGTTCTACATTCCTTTTTGTCACTCATGTTTTACATACTTCCCCAATGTGATTTATTATGTTCTACATTCCTTTTTGTCACTCATGTTTTACATACTTACCCAACGTGATTTAGTATGTTCTACATTCCTTTTTGTTACTCATGTTTCACATACTTCCTTAACATGATTTAGTATGTTCTACATTCTTTTTTCTCATTCATTTTTTACATACTTCCCCAATGTGATTTAGTATGTTCTACATTCCTTTTTTGCATTTAAAATTTTACAATCTTTCCAATGTGATTTATTGTGTTCTAAAATAATTTATCATTCATTTCCCATCATTTTTCATTCATTTGCCTTCCCATATTCTAGCCTTGTCTCAACAATTCTAATTTGCCAATATTTTCTAATACCCTCATATCTTTGTCTCTACTAACTCATTTTTCACTACTATATGCCTCTATTGTAAACATTTTTATTTTTTGATCTTTTTACACTAATTTATACATGCTCACCTAATATTCTTCACATTGGATGCCTTCACTCCTCTTATAGTATAATTCTTTATCTATAGCACTAAGGTAAGTAAAGGTATGTACTTTTCAATTATATCCTTTCATTTATCTTATTGTGTTGCTTACTACATTTTACTTGGCATCAACATTATGTGTTATCATATTTTATTTCTTGAAGCACCATCCCATGTTGCACTCATGTGACATGTGATGAGATTTGAGTGGGGTATATGTATACACATGATATTTTCAAACTTTTATTGATTACTGACACTTTATATCTTAAAATAACATGTCAAGTCTCAATCTCTTTGAGTGCATGCCCTAAGGGGTGCACTAGAAAAGTAGTGGATATACTATTAGTGTTTCATAGGATTGTTATCCCTTTTGCCACTTATTATCTACACACTTGTCTCCTAAAACCATTAACCCTAAGTTTGTCTTCTTTGTTTTACCCATTTCAGGCATTTGCTACATTTTATTCCCATTTTTCTCACCTAAATCCCTTTTTGTCAGTCGCTTGTGCTAGGTTGACTGGGTCAACCTTGTACAATTTAAGGATATTTTCACTTAAAAATTAGGTTAGCCTTTGGCTGACTTATTTCAGGACCTAGTGAATTATTCTCTGAAATTGTGCTACGTTGACTGGGTTGATGTTTGGAAGGTTCAAGGGTCAAATATTCATATATATACAAGTTTATTTCCATTATTTATTAAGGAAAAATGAAAGAATAAGTAAGAGTGAATCAACATCTACTTATTAACCATTCTACTTGAGGAATAAAGCTTAGGGTTCCATACTTTCTTTAGAGATACAGATCTTGTGTTGTAGATAAGTCTTTTGGATGCATTGATAGGTTATGTAGCCTATATTTTATTTGTATTTGTCATCCTTACATACCATAATAACCTCTTGCAAAGCACCTTAGCTAAGGGAGAGATTGAGGCTCAGCAGGTTCATCTTCAAAGGTAAGTATTCCTAACTTTATTTCTCCTTTGTAAGAGTAGATAGATATGCATTTGTGTGTCTCTTCTATGCATTAAGATTATATATACATTTACATAAGTATATGTCTTCTATGCATGTTTAGTTTTACTAGTTATAACCCCCACTTTATGCCACAAGTTTTGGTGAGCACTAGATTATATTTACTTCACTTGTTATTAGTTTAGGTAAAATATGAAAACCTAAGACCCCTTTAAGGTTATTGCATGATTATGTTAGATTGGAGGCTTTTAAACCCTCCTTATCATGATGTATTATAATAAATGATTTCGTAATTGGGTCTAGAAGATCCCCATATTGGTCATGCTCTTGTTTAAAAAATGTGTTCCCAATCGAAAGTGTAGGTATGTTGTATCTTCTTTGAGTCATGATTGATTTATAGACATGATGCATTTTTAATTGTATACACAACCTATTATCTCTCTCTCTTTTATAGAAGTTGAGTACAAAAGTGTTATGGAAGATACTAAATAATCCATGTGGCTACAAAGATTATTAGAACTTCATTTGGATGTTTCTCAGAGTACCATCCTTCATTGTGATAGCCAAAGTTGTATATCTCTGGTAAAAAATCTAGTGTAGCACCAAAGAACTAAACATATTGAAGTTCATGTGCATTTTATCTAAAATAAAGTCATCAATGGTGATATTGATCTATAGTTCTATCATATGGATGAAGTGGCAGATATCTACACAAAACCACTTGGTGATACCATGTTTTATCAATTTTATGTATTGTTGGGCCTCTCAGAATTGCCATTGAGGGGGAGTGTGCATGAAAATGCCACTTCTTAATGGCCATGTGTTTCTTATTCTTCTCTATAATTCTTCTCATTGTAAAGCATTTTAAACTTCATGTGGAAGTTGTGTGATTTGAGTAAACTTTATGTGGAAGTTTCACTTTTGTACCTCAATACATTAAAAATAATAATTTGTAATGGAGGTCCTTATATTATAAAAGGTTCCAAATATGCTTAGTGATTATTCATGAGAAACAATGAGATGTAATCTCACAATCATGCTAGTCTAGACTTGCTTTCGAGTAGTTTATGGATTATAATTCTTTTTGTGTCAAAAGGTGATTTTTTACATGATGAAGATTTTTTAATCCTTCATATTTTGCACATAGTATAATTCCTTTATGGTGACTATGGCTTTTATCCCCACTTAGCATTAAGGGGGAGTGTTAGAGAAATTAATGTCTCAATTTTTATTATTAACATTTATTTTACATTAGTAAGTAATTAAATAAATAATAATATATTATTTATTTACTCAAGGTGTAAACTTTGAGAAAATAAATAATCTTATTATAGTTATTTAATATTTATCAAATTTTTATTAATTGGATTTATCGGGGTGGATGGGCCCATTATTTTCACAACGGTCACATCCCCTCATGAATCATTATAAATAGGGTTTTACCCCCATTGTAATTACAATAAACACAAAAAAAAATTCAAGTATTCCTATGTGTGGCAAATACTTGTCTAAGAAAAATTTGTGAAGAATTTATGTGAGGAGTGAGATGAAGAAGATTTGATGTATTGGGGTTATTATTATTTTTCAATATTAAATATCACTATGCTGGGTTTTTTTACCTCTTTGAGGTTTTCTCAAGATAAATACCTATGTTGTGGTTAATTGATTTGGGCTCACTATGTTATATTTTTCTCATTAACTCTCTTTTAGATCCATGCTTATTACATTCTATGTATTTTAACATGTTGAAAAAGTATATTTAGCTATGGTATTTACAACTTAAAGACTAAGACATTACATGTTAAACAATAAGACCATGATCATTTCAAAAGTATATCCACTTAAGTATCTATTATCTAAAACATATTGACAAGGCTGCATGGCCAAATTGATCATGTTGTTGAGTGAATTTAAGATAGAATACATCAACCAAATAGCCATCAAGGGATAGGTCCTTGCAGATCACCTTGTTGAAGCACCCCTTACAAATATAGAACTACTAACATTTCAATTCCCAAATGATTCCATTATAACCATCATTGAAACACCTCTTGAGGAGTAGCACTAAAAGTTGTATTTTGATGGATAATTCACAATACATGGATTGGGAGCAAGCCTTTTATTTATCACACTACAAGGAGATCTAATCCCTAAATCATTCTAAATCAAATTTCCTTATACCAACAACATGGTCGAGTATGAAGCATTTATCGTAGGGATTTACTAAGTAGTATAATAGAATATTCAGCATCTAAAGGTTTATGGTTAATCTTAGTTAATCATTAATTAGGTTACAGACCAAGGATGACAAGCAGGTACCATACAAGGCCATGGTCAACACTCTCAAATAGTAGAATATCAATGTACAATTTAAACATATACTAAGGGCTAATAATAGAATAACAAATGCCATGGCCACCATTGGATCCCTCATTTGTTATATATACATGGCCAAAGAATACCAGTTCCTCATTGAAATCTATTAGTGTCAGCTCTTCAACCTTTAATTGTCACAATGATTTGTGATATTGTTGGTCCCATCTCTATATGGTATTCAAACCTTTAAGCCTATCTTCACAACCACATTATGCCACCAGACCTATCCCATAAATAATCAAAGGCCTTTATCCACCATGTTTCACATTATACCCTACTCAGAATAACCCTTTACCATTGCAGTTTTGATGGAAATCTACTTCATTATTTAACTTCAGTAGAATCAACATTAGCATTATGGGAAATTCATAAATTATTATGTAGACCCCACATAAATGGGGTCATCCTATCCAAAAATATCCTACGTATTGGGTATAATTGGCCAACAATGGATGCAAATGTAGTTACATATGTTTAAAAGTGTGACAAATGTTAGAGGCATGCCAATCTAATTCATGCCCTAGCCAAGAATTTAAAACCAATGCTTACACCATGGTTATTTTCTACATGAGGCCTCAATATCATTGGGAATATAACCCCAAATCATCTGATGGCCATAAACATATCCTTACTGCTATCAAATATTTTACTAAGTGGGTTGAAGTTATACCCCTCACGTGATTGAAAAGCAAATTTTTAAATTCATATTCAACCATCTCAATTGCCACTATGATATCTAACCCAACATTATATCTGATAATGGTAGATCATTAAAAAATAAGGATGTCAAATCACTTTGTGCCAAGTAAAATATCAGTCAACATTTTTCTACCACCTATTACCCATAAGGTAATGGCTAAGCAGAAGCATCCAATAAAACCATTATCAACATCCTTAGAAAGATTGTCAATGATGATAGATATGATTGGTACCTCTAAATATTATATGCCCTCTAGGAATATTGTACCAATTACCATAGTCAAATAGGAGACACTATGTATTCACTTGTTTATGGCTCTAAAGCTATTCTTCCCATTGAGGTAGAGTTACCTTATTTGCACATATCTTTGAAGCATGTCCTAGACAATGAAGATTATCAAGTAGCTCACCTATAAGAGCTAAAGTTACTTGATGAGATACACTTGGCCATCATAAATAACCTTTAAGCATATCAGAATTGTCTCTATGTCCACTATAATCGATGGGTCATACATAAAAAATTTGAGCTTGGTGATCTTGTTCTTAAAGAAAATCAATAGAATACCATGACTGAGAAGAAACAAAAAGGTAAGTTCAAACCTAAATGGATAGGCCCTTTCATCATTATGGAAACTATGGAACTAGATCCTACAGACTCACTACACTAGATAGGGATGAACTTGATGAACTGATGAACATTATACACCTCAAGTGTTACTTCACTTGAGAGACCTAGTGTATTGTATATGAGGCACATTTCATTTGTACCCTAGTATTGACAGTCTTCTTTGTACCATACCATTCTATCACTTTATTGTTTACCATACCTTTCCCATTGATTGAGTTATTTTCACCCATCCTACCTAGCCCTGTCACCTTGGTTTCATTCTATTAGTTTCATAGCCACATTTAGCATGAAGATTTATATCAAGTTTTGGCAATTATTTCCACATTCTAGATAGAGGCTATATTTTGGAGTAGTATGATAGTGGTTTGGTAGATGTATCCTTCATTTCTTGTGACATTTTATACCAAGTGGACCTAATTATAACCAACTTTGGGAAATTTAATGTCTCACCATCATGCTACCAATTATAACCACCTATAGGCAAATTAGTATCATTAACCTATGTGATTATTTCCTAATTATAATTACTTATGGGAAAATTAGGAACAACATTATTTATCATGCCTTGAAGTACCACCTTGCCATGCCTGTCATATTGTGCCATTTGCCTACTTTGCCTATTTTGTTTGAATTAGTTGATACCTAGTCAGATTCCTCCACTGTAAGTTAGAATTATAGTGACTTGAGGTCTCAACTTGAGACTATGTAGGCAACACTCGATTCACATTGCAATCAACTCAATCACCCCTTTGCCATGCTCTCTCCATTTTGTGAGTGATTTTTAACTTTGAACACTCTCATATTTTGGGATGTTAGACCATTTAGTATCTCATCATTCTTGATCGAGTTGGTATACTTAAAAATTTTCCAAAAACATTCATAAATGATCTGGAAAATCCTAAACATTAACCACTTATTTGCCTTAAGGATTCTAAGATCCCTAGCTACTTCACAAGCAACCACTTGTTATTTAGTTTCCCCATCTCTCATCATTTTTCTTCTATCCCATTTCCTCGAAGAACTACATTTTGTCTAGAGTTTTTCTTGGACATTACATCCATGGAACTATGTAGGCAGCATTCACTTGCCTAGTGTATCTGGAGATAACTCAGCCATGCCCTTCCTTTTCTTTTATTCCCCCCATCTTGTTTATTTGTTTTGTTGTCTCCTATATGCTAGGGGCAATGTTCATCATCTTGTTTGTTCTTTGTTTGTGCTAACATTGTGATTAACCATTATTTGTTTTTATTTCATTTTGTCATCTTTGTTTATGTTGTTCTTTATTTTCTTGGAGTTTTTGTTTATTTATTTGCTTGTTTTCCTATTTATTTACTTTTTGTTGTGCCTTGATTCAGTCTATGTGCATTCATTGGATGATTCCTTACACATTATTCTTGAATCCATCCATATTCATATGGCAACATTGACATCTTGCTTTTTATCATGGGTACATTTTTTCACTTGTTTATTGGATCATGTGCCAGTCCCTATGCATATTTTAGCCTAGTTATCATGGAGTTCTATCATAATGCCTACCATCACATGTTATAGCAAAAATTATCTTAGGAATTCTACACAGCAATGCAGCTGTGACACTCCTTGGCACCAAAAAAATTCTTCATCTAATCCAAATCATTCCCACATATAGAGTAATTAAATAACTAAAGAATTTTAACCCTTGCTAATTCTGATAATCATCTCCCTACTAAAAGGTTCCCCAAATTCATCTATCTCCTCTATATCACTTTTCCATCATGTTTGTCATAATCAAGATACCAATGATTATAACCGCCTCTAGGCAAATCATTATATACCATCCCACTTGCATTTTCAATGATTCTAATCGCCGTTGGGCAAATCATTATGTTTCCATCCATTGAAGGTTAATGGTTATAACCACCTTTGGGCAAGTCATTATTTTTATTCTACCCAAATGGGGCACCTTTTCATGGTGATAATGCTTATAACTACCTTTAGGCAAACCATTATCTTTATCTGCCCAAGTGGGGCATGTTTTTATCTTACCAATGATTATAACTACCTATGGGCAAATCATTGTTTTCCCTTTAATGATTATAATTACCTTTGGATAAATCATTATTTTGTTATCCTAAGTCTTTTTCAATGATTATAACCACCTTTGGGTAAATCATTACATTTTTTCCCCACTTATGTCGATGATTATAACTAGTTGTGGACAAATCATCTTGTTTGTCTACCCAACCAAGGTAGCTCCATATGCAATTGATTATAACCACCTATGGGTAAAGCAGTCCCTTCTACCCCTTTCATCTTTTTGCTCCCATCGTTTCCTCCTTTCAAAGGACCAATCACCAACCCCTTTTACCAATTGCTCCCTTGAGGGGGTACTTATAGTTCATCCATTACCATTGAAACTATAGGCAATTATGACCTTTCATTCTTTGAGAAGATGTTACTATGCCTATATATTTTAATGCCTTCCCAAATAGGGATAAACTATAGACACCTAAAATTGGCCACCACTTACCTTTGACTGGACTTTAGACTGATTTCTACCAACCATTGCAAATTAAGCTTAAGAATCACTTAATGTCTCAAATTTGCTTGTGCATCAGTCGTCAAAGCTTATAATCACATTAAGACATCCCTAATTATGGTATCCAATCATATGTAATCATAACATCTCATAGATTCATCCCTAATCATCTTATGGCATCACTACAGTCAATTTGGATTATGGACCTATTAAGTGGGGCACATGAACAAAAATCAAATCTTGAAAGAGTTAAATGGATAATCAAAATTTATTAACAAGTTAAATCAAATTAAATGCCTAGTTAAATTATCCATGTGCAATTAATGAATAACTAAAAAAGGAAATTCAAAAATTCAAATGTCCTAGCCTTTCATCATGACCTTTGTGAGTTGTCAAGCACTTTGGAAATAACCTAAAATATCTCATTTTGGAGACCCATGCCTATTCATTGCAAATCATGATTAATTAACAGCTATCAACTCTACTATGGTTATATTTAACTCACCTAGGCTAGGATTAAACCCATTCCAATATTTAACTCTACATTTACTCACCTTAGGTTGGGGTTATATCCATTTTTTATAAATACAATCCTCTGCTTATTAAATTTTAATCTATTTTGGTGCAAAGTTATCATGCACAAATGACTTCAAAGCTTTGATAAGAGTAGTGTTATAATGTTAAAATCTTAAGCCAATACACAACACAAGACATGGTGCTAAGGAGATAAGTAGCTACACAACCTTCATTTACAAAGACTCTTTGAAGCACAAACTAAGTAAGCTACTCAACAATGCATTTGGAGCTCTAAAGAAGGTAAAGGATTCATTGTCTTTTGCATCTTAGTTGTGCTTCCACTTGTCTTTTGTTAACTAAGCTCACCCTTAAGATATTGGCTTGGAGTGGAATTTTTAGTGTGTTTATTAAAGTTTTTATTGCTTGAAATAACATGTTACTAACCTCCCTTTTTGGATTTGTATGATCACACATTGAGTGTCTTATCTTGTTATTGCATTGTTTGTTGAGCATTTGAATATGCTCCATTATTTGTAGCTCTTGTACCTTTGTTTGATTCTATGATATTTGAATATGTCATTATTTTTTGTATAGACATTTGAATATGTCATCTTTACTTTTAAAGACATTTGATTGATACATGTCCATTCTATCGTGAGGCATTTGAAAATGTCCATTATTTGCGGTCTCCTTAGACCATTACCTTTTGACTTATTTTGAGTGTTATTGTGTGTGCACTTGATTTACTTGTTGAGCTTGTATTGTTACTATCTAAATGTTGCTATGATATTCATCATTCATCTTAGGCCTTGATGTGACCACATTCTATGTGCTTCAATCATACATTTACCTAGACATCTTCTCTTATATGTAACATGCTTCATTCATAATTATATGGTTATCTTATCCTTTTGAGGTCAGGTAACTACCAAATTTCAATTATTACCTCACCTAAAGTGGGGTAATATCATAAAGGCATGGACTCCACACATTTATAGTTATATATTTAGTGGGGGCATGTCATAAAGACATGCCTTACACATATTCCTAGTTTTAGATATATAATGGGGGCATGTTTTGGAAATATGTTCTCCACATTGGCACTTATATCAATTTTTATATTTATCCATATATAATAGGGGGAATATTTAAGAAACATGTTCTCCATACCTACACTATTTTCAAATTGGCCAAATTGCATAGTTATATGATTCATATACATATTTGTGGTAGAATTATATACATTAGTACCATCGTTATACATAGTTTCAGCATGAGACATATATAAGTTACATATGTTATGAAGTGTGCACCTAATATTAAAAAATAAAATAAGTTTTAGATTCAAAACACTTTCAAGGATTGTCACCACCCACCAGGTTAAAGTTTTTTAAACTATATTGAGCCAATCTACTATAGGAGTTGGTTCATTTTTTAGCATGATTAAGATGATTAAATCATTCAATCTTACCAAACTTTAAATTTGGACTCGATTGTATCATATAGCCTCACCAATTTGATAATGTGAGTTGACTTAGTTCACTCACACTCACTAGGATATAAGTATGATTGGGTTGCATAATTAAGCTAGTCTCAATTGTTAGGTGGCAATTCATCTTTGCTACAAGGTTAGGGGCATGATCCCTCCTATATTTCTATCTCTCACCCTATCTCCTTAGATATATGCACTTTATATATTTATATTTGTCCTAATCTTATTTTTAGTGATTCACAATGATACATATTTTAAATCAAGTTACCAATAGGCAAAATGGTTGCATCAATACATAATATACTCTTAGACCTTACTCTCTTTCAATTTCAATAATTTCAATAATTTTGATTTTAGATTATATGCACTGATTGTATACTTTAACATGTTCTTAGTTGTAGGTTAGTCATTAGAAAATTACTCAAGTTGGACTTAAGTAAAGGCAAGGTGTGTTATACACACCCAAGTATGCATTCATTTCCTTTAAACTAACAATTTCATTACTATATTAAAGGGGGGCCAAATATTGACACTATTTCTAGACAATATATCACCTTAGTCTTGTACACTTGGAAAACTTAGACCTTTAATGTTCCTCTCAGTTCTAAACCATTCTCATCTACTCTTTTTTATGCCTCTTGATCTATCTCTTAGTCTGACAAGTCTTATGTTGATGACCCAAGCCTTTTATCTTACCTAAAATGCTTTTAAACCTATTTATCTCATGCCTTTGTAAGTTTTAAGTATGTACCTATTTTCCTACTCCCTAAACACTTACATATCATATAGACACCTATGTTGACGTAGTTGTCTTACTCTAATGCAAGTGTCTAGTGCCCTAAAATCATCTAATTTTTAAATGAAATGTATCCTAATGGTCAACCTAAGTGATTTAATGTGAGTTGTTCTCTAAAGGGGTTGGTGTAAATATAAGATCAACCCTCATTCATTCCTTACCTAGCACATACCAAGACAACTTATTAAAATCATTCAATCAAGCATTAAATAGAGATAAGATTTATTATTTTCTCTTTTTCTCATATCAGTCATAGGAACAACACATACATGGGTCTGAAGTACTGAAGGAGTAGCCCAAGAGCCTAATTTTCTAAGTTACAAGCTATGTCATTATTATACTTAATTTTCACATATTGCATGATTTTTTTGGAAATACAATAACTATGGGGGTGAATCAGTTTCTTAAAACTTTATTTCACATGTACTTTAACATTCCTTGAACCATCAAAGTAATACAAAGATATAGCAATGCATAAAGAGTCATTCACATGAGCATAACATAAGAAAATACACATATGAGTGGAAAACCTTCAAGGAGAATAAAACCCACTAATCCATACAAATTAACTATGGTCATATAATTAAAAACATCACAATTTAGTGAAATACCAACTCCACATGAAGTACCAACCCCAACTAGCTAAGCACCAACCCAGCTAGGCTTTAACAAGCACCAACTTGTAAGGAGGCACCAACCCCTAGATGACTCAATACCAAATAAACCACATGAAACCATTGATCACCTTCATAACACCTTTTTTCTCATACAACAAATGATTATCACCTTCTTTAGTTCTTCTCTCTCTTTTATCCCTCTCAAAATACCTTTTAAGCTTCTTCACTCATCTAGACCTCTTTAAGACAAATTAGGTCATATGACCTTGGTATTAATCTAAATTACCCTTATTATATCTTCATTATAGTTTCTATACACCCTTATTATGGTCTATAAGACCTCCTTCATCTCTTTAAAGTGATATATACTTCACTTTTTCTTGCTCATTCTCTAACTAGATAATTAGGCCTATTAAGCCTTATTCTTATACTAGGCTCTTGCTCATACACCTATTGGTCATATATACACACTTGAACACTTATATTTTTAACACACTAAGCCTTATAACATTCCAAAAACATTAATAAATCATTACATTAGGTTGACCATAGCTTAAATGGACCAAATCCTTCTTTAGGCCTTAGGAGACCTAACTCAACTAGGCCTTCATTAGTACGTGTTACCCTTTGATATTATTAGATAAGTTTAAAACCACATACATGAAAATAAATATTCATATTACACTCAAATAAACCCATAATAATCTCATTTTATATCCATGACACCTTTTAAATCTAATCACCACTTGAAGCACACTATTAGTATTGTTTACATTAGGCCTTCACACACACAAAAAGGTTTGTCTTGAATAACTAAAGATAACACAATGTTTAGCCACACAAACATGATAATAAAATATATAAAAATAAATAAAATACCTCAAAAAATTCATCAAGAGCATTATACTTCATTACATAGGGCAAAAGGACTCAAAAACACTCATGCAACTTGCTCACTCAGAACTGTCAATTTTCCTCAAAGACTAGTCATTGTGATAATGATTTTAAAAACCTATATGACCACTTATAGAGACTCATAATTCATGTATATTATGTTATTATATAATTATATTATTATCAAACATAAATATATTATGGTCAATTGGTGATATTGGTCTTGTAGACCAATCTCATAACCTTTTATCTCACTGTCTCATATGAACCAAACAAGTCAACTTGTGAGTAACCTTTTTCACTATAACCACTAACCTCCAAAACATTTTCCAAAAATTAAGATGTCTTAAAATTATTAAATAAAATATCCATTCACTTGGTTTCATCCCTATTCCATTATAACACATTCTTAAACCTTGTCTCATTATTGCCTAGGTTTTTCACTATTTCCACCATTAGGCCTATTAGCGATTGGTCAACTTGGGTGACTAGTTTATCACACATGAGGGATATAAAATATATATAAACCACCATGGACATAAAATAAAATCCTAAACCTTCTCCATTTAAATATTTTCATACTTTGACTTGGTCAACTATGACTGCTATAGCAAATCTCTAAGAAACTAACACTTTCTTATAGGGTATACTCACACACCTAACAACTCAATCACACCTAAAAGTGCCTAAGATAGTTTAATACAACCTAAAATAGTTTTTATAGTCATTAAATACCATTATAGGCTATTTTTATCAATATCTTCAACATTAGGTTCTTATTAGGGTTCTAGGAGGGTTTAAGAATGTTTCCACTCTTAACGATCATTCATAAAGCATAGCCCCTTAATACAAAAACTAATGTCTATAATATTGATATAGTACCCTTTCCCATCTACAATTAATATCTTATATTCTCATTTAGAGGTTACACATGCCAATGAACACCTGAAATTCCTTCTCAGGTTTGCATGCCTTCATTCTATGTACTCAAGAGTCCTCAAAACCACTTTCCATGCCTTTTCTAGCATACCATAACCTCAAACTTTGTGAAAATTATTGAAAAAAAATATAATACCTATTTTCATTCTTATATTATCTCATACACCTTTAAATCTGATCATGACCCCTCATTAGGCCACACTCTTTCTCTCTCTTTGCTTTCTAAACCTTAACATGTAAATCACATTAGGCCTTAATACTGACCTTCATGATTATTTAAATGTGATCTCCACCTCATTCACATACTTAATAAACATATATCATGATTATACATAGCCACACATCCTTCACATGCCTTGATGATAGACAACTATTCCTCATTAGGCTAGGTAGGGTCTAGAAGTGGTCTAGGTGCAGACTAGGTCTGTAAGTCCTACCATTATAGTCTCACCCTAAGACTCACATGAGTGATCAAATGCCTCATATACATGATCAATCAACCTCATAAAACCTTTCATGCCTATTTTCATTCATCTCACTAAGCCATCATGACCCTTCATGTACAAGACTATGCATCCTATGCACATACCTTCTCAAGTCACTTATTAAGCTCAATCACTTGATAAATTTGACAAGGGCCTTCCATGATAAACTTCACATTACTCATGCAGTCATAAGATCATATATAAATCATGTATTATACTCTTAAAATAATTTCAACACTAATCAATATCCTCTCTCATAGCTACATTCTTCAATGACCTCATGAAGACCTTTCTCAAGAACCATTGACATCAATGATAACATCAATGTCAAACCTCAAAAATATGAACAATGCTCAATAATCTCCCCCTTTTTCATTGATGTAAAAATACATTGCAAAATTATCATTCTTATCTCCCCATTTTGGTATTTCTCCCCCTTTGACATAAATGACAAAGTGATGTCTACAACTCTTTGGATCACACTCCTTACAACCAAATTACTCAACACACAAAACTATGAGTTTATGAGACATGATCCCCTATCTCCATGCATACCTTCTTGGAAAAACTTGTCTATTCTTGGAGATAATAGCATGATTATCTCACCTAATTACTTGACTTATTTAATTATTATTAGGGGTAGGAATTACACCCAATTCTTGTCTCAGTTTTTCAAATGTTACCTTTGAAAGTGGTTTGGTCAAAATGTATATAATTTGATCCTTTGTAGAAACATATTTAACTCTAACACTTTTTTCACTTACCTTCTCTCTTACAAAATGATACTTGATGGGAATATGATTGGTCCTTGAGTGCATGACAAGGTTCTTTGAGATGCTTATAGTACTTGTATTCTCACAATAGACAGGGTTAGGACCATCATACTCCACCTTGTAGTCTTTTAGGGTCTATCTCATCCATAGGACCTGAGTGTAACATGAAGTTTCAATGTACTTAGCCTCACATATGGATAATGTTACTAATTGTTTCTTCTTGCTTGTTCATGAAACTAGGCACCCACCTAAGAATAAATCTCCTCTATTGGTACTCTTCCTATCATCTAGACTTCATGCCCAGTCTACATCTATATAGGCTACCAAATTGAACTCCTTTCTTCTTATATACCATAACCCATACTCTATAGTCCCCTTGAGATACCTGAGTATCCTTTTGACTACTTTCAGATGGTTCTCCTTTGGTTTTGCTTGAAACCTTCCCATAAGACCTATTGCTTACATGATGTCAAGTCTAGAGGCAATGGTGCATAACAAACTTCTAATCATTAACCTTTATGACATTTGATTGACCTATGAAGACTCATCTTCCTTACTCAACTTACACCCTATGATCATGGGTGTACTAATTTCCTTGTGATATTCCATCTCAAACTTCTTCAACATCTCTCTTATGTACTTGGCTTGTAAGATGAATATACCTTTTTTAGATTGAGTTATTTGCAACCCAAGAAATAATGATAGTTCTCCTACCATATACATATCAAACTCATTTTTCATCACCTCTGTAAAGGCCTTGGTAATATTCTCATTACTTCCACAAATATGATGTCATCCACATAGATACCACTATCAACTGATGGTCATCTTTTGTCTTTATGTATAGATTATTATCTACAACTCCTCTTTTAAATCTTTGATCTAATAGATACCGGTCCAACCTAGCATACCAAGCTCTAGGAGCTAGCTTTAGACCATAGAGAGCCTTTTTCAATCTAAAAACATAGTCCTTGTCATCTGATAGTGAGAACCCCTCATGTTGATCAATATATATTTTTTCTTCCAAATTTCCATTTAAAAAGGCATATTTGACATCCATCTAGTATATCTTGAACACTTTTAATCCCGAATATGTTGGAAACAATTTGATGGCCTCCAATCTTGCTACTAGTGCAAAGGTATCCTTGAAGTCTACCCCTTCAATTTGTGCATATCCCTTGCATACCAATCTATCCTTATTCCTAGTGACTTCTCCATCTTCATTCAACTTGTTTTTAAACACCCACTTTGTGCTAATGACATTCTTGTATTTTGACCTAGGAACTAGTTCCCAAGTCTCATTCTTCTCTATTTGGTCTAACTCCTCATTCATAGAATCTATCCAAAATTTGTCTTTGCTTACTTCAATAATATTCTTAAGTTAAATATTAGATAATATAGCAACATTTTATTGTTTTATATTACTTACTAGTCTTCTCCTTATTTGCAAACTTGCATTCTTATTGCCAATGATTTGAGATTCAAGGTGATCTCTTTGAATCTACCTTGAGCTGCCTTTTGAGTCTTGTTTCTCCTCAACTTATTCTTCCTCATCAACCTCTATAGTTTATTATTCATTATTGAAGTCTAGATTATCTAAATTATCCTTTGACTGTGAGTGTGATTTCCTTGTCTCATCAATCTTCACATTGGTACTTTCCATTATCTTTTGTAGCCTCTTGTTATAACATCTATAGGCTAAGCTCACTGATGAATATCCTAAGAATATGCCTACATCAGATATGCAATAAAAATTTCATAGGTCTTCATCTTTGATGAAACATTTGCTCCTAAACACTCTAAAGTGCTCCATATTAGTAGGTCTACCTTTCCACAGTTCATAAAGAGTCTTGTTTCCATTAGTTATTATCTATATTTTATTAAAAATGTAGATTGCAGTGCTTACTACCTCTCTCTAATATCCATTAGATAATATAGACTCATTTATCATAGATATATCCATCTCTTGAATTGTCCTATTATTTCTTTCCACTACCCATTCTGTTGAGGTGTCCTAGTTAATGAGAATTATCTCCTTATTCCATAAACCTCACAGAATTCATAAAACTCATTGGACCAAAACTCTCCTATTATATTAGATCTTGGGCACTTCATCTTCCCATTATTCTCATTCTCAAAAAGAGCCTTGAATGCCTTAAACTTATAAAGAGCTTCTGACTTTTCTTTCAATAATGTAACCCAAGTCATTCTTATGTAGTCATCTATGAGTAACATGAATTATCTATCTCCTTAAATGTTATGAATTATTATAGGCCAAAAGGGATCAGTGTGTATTAAAACAAAGGTTCTTGTAGTAGATTACTCCTTGGATTTAAACCTTCTTCTAGTCTGCTTACCATGTTGACATGCCTTGAAAAGTATGTTTTTAGGTTTGGTGATCTTAAGTATGTTCTTCAAAGACTTCTTAGTGCTTATCTTGACTATATTGTCAAATTTTAGGTGACCTAACCTTTTGTTCCATATCCAACTTTAATATATCTTGCTTATAAGTCATTTATCCTTCTTGATCTCATTCAAGACATATATATTATTCTCAGTCCTCTTAGTATTGGCAATTAGACTTCTTTATATAGTTATCCTTATCTCACACCCTCTATCATGAAAGGTTATTGTGTCCTTGATTTCACATTTGACTTACACTAAGTAGGTTATGTTTTAAACCTTCCACAAATAACATATTTTATGTCTTGGTCTTCCCAGTGTCCAAACTCAAGACACCCTTACCAACTATATTGGCAGTTGTGTTATCTCAAAACCTTACTATTCTTGCAACATTCTTCTTCAATGAGATGAACTTATTTATGTCTCCTATCATGTGGCTTGAGAAACCACTATCTATATACCATTTCATGCCTTCATCTTGAATGTGAAAGGTATTCTAAGCTAACATAGAATCCTCTTTGGTCTTATGTTCCTCCTTGGTAAATAGTCCATCTTAACTCTTGAGCTCAATATGATCAGTCCTCACTTGCTTTATCTTCCATACCAATGTTTGATCCTTCTCATGTATTATAAGAGCTTCATATGTCTTTTTTAATCTTTATGGCCTATTAACTCTATCAGAGTATAATATTTCAATGTGTCCTATATTATGATAGATGTATCAAAAAACATTTTATTACTTACCTTTTGACCGATTACACCTTTTCTCATGGTCCCATGATGACTTATCCTTTATTACATTGGAATGACTGATTGGTATTTTCATGTTGGTATTCTTGAATTGTTCTAACTTCTCATGCTCTCTCTCAAACTTTCTCATCTTGTTCATGAGCTACTCATGCTCAACCTTCAAGGAATCTAGTTTTATCTTCAACTAGTCATTCTCAACTTCTTTTGATCTAAACCTTGTATTGATACCTTCTAATTGATTCTTGATATCCTTGTTAATATTATTTTGATGCTTTAAATCATAAAGGTCACTTATTATCTTAGCTTCAAGTTCTACTTCAAATTTTCCTTTACTATCATAGTAGACTTATTCACCATACACATTGTCTTCTTCCTTTTGATCACTAGACATCTTATGCTTCTTAAGATCACCTTTAAGCTGTTAGAATTGCTTCAAAGGACCAAGATCTAGTACCAATTATTTTAAACACAATTACTAAGAGGTGGTAAATTATTCTCTTAAAAATTTCTTTCACATGTAGTTTAACGTTCCTTGAATCATCAAAGCAGTATAAAGATATGGTAATGCATAAAGAGTATTTCACATGAGCATAACAAAAGAAAACACACATATGAGTGGGAAACCTCAAGGGGAATAAAAAAACTAATCCCTATAAATGGAATACAGTCTTATAAGTCAAAATATCATAATTTCGTGAAGCACCAACTCCACATGAAGCACCAACTCTGACTAGTTAAGCACCAACCCAACTAGGTTCTAGCAAGCACCAACTTGCAAGGATGCACCAACACCCTAGATGAATCAGCACTAAATCAGCCACATGAAACCTTTTATCACCTTTATAACACCTTATTTCTCATAAAATATATTATTACCACCTTCTTTAGTTCTTCTCTCTCTTATATCCCTCCCAAACTACCTTCTAGGCTTCTTCGCTCATCTAGATCTCTTCAAGATAGATTTGGTCATATGACCTTGGTATTCATATATAGTACCCATGTTATATATTCATGATAGTTTCTTTTCACCCTTATTATTATCTAAAATACCTCTTTAAACTCTTTAAAGTGCTATATACTTCACTTTTTCTTGATCATTCTCTAACTAGATAATTAGGCCTATTAAACCTTGTTCTTATACTAGGTTCTTGCTCATATACCTCTTATTCAGACATAAACACTTGCCCACTTATATTTTAAAAACATTATGCCTTAATACATTCCAAAAACACCAATCAATCATTACATTAGGTTTATCATATCTCAAATGGACCAAATCCTTTTTAGGCCTTCATTAGTACACATTACCCTTTGATCTTCTTGGAGCACTTTAAAACCTCATACATAGAATGAAAAATTAATATGACACTAAAATATACCCATAATAATCTCATATTATTTCCATGAAACCTTTTAACTCCAATCACCATTTGAAGCATGTCATTAGTATTGTTTACATTAGGCCTTCACACACACAAAAAGGTCTGTCTTGAACAACTAAAGATAACATATTTTTTAGCCAATAAAACATATAAAAATAACATCCAAGAACTCAAAAAATTCATAAATATCATTATACTTCATTACACAAGGAAAAATGACTCAAAAACACTCATGCAACTTGCTCAATCAGAACTGTCAATTTTCCTCAAAGACCAATCATGGTGATAATGACCTTCAACCCCTGTATGACTACTTATAGATACTTATAATTCATGTGGATGATCTTATTTTATCATTATAATATTCTCATATATAAATATAATATTTTAAAATGGTAATATTGGTCTTTTAGACCAATCTCATAACCTTGTATCTCATTGTCTCATCTAAACTAGACAAGTCAACTTGTGAGCAACCTTTTTCACTATAACCATTAACCTCAAAAACATAAAAAAAAAATTTAACATGTCTTAAAATTAATAAAAAACATCTCCATTCACTTGGTTTCATCCCTATTTTATGATAACACATTCCTAAACCTCTTCTCACTATTGTCTAGGTTTTTCATTGTTTCCACCATTAGGCCTGTTAGCAACTAGTCAACTTGGATGACTAGTTTAGCACACTTGAGGGATATAAAATATATATGAACCACCATGGAAATAAAATAAAAGTATAAACCTTCACCATATAATTATTTTCACACTTTTACTTGGTCGAATTTGACTATTACAATAAATCTTTGAGAAATTAGCACTTTCCTATAGGGTCTACTCACACACCTGACAACTCAATCACACCTGGAGGTGTCTAGGAGATTTTAATACAACCTCCAATAGTTTTTATATTTATTTAAGACCATTATTGGCTTTTTTTATCAGCATCTTCAACATCAGGTCCTTACTAGGGTTCTAGGAGGGTTTGAGCCTATTTCCACTCTTAACGATCATTCATAAAACATAGCCCCTTAATACAAAATCTAATGCCTATAATTTTTATATATGACCCTTAACAATCTACCATGAATATATTATTTTCTAATTTAGATGTTACGCATTCTAATTAACACATAAAATTCCTTCTCATGTTTGTATGCCTTCATTATGTGTACTCGAGAGACCTCAAAACCACTTTTCATGCCTTTTCTTGAAAACCATGACCTCAAAATTTGTGAATATGATTTTAAAAAAATATAATGCATATTTTCATTATTATATGAGATTTTACACCTTTAAATCTGATCATGACCCCTCATTAGGCCACACTCTCTCTCTTTGCTCTTTAGACCTTGACCTATAAATCACATTAGGCCTTAGTACTGACCTTCATAATTTTTTCAATGTGTTCTCCACCTCATTCACATACTTAAACAACATATATTATGATTATAAACATATATACATCCTTCATATTCCTTGAAAATAGACCATTATTCCTTATTAGGCTAGCCAATGTCTATAAGTTGTCTAGGTGCAAACTAGGTCTATAGGTCATACCCCTGTAGGCTCACCCTAAGACTCACATGACTACTCCAATGCCTCATAAATATTCTCAATAAACATAATACAACATTTAATTATTGTTTTCATTCATATCACCAAGCCATCATGGCCCTTCATGCACAAGACTAGGCATCATGTGCACATACCTTCTCAAGTCACTTACTAGGCTCAAGCACTTGACAACTTTGACAACAAGGACCTTCCATGCTGACCTTCACATCACTCATGTAGTCATAATAACATATAAAAATAATTTATTATACTCTAATAATCATTTTAATAATGATCAATAATCTCTCTCATAGCTACATTCTTTAATGACCTCATGAAGACCTTTCTTAAGAACCTTTGACATCAATGACAACATCAATACCAAAACTCAACAATAGAAATAATCCTCAATATATTCACACACATCCCAACACATAGGGTATAAATAATAATTCTAAGGCCCTCTTTAGAGTAATAAATATGTAGGCAACACTCATTGATAGGGTAGTCTTTGGGGTAGCTCGACATTGTGTGCCCACTAACCCATTTTTTCCACAACCACTATGAGGAGGAAGAACTAGGGTTTTGTTATTTGACAAGGAGTGATAATCCATGACCTAAATATAAATTCACTAGATTGAATGTGATGAAAAATCCATAAGCATCCAGGTGGTCACATCTTATTTTAGCAAGTATTTTGTATAGGACACCTACATTCAACCTAGACACTAGAATTGATGCAACTATCCCAAGCTGACACAAGTGTCTGTGGCTAAAAAGGCACTTGATCTAGAATATGTAAACGATTATAGAATACTCTTCAATTTTTATTCCTATCTATTTTAGATCTAGATATGTATTAGCATCAAAACTAACAAGTACCTATTTTCATTATCATTATAATATCTAGCATAGTTGTACTTTCTATTTGTATCATATCCTAGTATAATAAATTTAGTATATGTTCTATCTGAGTTTTGCATTGAATAGATTGATATAGAGATATTTTATCATCATTGTGCCTTAGGTTATCTCTATCCACTTTAACCCTAGATTTTGCAATCTATATTTTTAGGGTTAAACAATTTTGTTATTTTTCTTTGTAGGAATTATTTGTAACATGTTTGCTTTTAGGTGAAGAAACAAGTGGTTTAGTATTGGTGTTTATTAGGGCACATGCATATTTATGCACATCCTAATATAGAATATCTAATAAATTAAAGAGCTTATGTAATTCTCTTTCTTTGAGTGGAGAAAGAAGATCCCTAGTAAATATGAAATTCACTTGTAAATATGAGGGAGTGTCGTTCAAAGAATACAATATATCCTTAAATTTAATAGTATAGTCTTGAATAGATTCATCCTTATTTTGGGTTAAGACTTGTAAATTATCCAATGGTAGCTTGGGTAATTTATGTTTATGGAAATCAGATAAAAATATATCTTCAAGTTTTTTAAAGGTTGGTAAGGAGTCATTTAGAAGGCTATAAAACCAATCTATAGCTTCTTGAGCTAAAATACTATGGAATACTTTGAGTAATAAGAGTCCATCTTTAGCCCAATGGTAAAAGGAGTGTATATATTATATGACTATCAGGATCTCCTTAACCATCAAAGAATAAAACATATGCATGAAAAAATTATAGGGGTGGGGATGATTAAAAACATCTCATGTAAGGGGTTGGTCCTCTAATGTATTCTTATTAAAGGTAGCCTTGTGGGAGGACACTTGTAGCTTAAAAATAGTTATTTTTTATTGAAGATCTCCTATAGTAGTCATCATATGTAGGATGTCACTAAGAGAGGTTGATAAAGAGGTTGAATATTTATTCAAGGGTTGTAGCCTACCATCAATATGAAACATAGGAATAATACGTTGTTTAACTCTATCCTTGGATTCTAAGATAGGCTCATTGTATAACATGAATCCAAAGAAGGTTAGAACATTTTTAGTGAAAAAATTCAAAAATAACTTGAATAACGTGACATTCTAAGCCTATCCACTAAGATTGAGCAAGGCTAAACAAGAGGTGAATCAAGTAGAAAAACACATAAACATATTATACCTTCCTTGGAAACTCCTTTACTTACCGGTTTGAATAGGTTTGTGATCAAATTATAGAGCTAAAAGTCTTTGGCAATGTCAAATCCACATGTATCCAACATCTCCCCTTGTCTACACTTAAGTTCACTTGACAATGTTGAATAACTATTGAGTGATGGCCTTGAGATTTGGTAGAGCTTCACTACACTGCTTGGTCATTATAAAAGAGTGTGTAAACCCTTTCATTTATCAATTTGGAAAATAATTGTGGAACATCCATCTTGAGATGAATATCAAGGTCCCAAGATTAGTCTTATATTTTAATAAATGAGAGAGATAAAGTGTAGAAGAAAATGGATGGAGTATGTCATATAAATGTAAGAGATTCAAATCATGACCCCTCTTTGAGTGTGTAAGAAGGTTGTGAGAGGAAGAATGTGTAAGAGGGGTGTAAGATATTTTAAGATCTCTTACTTTCACACTTGGTATGATTATGTCACATTGGGTGAGGCAATAATTAAATTTATGCATTTAGAAAATAGATAATTCTAAATCAATGGAATTTTCCATTGGAAGAAGATTAGACTAATTAAGTAGGATTAATACTTAATTATAAGAATAGTAGCCTTTTGTAATGTTATTTTGCCAATCAAATATTCATTTAATTATCTTGTAAAAACACTTGAAAAGGACCAATTTGATTCAAGATGTTGATGTCTAATTAAATGTTGTGATACAATTATTACCCTAATCAAGGATGTGTCATTACAATTTTATATTAAATCAATAATTGTGTGAATAATTGGTTTAATTGATCATTTCTAACTAGATTTGTTTATTATTGTGGAAAGTCATTCCAATTGCAATTTCGACATAGAAGTGATGAAAATGAAGAGTCTACACTCACCACATGGTTTAGAAACATTAGGTAAATGAACATTCATTTCTAAAGAAGTAGCTATATAATTTTGGATGTTACGAAGGTTAAGTCCACTATCATTTCCATCTTCTAGATTACTCAAAATTTCATTATATGCAATATTAATAGGATAAGTGGTTTCATTTTCTTTATCTAGAATTGAAACATGTTTTTGAGCAAAAAATGTCGGGGAATGAGAGAGGAGAATGCAATTTTCACTTTCATTTTTGAAATCAAATAGAGGTAGAGAGAATACAATGCTACTCTCTACTTTTGGTATATCATGATCATCTAAGAAAGAAACATTTGATGCAACATTCTCATTTTTGTCATGATACAATGGACTTTTTATTTCTTTTGCTTTATATTGTGTGATTTTGGAAAGAGATGTAACAAATGTATTGGACAATGGAGATGTATCTTCAAATAATGCATTTTCAATCAGAGATTTATGAATACTTGTATTTTCATTTTCATCTTTCTAACCAAGTGAGATAGAGGAAGAAGTAGCACATGCATGTTGATCATTGTAATCTAGAGAAAGAGAAGTACTTTCACTATTTTTGTTTGAGTGGTCTAAAGAAGGAACAAGACTTTTAACATCATCAATAGTTTTGAAAGAAGGTAAATATTCATCCTTGTTGACATGTTCATCATTATGCAAAGAGGAAATGCTTTGTGTTATGCATGTAAAATTGTTATTTTCAACATCATGAATGTTAACTTCTTGCATGTCTATTGTATCATCTTTATATGATGCACTAACAAAGTTTATCATTTTTAAATTTTTGGGCACATAATAATTGGATGTAGAAGATGTAGGATAACTAGGCTCCTCATATTCATACTCAAGAGGTATATAATCACATTCATAATCATCTAAACACATGTTACGATTGTTAACGTATTCATTTAGACTTATATTTTCATTATTAGTCTTTTTATTATCATAATTATAAGAAAAAGTGGATGGTTGGGGACGTTGTTATTTTTCCATAAGATCATCGTAATCAATGCATTGGTCATGTGGGACATTAAATATATTACCCAAAAGATGGGATCTCCTATGGATTTTAGTAAGAGGATTCATGATGAGGGTTCAAAGTTAGGACACAAAAACAAAGATAAATATTACAAGGCCTAGGGAAAAAATGTGAAGAAGACTTTCTTAAGCTAATCCCATGCAATAAATCAGATCTAAAAAATAAACATAGTAATCTGAAAATGATTTTCTGTAGAAGGAGAAACTCGAAATGCAATACAAGGTTTGGTTCAAATGAGTATAGAGGATGGGTTCACTAGAATGTTTTATACATAATGGGTCTATTACATAAACACACCATGTAAATGAAACATTTGAATGTAATAATGTAATATTCAAACTTGAGGAATATATGACAATTTATTTAAATTTAACGTATTTGAACATGTGCAATAATACGATAAATATTTTATAAATAAGGGGTCAAGAGAGAATATCTTGATTAGTGTTCTGTTATGAACCAAAACAATGATCCATATTCACCTCAGGCCTATGGAAAAAAATTATTTTCTATTCACTCTTCATTTTGATTATTCCTATTGTATGCACATAATATTTTCAAACATTATTAATTATTGATGCTTTCTCTCTTACAAGAACCAATCGAGTCTCAATATCTTTGATTTCATGCCTTAAAAGGCACACTGAGAAAGGGATGCACAGACCATTGGTGCTTCATAGGACTGTTGTCCCCTATACCACCATTTGCAATCAACACAAACCTTCTCATGTACACTTTCCTAAGCTTTAAAACCTCTCTTACACACTCCTCCAAGTAATTCACCACCTTACTTAGCCCATTGTAAGCCTAAACCCCTTTTTGATATTTATCAAACAATGTCAGCCTAGGCTGACTCTGTATTCAAATTGATATTTATATGTTATGGGCTTAGGTCAACGTTGGATGACCTAGACCAAGACCTAACTCTTTTTAATGATATAAATTTTAATTAGGTTGACCCTATTAGCTAAACTTCCAATAAGGTTTAGGGTTATATTTAGCTATATATACACATTCATTTCACCATTTCTAAGAGAGAACAAACTTAATTATTCATTTGTACTTCTTTATAATCTATTCTTCAACCATTTTACTTAAGGAGTTAATGCTTATGGTTTATACTTGGAGAAGAATCTTGTCTTGTGTAAAAGTTTTGGATACTTAGGCCTATCTTAGTGATCTTTATAAACCATAAAAACCTCTTGAAAATCACCTTTGTCCAAGGAAGAGATTGAGTCTCGATGGGTTCATATTCAAGGTAAGTATCTCTATCTTCACTCCTCTACTTTAGTTGATAGAAATAGCATAAGTAATTGCTTTTGAATATATTACTCTTTCCATGCATTAGGGTTATATCTATACATATCTTAATTAGAATTATTCTATGCATGTTTATTGTTTATGTTTATTACCCCCATTTTATGCCATAAGCTTTAGTGAACATTAGATTAGATTTTACTTTACTTGTCATTTACATAGTGAATATGAAAACATATGACATAGCTAGGGTTATTGCATAGTGTTGTTTGACTAGAGGATTTAAAACCCTCTCTAATGATGTTATTGTGGTAAGAGATACCTTGGTTAGGAATAGCAAATCCATCTTGGTCATGACCTCAAATATTTAATGTATCAACAAATAGAAGTATAAGTTAGATTAATCTTCTCTGAGCTAGGATTGATTAATAGGTCAACTACGTTTTCTTTTGTATACATTTTGGTGAACCCAAAGTGAATAAAACCCTTATAATTTTTCTTTCATGCATTAATTTTTATCATCATATTATATATTTTAAGTTTTACATTATTGTATTGAACCTGTTGGTATAGTTCTAACAGGTTGTGCGCATGTTTAACACACAGTCACGCCAAAATGACTATGTTCTATCTATGCAAGTCTTTTCCAAATACAAATGATTGGATTGATCAACTGAACACATTCTTCTTCTTCAGTTACAAGATTACATACATAGTTGAGCTAGTTAACTATATTCACAATTCTTCTTTTTTAGCATACAAGTTTGCAAACATAATCAAACCAGTCGACTCTATTTGTAGATTCTTTTTCAGCATACAATTTTTGTAGACTATGTCAACCTAGTCAACTTTGTTCATAGAATATTTAAATCAGCACTTGATCACCATATCATAAAAAATTTATAAACTAAACATCTTATCAGCACTTGATCACCATATCATAAAAAATTTATAAACTAAACATCTTCAAAACCACCAAGGTTCATTATTACCTTCTCTATCATTTCATTTTTTCATTTATAGTACTATTTTTCATGAGTTGATGTGTTCAACTGTGATCTTCTAGATCTTGATTATGTAGAACAATAGTGACCTTGTCAACTTTATTTTGTATTGTTTGCATATAGTGTCACTTGAACTAACTCTATACTCTTCATATTCAAAAGAATTAATCTATTATTACTAGTAATTAGTTCGCCGTTCATTTTAGTTACTTGCATGCTTAGAGTAACAAACATAGATTAATTAGGTGGTTCTAAAATTTACTAATTTAATCACACTATTTTCTCTTTTTCACACACTTCCAAATCACTTTACACAAAATAGCATTAAACATTTTTCTTCTAATGTTCTACCTGCTTAGATTTCATCACTAAAGGAGAAACCAACTTGATTTTTTGGCCAAGTATAAATACATGATTTATGGTATATATTGGTAAAGCACACAACACCCTTATTATTATGGGATTGTGAAGTGAAGGGGTAGGCCCCAATACCAAGCCAATACCATCACTAATACATATCCCTTTTAGCCTAAACTCCCTAAAACTATCCATAGATTAATTTCTAGTTCCTTTTTATAGCCATCTCCCCATCACATTAATTTCAAATTTTATTATAATTTAATAACATTTAGGAATGACCACTTAGTTAGAATTTACATTCAAGTTGTTGCTTACTCTTTGATCATTGTAATTTGTATTGCAAAACTTGCATTAGCTAGTGTTAGTGTAAGGTTTGTGTTGTGTTTTCCAATTAGAAGAATCACATTGATCCAATTGCTTGTGTGCTTGATTTTATTTGCTTAGTTATTATCTTGTAAAAAAATTCCATGTTTTCAGAACATTAGTGTCCCTATAGATACAATCTCTTATAGACACTTCATCTTATTTCCCTTCAGTACATAATTGGCTTGTTTGATTGTGTATCTTATCAAACTATTTTATTTTCTATCTTGTAGTACATATTCGATATGTCTGATTGTGTCCTCTTTTTCATTTTGTTCCATTTCTTCATCTATAGTACAGAATCAACCCATACAATTGTGTATCCTTCTAGCCTATTTCAGTTTAATCCTTTGTAGACCATAGTCAAATAGTTTGAATATGTCCTTTGCATCCTATTATGTGGACCTTTTTCATAGACTCTATCAACTCAAGTCAACTTTGTACTTGGTTGATACTATTATGTGTGTGGTCAACCCTATCCTTATTTTTCCTCCTTGCTTCCTCATCGCATATTCTTTTGTTATGTTGTGGAACTTATTTCCACATTATAATATATTTCAATATTGTACATTAAATTGTATTGTATTTTTAATGTATCTCATATATATACATGGTTTATCTATACTTGTACATGTGTGGTTTCATCATCCATGATTAATGGGGAACCATTATGGTTTGACTTAGCCCATGGTTTTGGTACCCATTATTTTATAAAACCACTATGTCAATTATCTATTAATGTAATTATATATATATGGACATATAGTAGGCAATATATAGGAAGAACTAAGTTTGAGAAGGTGAATAGAGTGTGTGAATTCAAGTAAAAATTTGGGAGAGTTTGTTGAGTTCAGCTCCAAATAATATTTGTGCATTGTAATTATAAGAACATTGATCTAAGAGTGGATTGTACTCTTGTCAGCTTGTAATAAGATATAACCAAGTGTTTCTTGGTAGATTTAGTCCATATTGGGTGAACCACATTAAATCATGTCTTCTTGTTGTGCATTTTAATTTATGTTCTTTATGTATCTCTGTTCATAGCTCTTGTTATTGCAATTATGCAAAATTGTTCTACATTAATTTATATTTTATTTCTAAAATCTTTCTTCAAGCATCATAAAATCCCTTATCAAAATATTTTTGTACAACCTAAATCCATTTATATGTTAGATGGGATGTTTTTTTCTTCCTACCTTCACTACCTAAGAGGATCCTCGCTCCTGGATCACCTCTTCTCCTCCCTCATCTTTTGATTCTAATATGGTTCAAATCACTCCAAAATATGAGATTGGTGGATCAGATCCTTTTCATACTTATCAAGATAATTCCCACCTTCAAACATCTTACCATACTATGGGGGTAATTAATAAAATCCTAATAAATAAGACCATAGGAAATTTGTTACCTAAAAAACCTCCCCCTAATACTGATTTTGGGAATCCTCTTACCAACACCAACCCACCAATTGATGATACTCAATTTTTTGCACAAATAGTGCAATAAAAGAACATCATACAAGCATCTAACATCTCTAAAATGATGTAACTACAACATCATTTGATAAACATGGCTAATTAATCTCGTGTTCTTCTTCCCCAAAATAATCAAAATTGTATCCCTCCACCTCTTAAAGATGTCACAGGAAATGTCATTCTCTAACCTACAATGTATAACAAGATGATTCAACACATTCAAAATGAGCCTTTATCCCTTTTCATTATATCTATTAATATTGGTAATATGTCTCCAACTATTAAATATCATGGGACTAAAGACCCTACATTTTTCCTTAAGGCATTTGGTAATCTTTATAAAGAGTGGATCTAAACTAATACCTTCACCACTGCTAAACTTTTAGTTAAAACCTTCACTAGTGATGTATTAGAATGGTATAACCAACTTCTCCAACATTCTATATATCAATTTAAGGATTTAGTCAATCTTTTAGTTAAATAATTCTAATATAATGATCTTCCCAAAAATTATCTTAGTCATTTCATCAATGCTAAGAAATCTCCTACTG